>OW240913.1:91710369-91722292 GCA_933207985.1 Pelobates cultripes
AATGAACATGCAGGGGACTATTCTCCACACAATGGGAACCAACTAAAAGCATCCTGGTTTCCAAAATGTCACATTTCAACAACCTACAACGAAGCACTTAAATGGGATTAGGTAAATTAAAGTCAAGTCTTATTCCACAGGAAGGTCCATATAACTTGGCATTTGTGATATGTGACCATTGTTTGGCGTGTGGTTGTTTTTTTTTTTGCTTGTTTTTTTGTTTTATGTTTGTTTTTATATCTTGAACTATTTATAATGCATTGCTCACTGAGGTTTAAGGTACAATGAGAAACCCAAACAGAGCAATCAAAAATAATGATAATCAAATAAAAAAGACAGAAAATTAATTTTAAAAAAGCAAAAGCATGTGGGGTATACTAAAACGTATAATTTTTAAAAAGCCAATTTCAATAAGATTAGGGCAGCTCTAAAGCAGCAGACCATGCTGCTGCAGAAGATGACTGCCTGACCCCCAGCAACAGCCTCCAGTGACAGGTAGGCTTGGTGTGTGTGTGTGTGTGTGTGTGTATATGGACATACCAGTCTGTGTGTGTGTATGGACTCAACAGTCTGTGTGTGTGTGTATGGACTCAACAGTCTGTGTGTGTGTGTATGGACTCAACAGTCTGTGTGTGTGTGTGTGTGTATGGACTCAGCAGTCTGTGTGTGTGTGTGTATGTATGGACTCAGCAGTGTGTGTGTGTGTGGACTCAGCAGTGTGTGTGTGTGTATGGACTCAGCAGTGTGTGTGTGTATGGACTCAGCAGTCTGTGTGTGTGTATGGTCTTAGCAGTCTGTGTGTGTGTGTGGACTCAGCAGACTGTGTGTGTGTGTGTGTGTGTGTGTGTGTATGGACATAGGCATGCGCAGCCTATTGCATTAGGGTGTGCACCCTAAAGCACAAACACATGCCGCGTGTGTGTGTGTATATGTATCTATATATATATATATATATATATATATATATATGTGTGTGTATATATATATATATATACACACACACACACACACACACACACATACACAGCTGTGTGTGCTGTTAGTGTGCTGTGTGCTGTTAGTGTGATGTGAGGGTGTTTGTGTGTGTGTGTGTTTGTGACTGTGCTGTTTGTGTGTGAGGGTGTTTGTGTGTGTATGTTTGTCCTGTGAGGGTGCTGTTTGTGTGAGTGTCGTGTATTTGTGAGGGTGCTGTTTGTGTGTGTGTGTGTGTTTGTGAGGGTGCTGTTAGTGTGCTGTGTGTGAGGGTGTTGTGTTTTTTTTAAAGGTGCTGTGTGTTTTTGTGAGGGAGCGGTTAGTGCTGTATGTGTGTGTGCTGTATGTTTGGAGGGATTTGGCAGATTAGTAAATCCTTGCTGTCTTGTGCCATCCCTGGTGGTCCAGTGGAGAGTGAACTCTAGCCTGCAGGGCTAGAGTTAACTCTCGCGAGATCTGAGCGCTCAGATATCGCAAGAGGAACCTGGCGAAGCTTCTGTCTAGAGCTCCCTGGGTCCTCTCCTGCCTCCCTCCATGCTGCTGTGGGCCGGTGAGGTAGATCTTTGGTCTCCCCGCCGGCCCATGGAGGCTTAGAGCAGAGCCGGCACTCAGATAGCGCCGGCTCTGCGTGTGTGTGTGTGTGTGTATGTATATATATATATATATATATATATATATATATATGCGTACACACATACACACATACATACACTCACAGACACACACATTCACAGACACACACACACATACACTCACAGACACACACACTCACTGACACACTCACACATACATACACTCACAGACACACACACACTCACACAGACACACACACTCACAGACACACACACTCACAGACACACACACTCACTGACACACTCACACACACACACACTCACTGACACACACACACACTGGCACACACACTCACAGACACACACACACACTCACTGACACACACACACACTCACTGACACACTCACACACACACACACACACAAGAACAAATTATTACATTTTAATTTAAAAAAATGTCCACCCAGCCTTCTACCTGGAGTGCTGGCGTGGACTTGTCCCTGGGGTCCAGTGGGTTGGACGCCTCTCTCCAGCTCAGGCGCCTCTCTCCATCACCTCTTGCCCCCCCATGACAGGGGCAAGAGGTGAAACAGGGGGCGCTAAGTGCCTGCAGGAACAGCGTTCCTGCTAAAAAAAAAGTGCAGGAACACTGTTCCTGCAGGACTCAAACCATAGGCGTGCCACGGGGATTAGGGTGTGCCCAGGCACACCCGGCACACCCCGTGCGCATGTCTATGTGTATGGACTCAGCAGTCTCTGTGTGTGTGCATGGACTCAGCAGTCTGTGTGTGTGTGTGTGTGTGTATGGACTCAGCAGTCTGTGTGTGTGTGTGTGTATGGACTCAGCAGTCTGCAGCGTGCGCAGCCTATTGTATAAGGGTGTGCACCCTAAAGCAGAAACACACACGCCGCGTGTATATATATATATATATATATATATATACACACACATACATACACACACACACACTGCTGTGTGTGTGAGGGTGCTGTGTGTGTGTGTAGGTGCTGTGTGTGAAGGCACTGTGTGTGCAGGCGCTGTGTGTGAAGGCGCTGTGTGTGTGTGCGGGCACTGTGTGTGTGAAGATGCTGTGTGTGTGAAGGCGCTGTGTGTGTGTGTGAAGGTGCTGTGTGTGTAATGGTGCTGTTAGTGGGTGCATGTGTAAGGGTGCTGTTAGTGTGTGTGTGTGTGTGAGGGTGATGTGTGTGTAAGGGTGCTGTTAGTGTGTGCTTTGTGTGTGTGGGTGCTGTGTGTGTAAGGGTGATGTTAGTGTTTGCTGTGTGTGTGTAAGTGTGCTGTGTGTGTGAGGGTGCTGTGTGTGTGTATGTGTAAGGGTGCTGTTAGTGTGTGTGTGAGGGTGCTGTTTGTATGTGTAAGGGTACTGTTAGTGTGTGTGTGTGTGTGTGTGTGAGGGTGGTGTGTGTGTTTATGTGTAAGGGTGCTGTTAGTGTGTGTGTGTGTGTGTGTGTGTGAGGGTGCTGTGTGTGTAAGGGTGCTGTTAGTGTGTGCTTTGTGTGTGTGGGTGAGGATGCTGTGTGTGTAAGGGTGTTGTTAGTGTGTGCTGTGTGTGTGTAAGGGTGCTGTGTGTGTGAGGTTGCTTGTGTAAGGGTGCTGTTAGTGTGTGCTGTGTATATGTGTGAGGGTGCTGTGTGTGTAAGGGTGTTGTTAGTGTGAGAGTGCTGTTAGTGTGTGTGTGCTGTGTGTATAAGGGTGATGTATGTGTGTGTGCTGTATGTTAGTGTGTAATGTGTGGGGGTGTGGGGGCCCTCAATTCTTACCTTATGTAGGGAGGGGGGACCGTGCTCCTGCCATCCCTGGTGGTCCAGTGGAGAGTGAACTCTAGCCCCCTGTAGGGCTAGAGTTCACTCTCGCGAGATCTGAGCTTTGCCGCGGTAACCGCGGCAACGCTCCGACTGCGCAAGAGGAACCCAGCGGAGCTGCTGGCAAGAGCCCCCCATACCCACATACTGCCCCATACACATACTGCTCTCCATACACACACACTGCTCCCCATACACACACACTGTCCCCATACACACATACTGCCCTCATACACATATACTGCCCCCCATACACACATACTGCCCCCCATACACACACACTGCCCCCCCACACACTGCCCCCCACACACACATACTGCCCCCCACACACACATACTGCCCCCATACACACATACTGCCCCATACACATACTGCTCCCCATACACACACACTGCTCCCCATACACACACACTGCCCCCATATACACATACTGCCCCCCATACACACATACTGCTCCCCATACACACATACTGCCCACCATACACACACACTGCCCACCATACACACACACACTCTACACACATACACTATCCCCATACACACACACTGCTCCCCATACACACACACTGCCGCCCCATACACACACATTGCCCACACTCACACATACACTGCAATACTCACACACACACACTGCAACTGTTACACACACATACTGTCCCACACATACACTGCATCCCTGACATACACTGCCGCCCTCACTCACACACTACAACCTTCAAACACATACACACACATGTACCACTTACACATTGCACCACTCACACACACCACTGCTCCTATGCCCTACTACAGCCCCATTTCCCAGCAGACCTCAGGTAAGTTGTCAAACTATTCTTAAACGGTTTGACTACTTACTCTGGGAGGGGGTCCTGGCACTATTGACACCATAACCACTACACTATGTCTGTTTGTCAGTATGTATGTATGTATGTCTGTATGTATGTGTGTGTGTGTGTCAGTATGTGAGTATGTATGTACGTCAGTGGGTGTGTCTGTATGTCAGTATGTGTGTGTGTGTGTGTGTGTGTGTGTATCGGTATCTGTGTATTTGTCTATATGTGTGTATGTCTGTTTCAGTATTTGTGTCTGTTAGTATGTGTGTATCTTTCTGTGTGTGTGTTTGTGTCCTTTTGTGTCTGTGTGTGTGTATTCCAGTGGGCGGGATTTTGAGGCGGGGCTTGGAGGTGGGCACCCGGGTGGCCCAGACCTTGAGCTGTGTTAGGGGTCCCACAATTTCTGATGGCGGCCCTGACCACGCACGAGAAGGATTTGGAAATTGTTATAGACAACAAATTGGACAGCAATTTGCAACATCAATCTGTCATGTATAAATAGGGGCATAAACTCTTGGGATAAAAATATAATTTTGCTCTTTATAAATCGCTGGTAAGACCACACCTTGAATATGCTGTGCAATTTTGGGCATCTGTTCTAAAGAAGGATATCATCGCACTAGAAAAAGTGCAAAGACAAGCTACGAAATTGATAAAAGGAATGGAGCATTTTAGTTACGAAGAAAGGTAAAAAAAAATTAATCTCTTTAGTTTGAAAAAATGGCACCTCAGAGGGGATATGATAACATTATACAAATATATTTGGGGCCAGTACAAACTATTATCTGGAAATCTATTCATAAACAGGGCTATGCCTAGGACACAAGGTCACGCATTTAGGCTGGAAGAAAGTTGTTGTTTTTTACAGTAAGAGCAATAAGGATATGGAATTCTCTGCCTGAAGATGTGGTTTTATCAGAGTCCATACAGATGTTTAAACAGCAGTTGGATAAATACTTCAAAAAAACATAACATATAGGGATATGATTTCTAATTAGTGGGGTAATAACTGCTTGATCCAAGTAGACATCTGACTGCCATTTTGGGGTCAAGAAGGAATTTTTTCCTAGTTTGTTGCAAAATTGGAAGTGCTTCAGACTGGCTTTTTTGCCTTCTTTTGGATCAACAGCAAAAACATATGTGAGGAAGGCTGAACTTGATGGACGCAAGTCTCTTTTCAGCTATGTAACTATGTAACTTTATAAATGGATTATCTTGTGAATACACACTGATAATAACTGCTATGATCCTCTCGCAGAGTCTTTAAAACTAGGAGAGGAAGGATAGTGGGAAGAAAACAGATGTTATGATAAATACAATACAATATATAAATAAAATACTATATTTAATGTATCTATATAAGTCAGTTGTTTACGTTAATTGAGATATTTTTATACTGTGCATGTTATTGTACACATGCAGGGTTACTGACAAACATAGTAAACAAAGACAACTGTATAGAGAACTTAAAAGCATAGTCCACATAGACAATAAACACAGTAGGTGTACTTATCTGTCCCAATCATTATTCAGGCAAAATGACTGGAGACAGAATCAGCTCAGCTTGTTTGAGTAGCACTTGGAACAATGACACTGTGTGCTTATGAATAAGTGCAGGTGTAGCAGGAAACACGTAAGGTGTGGGAAGCTTGTTTAAAGGTGATGTTTGATTGACTTTATATACTTTTTCATGTGTGATTTTATTTACTTTTCAATGGATTTATTTTATACGAGAATAATGAAGGAACAGTTTTTATCTTGGAGGTGTCAGCAATTCATTTGTTCTGGACTTGAATCAATAGCATACTAACATAGTTGGAGCAGAAAACTCTGCGCTAGCATACATAGTATCAGAAAAACAGGGTTATACCCTTCAACAAATATAAAGCAGCAGCATTTAAAATGATGAGGAAAATCAATCAATCAATCAATCAAACAAACAAAAGAATATACATTTCTTCACCTATACCTGCAGCCTTTTGTGTATACAGGTAGTTCCCGACTTTACGAACTAATTGGTTCCGAAGCCTAGTTCATAAAGTGAGAGTTCATAAAGTGAGAACTAATTTTCCATAGACCGCAATTAAATAAACATGGGTTCCGTTCCTGACCAAAAAATTTTACCATTGAAAACCTAAATTATTAAGTACAAATACAAAATGGAAGCATAGCAAATGCCTACATGTTGTAGGAACATTAAAGGAATACATACCATATTGAAATTAATTCCTCATCAATCATCCTCCTCAATGAAGAGACATGCTGCACTTGTTGGATGGGGACATCTCTCTTAAGCCCTCCTCCTTCTTCACTTTCTTCTTTATCAACTTCCCCTTCTCCTTTATCACTTTTTTCTTTTACTCCTTTTATTTTTACAGCTCTCAAACTCTCTTCCTTCTCCCCTTTCTTTAGGCTCAGAAAGGCTACAGTACAGTCTAAACCCGTTTTTTAAACTTACCTTTATCTTCAGGAACTGTGTTCCTGATCCTCTTCTCTCTTCTTGTCTACTCCTGGCCAAAAATTCTTCTTTTTCTCTTCTTGTCTGTGCTCCAAAGAACGCTCCTTGGTCCAGATCCACAGACAGCTGACACAAAATGACAGTAAAACAAAATGGCGGCACGTCCAGGAAAAAGTTCATAACAGCAGGAGTTCATAAAGTGAGAAATGCCTGTATTTCCCATCATTCATCTTTACTTTGGTTCAAACCAACCCACGTCTACTCTACTCTAAGAGTAAAACCCAGTCACATGATGGGGAACACTCTATTGGAAAGCATTGATTTAATGCTTTCCTATGGAAAATCTTGGATGTGCGTTTTTGGCACCTTCCTGACATATACATCAGGCCCCCAATGCTTCTCTACGAAGAGCATTGTATTGGACTATAGTGGAGGAAGTCATGCCTTCTCCATGATGTTGAGGGAGGTAGAGAGGTCAGCCTCACCGATGGAGCCTCAACACTGGAAAAAGGAAAGTAAAAACCTAATTTTATTATTTTTATAGCAAATGTGCAGACCTGTATTTAACTGGAGACAGAGGCACTAAAGCTTAAGGAATACAGGTTTGTATTCCTAACGCTTTAGTTTTCCTTAATTTTATCTATCTATACCCAGTAAGATGATGATGATGTGCTCTACTAATATTAAACTAATATATATACATTAGTGATATGGATTAACGTAGGACTCACCTAAGAGGTTTGCCTTGACGTGGCAGGTGAGCTTTTTATAAAAAATAAAACAACAATTAATAATAATAAAGTTAGGTAGATGTGCGTAGATGAAACTGCATTTACAAGGTCCATTTATGGCTGGGGAAGAGGGCATTAGTTGGCACTGTTTAGACAATAGTTGTACATACGTAATTGTCTCTGTGTCAGGGGCAAGGAGGTGGGAGGTGGGGGGATGTAACTAAAGCTACAAACGAATAAAGGAAAATGAGTGAGGAGGGTCAACTTATTACAGCCAGGTGGTAGGAGTGCGGGAAAAACAGAGGAGATTAGGTAAGGGCTTAGAAAAGAGAGAGAGAGAGAGAGAGAAAGGAGAACAATGAAAAGGTAAAAATAAAATGGAGCGTGGACTAATGAAATATTGGTATAATAACGGAATATACAATGTGCCAGACAATATTTTCTCATAGGTCAAGTTAAGACTGGTACTGTTCCAGAATAAAGTGATTTGTAGGGCATGTCGTGTCATATGGGTATGTTGTGGGACAAACTTTTCGGTCATTGACTTCCAGTCATAGGTCATTGCCTTTTATAACTGAGCACCTTTGTTTCTTCTAATTACATCACAGGTTCAATGTGATAAGACTTATTTGCTGAACTCTGCTGCTGTAAATAGCTCTGTCAGAGTGTTCATTGTCAGTGGCACAATGTTCAGGCCGCGGCAATGCTAACCTCTCAGTCATTAGTTTACATGTACCATTCCACACATTGCTGTCCGAGTTAGTGATTTATCTCTCATGTCCAATATAAGGTTATCATTTGTCGGTTTTCAATAGCAAAGCATATAACTTCCAGGTATTTTGAGAAAGAACACGAATCTTTCTTCTAGGATTACTAAGACATTTATTTATAACCTATTTTAGATTAAATAATTTAAATTTAAAACTGAATACATTGTATACGCATCAAAGGGTTATCACTATAATTAACTAGTAAGAATATAATGAACAATGAACACTCTCTCTGTAAGTAAAAAGCTAACACTATGAGCAAAGGCATAAATATCACAATCTCATCCATGTCCTTAGACTGGTTGAAAACTAGTTAACTTGTTCCAGTTGTACGTTAAGGCCTTCCAACACAGCTGGCTTTTCTTTATGGTAGGAGTGCAAAAAGGATGCAATCAGGGACGTGGTGGTCCAAGTCTGAAAAGCTAAATGAGGGATGATGTACACAGTCTGTAGTAAATATGTAAGAACACAGGAGTGAGTGAAAACACCTTGTAAATGTCTTTAAATCCATATGTAGCCTTATGTCTCAAATCAAGTCTATTCTTTGGCACTCCGGACCCTTAATTTACAGTCTAGGCTTGGATACCTTAGAGCCATCCCTAAAACTCAGAATTATGAGGTCACTCCTAGAAAAGTACAAAACAATATGTACAATTTTCTAGAAACACATGATGAAGTTTGTGCTATAATAAGTTTCCTAATACTGTGATTTTATTCTCTTCACGATCATCCAGCCACCTACGTGGATAAACTTTATTTTTTCCTCTTTTTAACCTATATACCTCTTTCAGATTGTCACTTGTTTCTCTCAGCACAAATCTAATGTATCCCCATGTAGCAAAAGTGCAGGTTAGTGGAAAGGGGCCTTGACAGGGGTTAGGAGGCGGGCATAGGAGGAAGCATGTAGGGATTGGTGGTTTGTGGGTAAGAGGTTTGGCTATATAAATAGGCAGACATCTTGGAAGAGTCTCTTTAAACTTACTTACCTGGCTGAGTTTGTCCCACCCTCCCTCCCTGGGTTTTGGTTTTCAGTTGGGATGTCCCAGGATAGTGAGCTGAAGGAGAGTTAATGGGCTCCCCATTAGGATGGTTATGGAAATGGTTAAATATGGTTATTGGTAAGTTTGTTAGGTTTTGAGTCCTGTCGGTGGCTCAGAACCTGGTGGGGTAGGGGTATCCGGGTATACCCCTACCATAGTTAATTTACAATAAAATGTTGGCACTTTAAGTTATGTTCATGTTGGAATAATGTTATATATATGTTATTTATATTGGGGTCATTGCCTTTTATTTCTAACTGAAGGATACGGATGTGATGGCGGGGTATGGGGCAATGACCTGTTTTTTCTATGTTAACTGTGTACAGTTTTGACCCACATGCGGCCTATATAAGTGTTTCACAAAGCTCTACAGCAAAAAAACTCACATTAATCTGCAGCACATTTGAGTGTGATACAGAATTCCACAGCAATATAATGCACAATAATATCTAGTATACATGAGTATATCCACAGCAACAAAACTCACACTTCACTGTTATGCATAATACAAGCGCAGTGAGTATGCAATGTTTAAATAAAATACCATAATTACGATTTTTTTTAAATTATTTTAAAATACAAATACTCATAATTTAAGCATTTAGACTCATAGAAATGGAGAACGAGACTCTGCCCAGATTGTATCTCCTTTATAATCTGCTATATTATTTTACAATTTAAATTGTTGATGCCATGTGAGAGTTGGCGTTTCTCTCTAGTAACAAACCATAAAAAATAAAAAAAACATACTATGTTGTTTTTAATTTGTAAAACCACAAGGATCACCCACAGAACACCATGTATTAAGTACAAGGGAGAAGTGGTCACAGAATGAACTGTCCCAATTATTCGGCAGAGATGTAGATAGCTCAGCGATCTGGCAGCCTTTTTATACACGCTGACCTTGAACACGGCCTAATCTGCTTGTAGACCTTACAGTTTTATGGCAACAGAAATAGGAAAATATGGGAAATAAAACAATATGCCACTTTGTAACATGCAAATAATTCTCTTACCAAAATATCTAGATTATATATACAATGCATTGCATAAGCACTTATCAACAACACTCTCCGTGGACATATTTTTACATTTTATATAGTTAAAATGGATTTAAATTGGATTTACTAGTATTTTTTACCATTTTCTTTACACAGCATACATAAAATAATTTTCAAATATTTATTTACCATAGAATATGTTTACACTGAAATGTTAATTAAAAAAATAGCATTTTTAAAAAAAAAAATTTTTTGCATGTGTATTCACCCCTCGATACTATGAAACCCCTAAATAAGGTCAGCTGACACCAGGTGCCTCCAGAATTCACATAATAAGGTAAAAGAAGTCTTTGTGTAATTGTCACATCATCTCAAAATAAATAATGTTTGTTTCTGGAAGGCCCTAGAGTGTATATCCAAACAAACAGCATTATGAACACCAAGGAGATATCAATTCTCAGTCTGTTTTATATTTGTGGAAAAGCACCAGTCATGGTTGGCTTCTTAAAAATATCCCGACTTGGAACATCTCCCAAAGCACTGTTAAATCCATTACATATAAAAAAAATAAAAAAAATTTGAGTGATTATGGTACAACTGTGAATTTACCAATATAATAATGTCCATTAACACTAAGTGAGATGATTGGAATGAGTTAGGGGAACAACCAAGAGGTCAATGGTAATTGTGAGGAGAATAATTCTGCACTTGATAGGGAAACCATTATACTATAGACATGTTTAACCTAAGCCAGGTTTAGGCAAACTTTGGCATTCCAGATGTGAACTAAATCTCCCATAATGCTCTTATACCTATAATGCTGGCAAAGGGGAGATGTAGTCCACATCATCTGGAGTGCTGAAGGTTGCCTACCTCTGATCTAGACATGGAATATTCCTCATGGCATGCAAGAGACACTGCAAATATGTGGAAAAGCTGGGTTTTTTGTTGTTGCTTTTTTTGAGCATTTTGGTGCAAAACCAAACACTGCTCACAGCCACAATGACAGCATCCCCATGGCAAGGCATGGCAGTGGCTGCATTGTGTTTATCAAGTGGGAATCAAGAAAAACACAGAAGATATTTCTGCAAGATGTCAAGACTTGGAAGGTGGTTGCTTTACAGTATTGCTGTTACCCCAGGGTCTACATCACAACCGACGCAGCTTAACCCCTTAAGGACACATGACTTTTATTCCAGAAGTTTGGTCCCTTTTATTCCAGAAGTTTAGTCCTTAAACAACTGCAATTTTAACTGTAAGATCCAAAAATGCAAAGCAGGTTAAAGTACCTGAAATAACTCCACTAAAAAAATTAAATAAAGGGGGCGGGGCCTGACCGCCGAGCAGGCTGGTCACACCAAACCAGAGCTCTGTGCGAGAACTGGCAAACAAGCGACTTACCCCTAAAATATCTAACGAACCAGAGTAGCGGTGATATCTCGAGGCTCAACTGGCCAGATCGCTGGACTCAGAGAAGCGATCTGAAGCGGATACAGGGTTGCAGCCTACCACCGGGTGCAGGCGCGGGAGAGGCGGCCGACCTCCCCGCCAGCAGCTCTGCAGGAAAACGCCGCAACACTCAAGACCCCGTTCACCCCCCCCTTGCCGGTGAGGGATATCCCAGCAGAATCAACCAAGCGACTGATACAATCGGCACTTACCTGATCCACACAAGCTGCACTGCAGCACAGTCATGACCAAAATGGTGCCTGCCATACCGACAA
>OW240913.1:91722704-91776584 GCA_933207985.1 Pelobates cultripes
ACCTGCATATCAAAAATAAAGAATATTAAAAAAAAAAATGTTTTAAATAAAATAAAAAAATCTTGTAGCCAAAGATGGTTTTACAAGGTACTAACTCAGAGAGGTGATTACTTATGCAACCAAGAAAAAAGTTTATTTTTTTTTCCAATTAACTTTTGCAAACAACTTAAGTGTATTTGATAGGTTTCTGCCTTGTGTTCATCATGTGTTTCCCCTCTCCTCAAATCTCTTTACTTTTGATAAATAAAAAATATAACATCTAAAAAAGAAGCTGCTTTGTTGAAAGAGGGAGCATATACTTAAAGTACAGGGTTGTGCTGCAGAAAGCTGCAAAACCTTTTTTACAAGCAAAATGAAAATTAGGCCATAATCCATCAAATGCTCTTAACTTATGTTAGAAAAAAAGGTAAAATGTCATCCAGACACTCCTGCTCTCTTAACAACTTTGTTAGGCTGAAGTTTTAATGGGAGGTGACTGTTCCTTTAACTTAAGGTGAATCCTTTAGATGTGAATGTTTGATTCCTTTTTATAAACTCACAGGGTAAATGCAAGTACTGTGTTTCCACGAAAATAAGACAGCCCTAGTTTATTTTGGGGGAAGCTCGTAATATGAGCCCTACCCTGAAAATAAGCCCTAGTCACTAGTCGCTAGTTAACTAATCTATGTTCAGGGATTTTCCCTGAACATAGATTCGCAGGATTCCATTTGCGAGTAAGCTAATCTATGTTCGGGAAAGTTTCCCCGAACATAGAGGATTCCATGCACTTTTGAACTGGTCTATGTTCGGGGGAATTCCACCGAACATAGACCTGCTTTTTAGTGCATGCTTGCTACCATTTCCCCCAAAAATTAGACATCCCCAGAAAATAAGTCCTAGTGCGTTTTTCGGGGGGGAAATTCCTATACGACCTGGTCTTAGATGGTAGATATGCATAAACACAGAAACAGCAAGTTTCACTTTAATGAATAACCCTGTAAATAATAGTCATTCACTATCTCTTATTTCCATAGTGATTTCCCTAGCCCCATTGCCCAAATCCTCAAGTTTTTACAGATACATTCCCTTATTCCAATTTGCACATTCACCTTCTCCAGCCCTATTGTGACACTTTGTCTCCCCACATCCATATTCCCTCAATTCCCACAGCAACACCTCATGCCCTCAGTAAAAATTTCCATAATTCCTTCTTTCCCAACAGTCATATTCCAATTCCTCGGACACACTCTCATACTTTAACTCCCAAGCCGCAAAAGTTCTATTCTTCATCAAGTCTTTGTTACCAGCCTCAAAGTTTCACTTCTCTTCAACACATCCTATCCCCCGTCCACATCTCATCCCCTCAAAATTCAGTACAGATCCATCTCTTCTACAGTAAGCCACCATCTGTTAGTGGATGGCAGCAATATCGAAGTTAGCATAACCTTAAGGAGAAAGGGTTTTTCGGGGCCTCACTGTGTTAAAAATACACCATTATATTGGTCTGTGTTAGCGTACCATTTCTCTCTGAGTGTACCATTTATCTCTAAGTGTTTCATTTCTCTCTGGGTGTACCATTTATCTCTGAGTATTTCATTTCTCTCTGAGTGTACCATTTATTTCTGAGTGTTTCATTTCTCTCTGAGTGTACCATTTATCTCTAAGTGTTTCATTTCTCTCTGAGTGAGTACCATTTATCTCTGAGTATTTCATTTCTCTCTGAGTGTACCATTTATTTCTGAGTGTTTCATTTCTCTCTGAGTGTACCATTTATCTCTAAGTGTTTCATTTCTCTCTGAGTGTTTCATTTCTCTCTGGGTGTACCATTTATCTCTGAGTATTTCATTTCTCTCTGAGTGTACCATTTATTTCTGAGTGTTTCATTTCTCTCTGAGTGTACCATTTATTTCTGAGTGTTTCATTTCTCTCTGAGTGTACCATTTATCTCTGAGTGTTTCATTTCTCTCTGAGTGTACCATTTATCTCTGAGTGTACCATTTATCTCTGAGTGTTCCATTTAGCTATCGTTTGACAAATATTACAGCAAACAGGAGAAACTCTTTTATGCTACCTCGATCATTTTTTTTTAACAAAATCCACTAATTATGGCTAATACACAACTAACAAAAACACCTCCTTGTTGGGTTCCATGTAATGTCATATAGGCAAATTCATTGTTTCACATCTTCTGTTAATCCGTCACTAAAAATCTTTTCATTTCTGTAGCAACATCAATTTATAATCAAACGTTGTAACATCAACTGATGTACAAGATGGTGTAGGGGCCAGTACTATCTGCCTCGTTTGCCCTCTGTAACTAACAGGCCCATTCATCATATAAGTTGACTTCTTGTTTTTTTCATTAAAGTTTGAGGTGCAAGATGTATTTGTGCCTATATCCTGTGCCAAATCCATGCAAAAACGCCACAATGGACAGCCAATTCAGTCTTCATAATCCCCAAGTCTTACAGGTTTGATGTTCCCACTCGTCCAACCCTATTCAGAGTCAAGAGCAGGCAAGTGATTTGGGCTAAATAGCTGGTGCCTTCTGCTCCAATTGTGCATTATATATTTATATGTATAAAGGTGATGAAGCTCTATAAGAAAATATCATCCAAATATAGCGGTCCCATTTCCACTGAAAAACCTTGTGACAAACAGAAATGAAGCACTCACAGAGTGCAGTGTGGAATAGAGTAATAAATCATCTTCATTGCTGGTCAACAACACAGGGATGAAAGTGAGAAAATTCTGCTTCAAACAAAAAATGGCAGAGTATTGGACAGTGAAACTGTGGTGGGCATGATCTATACAAAAAAACTGCTTCATTAGGGTAAAGTTGTTTTGGTGCTTAGAGTATCTATTTAATATCAAGCTAACATTAAAATACATTTATCTGTGTACACAAATGTCCACACTTCTTAATGCATTCAGGTAAATGCTGCTGCAACCAAAAAACAAGCATTCTGGGTAAATATTTACATATTAGAATTCCCTAATCATTTTAGGATCTATTGATGAATAACAATGTAGCCCTGTACCCTTTATAAATGAATCCAAACATGTCAAAATGTGACTTTATGTAGAATTGCATCAAATTTGCTCTTTACAGTGGTAGTATAAACCTGTTATCATTGCCCTGCTACAAATAGCTGTTGTTTATATCATTATATGGGTGTGGTACTCTGCCTACACAGCGTTCATGCATACATTTTGTAGTGAGAGAGGTGAAAGTGAATTATTTGGAGTATTAACTAATACATGTTGTAAAAGAAAGAAAATGTGCATTTAAAAAGTATTTGTGATCAAATTTATGGCAAAAGGCAAAGGTAAAAAAAATAAAAAATTACCTTTCCAAGGTAGAGCAGGCCAACTCTTCCATAATTAATACTGTCTCCTAGAAGTGCTTTGGTGGATATTTTCGACTGAGTGATAGGTTGTTTATCCCGTATAAAACTACAGTAATTTATTAATATCAATCGGATGTATTTTCTATGAATGTATGTATGTATTTTTTGAACTGTTTTGTAATTCAAAAACAAAATTTCCTAATAAAAAGTAATTTAAAAAAAAAAAACTACAGTGATTCTGCAATATATTTCTCCTGGCGTGCATCCAGGAAGAAGTCTGGTTGTGCACCATGGGTAATATAGTTTAGAAACATATGGTGTGCTAAGTATAGTCACAATTATTTATGCAATACACACAGTAAACGCTTTATAAAAATAATAATTCCACCACTGGTTTGATTAAAAATCCTTTAATCTCCTAGTCAGCCTTTTTCCAATTTTTTCTTTTTTTATATTTAAACAATACTATTCTTTTATACATTTGCCATGTGGCTTACAATTACAAACAGGAGTTGCTTTCAAATGCTTTGGGAAAGGTCATTGTTTGATATTTAGATATTACAAACAGCACAAATGCTGTTTGGCATTACATATCAAAGAATTTTTCAATAATTTAACACCTCAAGATAAGCTTTCATTGCTTTAAATGTTCTTTGATATTTAACAGCATACAGCAGTGAAGGTTAAATTTGACATTGAAGATGTTCATGATTTACATTTAACGTGACGCTTACATTTTTAGGGCAAAGTAGCCAAATTGTCAAAATTCAGTTAGTCATTTTTCCAGCTCAGCCATTTTGCCTTACATGTATCACTTGTCCACAATATATTACATTATTTACAGATTCACCTCCATTTTCTCAGGTACACAGTTTTATCTCAAAATCAGACACATTTTTTCGCAAAGAGTGTAAACAACTTGAGGCTGTTCTACAGAAAGAGCTCTCAGAGGTCAAAAGATGGAACACTGAAAAACAATCTTTTCTTTAAAACTGACAAAACTATCACACTGGTGTTTGGAAGAAATTTCCAAATTATGTTTAAACTAAATAATCGCCAAGTGAGCATTTAAAACAAAGTTAAACTGGAACTTGGCCACAGTCAGTTTATATAAATATCTTGGTAGGTGCTTAGATCCAGCATGGGGTTTATTTACTTAACAGTAAGCTGCAATCTATTTGTAGGAAAAAAGACTCTTCTTAGGAACCAAACTGGAAAAATAACTCCAAAATGTTTCCAAGCCGGCTATTTAGAGTACATTTTGTCATAGCCACTCACTGTTATAGGTATATAAACCTCATTGCTTCCAACTAGCACACATACATAGGCACACACTCACACAGAGACATAAACAAGCACACATCCATAGACATAACGCACATAAAAAAAAATTATACTAGCACAAATGCATAACTAAACACTAGTACATGTAAATTGACAACACATATCTCCCAACATTGGGAAGTATGAAATTGTGACGGGGGTTTAGGTGGGCCCAAAGAGGTGTGATAGAAAGACCACTTGCTTTACTGGCAATGCCCAAAATGGATGGCCTCGTCCATATAGGGGGCACCGGGGCAGTGCGTCATGGCCGTCCCCACACAGATGCTCTCTTCAAGATCCTACTGCTCTCAGCACACCACCATCTTGGTTAATGATGCACTTCTGCTCTGCCTTCTGGTGACATTTCCTTAATATCTTGAAATGTGGCACACTGAATCCTGGAATTGGGATGGTCCTGCCGGATCTAGGACATTTGAGGAGTATGCACTCATTTACACATACATAAACAAATGCTAACACACATTCATACACTCACATACATATATAATTACACACATAATAGCAGAGATACAGACACACAGTGCCACACAGAGATGCTAACAGATATACATACAAAAACTGGCAGACATAAACAGACACATGCAAAGAAGGGGGGAGGGGCAAAGGAGGCAATTGCACCCCATATTACTAGGATACAGAAGCTGTGTGTTGTAGTCGGTGTTTCAGGTTAAAATGGAGGGAGGTGTTTTGGAATGTGTGTAAGCAGAGCACTGTAGGAGTCAAGCAGCAGGCAATTATACCACAGGGCCTTTGCTACCCCAGCACTGTGTGGCTTTTAGCCTGCTTTCTCAATGTTCTCCAGGCCTGGACTGGCACACTGTCATATTTCATTGTGGACATATATGGGGTGATCAGGTTGATCAAATTAAAACACAAGCTACACATATACATACACAATCACCTATACATAAATACATACTCTGTCTCTCTCAATTCCCCCTACTGCTCACTTTGTTGTGGGACAAAGAGGTTCTCTGATCCACCATAAGAACTTTATTTTACATCCTACATTACAAAAACATGTGGATTGAGCACATTTCCCATTTTCTGCTAGTCCAAATCAGTTTGCCCCAGATCTGCATATTATTTCCCTCGCTGGTGTGGCTGCTTGTTGAGTCCTACTTACTGTTTACTCTACCCGTATCATGATGTGAACTATGTTTTGGCATGTGTGTACTAGGAGTAAACAGCGCTTAGGACACTTCATTATTAAAGCAGAAAAGGGAACAGCAGCAAAAATACACTATAACATTAAAGGGATTCAATATACAAATCTGTATTCCTAACACTATAGTTCCTTCTGTTTCCTCCCTTCCTCTCACCCCTCCCCACCCCGCATGTAAAGGGTTAAAAAAAAAGTAGTTTATCCAGTTCCAGGGTCCCTAGATTTCCCTCAGTCCAGGTTCAGCTCTCCATCACCTCTAAAGAATGGGGGCTAATGCACATGTGATTGACTTTAAAGCTTTTCTATAGGAATTTCGCTGACTCTGGATGTCCTAATGCACAGCGTGAATACATCCAGCGTCATTTAGTGGACCTAGAATCCGTTAACATCCAGGAAGTTCCTCTAATGACTGTATTATTGACAGCCAGTAGAGGCTGTCTTAGTCCTGCAAGGTAATCATTGCAGTTTCCCTAAAACAGGACTAAGTGGAACAGCGACACTGCACCCTAATAAAAAAATGGAGTAGTCTGGGTCACTATAGTTTCCCTTTTACTTGGTAGGAGGAAGGGGGAGAGAAAGAGTGCCAAGGGGGAACATGTAAGAAAGAGAGACACTCTCGTACATGAGGGTGGTTAAGAGAGTAAAAAAAAAAAAAACAGGTGCGTAGGGAGGTAAAGAGACACAGAAAAGAAGGGCCAGGATGTGGAGAGATATATGCATTTAAAGATAGCAGCAGATGCAAACGAGGAGGCTGACACACAGAAAAATAAGAAAGTACAAGGGAGAGATAGCAATATCAATGTATGTGCATGAATGTAGCGGAGAGCTGATCTCTCACAGCTATTCTCCGCTTAAGATCCTAGTGAGGCTCAGGAACGAGTCAGTAGTAAATCCACAGCATAGTTTTCCATCAGGTAACAGGTACAGCAATATCCCCACGACACTCCCAGTAACTGGACGACACACAGTTTCAGGAGTAGAAGAACTAACTATCATTTATTCCACAGTTCTTTATAAAGCCTGCTCCCATGCAAGGGAGGGAACAACATGAATTATGACATTAGCCAATACAGTGCTTGTTACCTCCCACACCTCTCCTCCCCTAAGAGTGAGTCATAATCCCCTTAACTGGTACAGCAATTCACCCCGAACCTAGATGTACCCCTAAACCATTATACAACCTTAATATTAGGGTACCGCTAGGTAGCCCTGATCTGGGTGACTATTATATCCAAAATTCACCCAGATCAGACCAGGGGTTCGGCAGTTATAGAGAGGTGAAGTTTGACCGACCGCACACGAGTTGGTATCCGAAAAGGGTTCCATGAGTTTGGGCCCTGCGGTCGGTCTCCGTTCGGCAGTTAAAACACACATTGATACTGGCCCTTTACACTTATATTCGCCTAGATACTGATTCCCCCATTCGGTACTTTGTTTCTACCGAATGGGGAGTTGTTCAGACTTTCCGTTCGCCAGATACGGAACTCCGGAGGTCTCAGCGATGTTCGGTTGTTTGAGTATCCGATTTGGGTTCCAGACACTCGACGACCGAACACCGCTGAGCTTTTCATGCGTAAGATGGCCGCCGCCACGTGTACGCATGCCGAATGGCGGCCACCCAGATACATTGTTAACTTGCGGTTTTCACGGTATGCAACCTTAATTACCAACACACTTCTCTCTGGGGTGGTCTATCAGTTCGGTAGTTTCCATACGTATATGGTACGGATGGAAACTACCGAATAGCATATATTCACACAATACAACATACGAAATGGGAGAATTAACACAGGCAGAATGTACAAAAGATAATCACACAGGCAGGTTATAGGACAGGCTTACTGCATTCCGCTACAATGAATATATGTTTTTATTTATTTATTTGCAGTGTGTGTGTCTTCCCCGGACTCTGCATCCATTTGTATATACTATATATGTTTTGTGTCTTTGTGGTTGTGTGTTTATCTCTAGGTGTCTATATGCTTATGTGTCTCTGTGCATGAGGAGGGTGATTGTATGTGCACATATATTTGTATGAGTGTGTCTGTATTGTGTGTATGTGTCTTTGCATATATATGAATGTGTGTTTTCATTGAACGTGTGTAGCCTTGTGAACAATAATCACAAGAAATCCACAATTGTCTTCTAAATAAATAAGGCAAAATGAATGTCTTTGTTTTTCTTGCACAAATGTGTCTGTATGCATGCATGTCTCTGTCCTCACTGACTGTGGAATTTTTTGTACCTCTGGGCATAACTGTATGTATGCTTATCTCTGTGTATATGTGTTTCTGTATGTATTGCTATTTCTGTTCATGTGCAGTAAGTCTGCATGTTTGACTGTGTGCAGAGGCGGCTCTAGACTTTATGAGGCCTTAGGCAAAACTCAAACATGAGGCCCCACTAACACAAAAGTGAAAAAACTAGAGTTGCAATACATGCACACTGTCACATATACACATTGATGCAAAGTTTACCTGTGTATGTGCCTGAGAGTGTGTCTGACAGAGAGTATCTTTGTGTGTATGAATGTGTGTCTCTGCGAGCATGTTTGCATTTTTGTCTGGGACCCTATGTGTATGGGGTAGCTGCTTGAAGTGTGTTGTGTGTATGGGGGTCTGCCTGTAGCCTTTGTGCATTGTGTGTGAGTTGGGGGGTAATGGTGGGGGGGTGGTGTGAGAGTGAGGGAGATGGTGAGAGGGAGTGATGGTGAGAGGGGTGATGGTGAGAGGTAGAGGGGGTGATAGTGAGAGGAGAGGGGGGGTGATGGTGAGAGGAGGGGTGATGGTGTGAGGGGTGATGAGAGGGAGGGGGTGATGGTGAGAGGGGGTGATGGTGAGAGGAAGGTAAGTGATGGAGGGGGGTGGATGGTGAGAGGAAAGTGATGGTGAGAGGGAAGGGGTGAAGGTGTGAGGGAAGGGGTGATGTGATGGTGAGGAGGGAGGGAGGATATGAGGGGTGATGGTGAGAGAGGGGGTAATGGGTGAGGGAGGGGGGTGATGGTGAGAGGGAGGGGTGATGTGAGAGGGGTGATGGTGTGAGGGGAGATGATGTGAGAGGGAGGGGGTGATGGTGAGAAGGGAGGTGATGTTGAGGGAGGGTTGTTCATGGTGAGGGAGGGGGTGATGTTGAGGGGGGTAATGGTGAAGGAGATGGGTGATGTTGAGGGAGGGGGGTTGATGGGGAGGGAGGGGGGTTGATGGGGGGGAGGGGGGATGATGGTGAGGGAGGGTGGGTGATGGTGAGGAGGGGTGATGTTGAGGGAGAGGGGTAATGGTGATGGGGGGTGATAGTGTGAGGAAGGGGGGAGACTACATACCTTGATTTATTCCCTGGTGGTCCAGTGGGCTCCCTGGTGGTCCAGTGTGGGCTGCCTGTGGTTCAGTGTGGGCTGCCTGGTGGTCCAGTGCTGCAGACCATGTATCTCGCGAGACCCATCAGAGCATTTCCGTGGTAACCCGCGGCAACGCTCTGATTGGCCAGTTCTTGCGAGACACATGGTCTGCAGCTCTGCTCACTGCGGAGCTGCAGACTGGTGTCTGCGATGGCTGGCCAGGCAGACAGGAGGGGCCTCGCACCCGGCGGCATACTGGGCAAGCCGCCGGGCCCCCTCCTGGTGTCGGGTCCTCAGTCACTGACCAAGGACCCAACACAGTCTGCCCTCAGGTGGTTTAGGCGGGCCGCTAGGCCCCAGCCAGCGTGAGGCCTTAGGCGGCCGCCTAAACCGGGTAATTAGAGAGCCACCTCTGACTGTGTGCCTTAGTGTAGCAAAATGCCACTCTCAGGCACAGAGTCTTAGTGCACGTGTGTTTCTGTCTCAATATGTCTTTCTCTCTGTGTCTGCCTCTTTCTTTGCTTGAGTGTCTGTATGCGTGACTCTTTGTCCTTGCTTGAGTGTCTGAATGTGTGACACTTTGTATGACCATGCCTGAACGCATGTAGTTGTGCATAATGCATTTCTGTCTGTTTATATTTGTTTCTTTGAAAATGGATAGAGGCGATGGGTCAGGTGCAGTGTTTTCATATTTTTGAAGGGCTGGGTTCTGAAATTTTGCTTAGAGCTGGAGCTGTAGGTCCTTTCCCAACCTAGCAATGCCCCTGATCTAGAACTGTGTCTGCATTGACAAATGCAGCTGCAATTACTGTTAACCCTTTCATGACTAATGTTTTTCAGACTTCCACTCAATCATTGCTGTATCAATTGTTGAATTAATTTTGGCATTTTTACTATTAACTATTTGTTCCACACTTAATGCTTTGTGGTTCAAAGCATCTATTGATATTCAGGGCCGGCGCTACCATAAGGCGGCCTAGATGGCCACCTTATGGCGCACCGGCCCTGGGGGAGCAATGTCAGGCTGTCCAGCTGGAGGAAAGCTCACTAAGTTCCCCTCCAGCCGGTTACTTCTTGTAGCGTGGCCGAGCGCATCCCAGAGCTTTTCGCCTGCGGAGCCCAGCCTCTTACCCTGGTGTCTGCCGCAGGCTGTGTGGAGGGGCAGGGATATGAATGACATCATATCCCTGCTCCCTGTGTACCACACAGCGCTGCTGGCGCCCAGTGATGGGGCTGCGGTGTAGGACAGGACTCAACAGAGCCGGACAGCATGTACCCCAGTGGCCAGATTGAACAGATGTAAGTATGTAAGTGTGAAAATCTTTGTATGTATGTATGTATGTCTCTGTATGCATGTATGTATGTATGTCTCTGTATGTGTGTATGCCTCTGCCTGTATGTCTCTGTGCGACGGTGTCTGTATGTCTCTGCCAGTGTGTCTGTATGTCTCTGACTGTATGTCTCTGTGTCTGTATGTTTCTGTATGATTATGTCTGTGTTTGTATGACAGTGTACCTTTATGACTTTAATTGTGGGCCTTTTTTGACTATGTGCCTGAAAACAATGCCTGTGTGCCTGTGGCTTGGGAGGGAAGACACACAAAGGGATCTGGAGGGGAGGGACACACAAAACGGACTGAAGGGAAAAAGAGCCACACAGAGGGACTGTGGTGGAGAAGGAGACAATGAAAGGGGCTAGGGTAAAAATGAGACACAGAAAGGGGCTGAGGTAAGAAAGAGACACAGAAAGGGGCTGCAGGGAAGTGACACACAAAGGGGCTGGGGGGAAGTAAGATACCTGCAAAGGGGGTTGTAAGACACACTAAAGGTGGAATAAAATACACTAGAGCACAAAAGAGGTAAGAAATTTAAAATGGGGTGGGGGGGAGGGGTGAAGATGCCTTTTCATCTGGGTAGATAAAAATCCTTGCACTGGCCCTGCTGATATTGCATAGTATTTTTCTTGATTTTATAAATACCTCATATGTTTAAGATTCCAATCAATGTTTAGTAGTTACAGGTCAAATAGTACAATGAAGGAATTACAGTTTCTTGCTAAATGTTTGAAAATTTGGTATGTTGGAACTGTAAATATAAAGGTCACCAATTCCGAACAAATATTTTCCTGGGGGCATTTCAAAATATTATATGCAACCATTGTATCACAAATAAGCTGCATCTGTGGAGTACAGCAATACCCCAATTTATATTTTTCTCTTTTTCTGGTGCTCCTTCTTCTCTGCAACCCCTGGTCCCAGCTTTGTTCAATCTATACTCCCACTCTTGGTAAACTAATCAGTTCCTTTGGTTTCAAGTATAACTTTTTTGAGACTGTAATTTTATTGAAAATATTTTTTATTGTTACTTTGTCAATAAAACAGCATGGGACTCGCAGGTCCTGAATTCTTCAATATGAAAGAGAGAGACACGCAGGTCCCAACCTAAAGAAATAATTTTGTAAATAATTTTTATAAAAGGTATTGTATCAAAACTTTAGTAATAACATGTTGGTACATGCAGGTCCCAATCACAACAGGAAATCAAAGAAAAAAGGTGAGA
Organism: Pelobates cultripes; assembly: GCA_933207985.1. Lineage (NCBI taxonomy): Eukaryota > Metazoa > Chordata > Amphibia > Anura > Pelobatidae > Pelobates > Pelobates cultripes. The sequence continues at coordinate 91,734,435 of OW240913.1, forward strand.
TATGCAGATCTCTACATAGGTCAGGAGAGAATAACTTTTATACCGATGACACATAAACCAACCCTTCTTCACCTGGCCTTTCTCTTACAGTCTTCAATCATGTCTCTAGCTGCCTCTCTGTCATTTCTAACTTTATGACGGCTCACTTCCTTAAATTCAATCTGTCCACAACAGAACTTCTAATCTTTTCTCTGTTAAAGATTGCTACCCTAAGTCTGCCTCTATCTAGGTCAATGGTGCTATCAGCTCTATCGCCCAGGCTCTCTACCTCAATGTCCTCTTCAATTCCAAGCTCTAGTTCACTCCTTTCATCCAATCAGTCACCTTATGCTATCGTTTTTCATCTCAAAAACATTGCTCACATCTAATCCTTTCTAATATTAAATGCAGCCAAGATGCTTGTTGCAACTCTATCCCCCTTCTCATTGTTCTTATCAACAGGGCCGGACTGGGATAAAAATTCGGCCCGGGCATTTTTTTATCACAGCGGCCCATTAAGAAGGGGGCGGGGCAGAGAGGGTGTGTTTTGTCATCACTCATGACAACACGCGCCCTCTCAAAGTGAGCATGTTGGTTCAATGCTCTTCCAGGGCAGACCATGCACAGAGCTCTGCTGAAGAGCTCTAGCATGAGAAAAAAGCCCTGTATTTGTTCTGTGCAGTGCAAGCAAATTTAATAACATGCTTGCACTGTGTTTCCTTGCAACTTGTCTCTGGTGTCTCTATAAATGGATACCAGGAGACAAAAGGGCCAGGAAAGAGTATTGTGCATGTGTTTGGAGCCTGCTTGTGGTATTGCGTGTGTGCAGAGTGAGCTGGTCGTGGTGTGGTATTGTGTAATAAGGTCGGTTTTAGTCGTGTTGTGTTTGTGGTGTAATGTAATGCATATGTGGCTAGGGGCTGTAGAGAATGTGTCTATAGGGGATGTAGCAAGTGTGTGTATACAGGCTATAGTGTGTGTGTGTGTGTGTGTGTATATACAGGCTATAGTGTGTGTGTGTGTGTGTGTGTGTGTGTGTGTTCAGGGAATGTATGGGTTTGCTTACAATGAATCTAGTGTGCGTATAGGGGATCCAGAGTGTGTGTGTGTGTGTGTGTGTGAAGGACCCAGACTACGTATAGGAGATCTAGTGAGCGTGCGTATATAACGGATTCAGAGTGTATATAGGGATCTAGTGTGTGTAGATGATTCAGAGTTGGGTAGAGGATCTAGTGTGTGTCTGGAATGAAATGTGTTTAGGGGTGCTGTGTGTGTGTGTGTGTGTGAGGGGTGCTGTGTGTGTATATATATATATATATATATATATATATATATATAATATAAATATGTTTGGAAGTATTGTGTATGTGTGTGATGCAGTGTATCGGGGGGGTTGTGTGTGTATGTGAGGGGTGCAGTATGTGTGTGTGAGTGCTGTGTATGATGTGTGTGAGTGCTGAGCGTAATAGTGCTGTGTATGATGTGTGTGAGTGCTGTGTATGATGTGTGTGAGTGCTGAGTGTAATAGTGCTGTGTATGATGTGTGTGAGTGCTGTGTATGATGTGTGTGAGTGCTGAGTGTAATAGTGCTGTGTATGATGTGTGTGAGTGCTGAGCGTAATAGTGCTGTGTATGATGTGTGTGAGTGCTGTGTATGATGTGTGTGAGTGCTGAGTGTAATAGTGCTGTGTATGATGTGTGTGAGTGCTGAGTGTAATAGTGCTGTGTATGATGTGTGTGAGTGCTGTGTATGATGTGTGTGAGTGCTGAGTGTAATAGTGCTGTGTATGATGTGTGTGAGTGCTGAGTGTGCTGAGTGTGAGAGTGCTGTGTATAAATGTTGTGTGTTAGGGGGTAAATAAACAAATAAAAACCTAAGTGGGACTAAATATACAAATAAAAAAAAAATAAGGGGGGTAAATAAACAAAAACACTAATCATGCATTATCCCCCCCCCCCCTCCCCTTACCTGTAGCCTGGGAGGAGGAGGGGTCCGGCACGCTGGTGAGTGGGGGGACCAGCACTCACACACGATCCCAGGTGGTCCAATGGTGACTCTCGCGAGATCGGGGCGTTGCCATGGCAACGCTCCCGATCTCGCGAGAGGAACCCGGCTGAGCTACAAGATAGAGCTCCGCCGGGTCCTCTCCCTCTCTCCCCAGCCGCAGGTCTGTTTAAATGGGCCGGTGAGGGAGAGCTTTGATCTCCCCACCGGCCCTCCATGGAAGACAGCGGGGCCGGCGCTCGCATAGTGCCGGCCCTGCATAGACCGGCAGGGGATGTCCTGGGACCTCCCCTGCCGGCCTCGGCCCATGGCCACCGCGGCCCACCGGGCATTTGCCCGGTGTGCCCGATGGCCAGTCCGGGCCTGCTTATCAATCATTGGCCTTATTCACTCCCGGATTAAACCCTTATAGTCCATAATGAATGCTTACTTACATATCACTTTAGAGAAGAAGTGTCGGAGTAAGTAAGAAATGCATGAGAATTGATCCAGCACTTCCCTCTGTATACCACAGCTGTGATGTTAAAGGGACCCTCCACATCCCTAATGCTTATGTGTGAAGAGTATCCCCTCTTTTTATTTTACAAAAAGTGCAGATTTACAATAGAAATTGACACTTATAAATCAACCTTGTTACATCCCTTAATTGTCAACCAGACAACTGCTTCTGTTACTTCCTGGTTGTTTAGCTCAGTGAAGCTAAATTCAAGAGGCAAGCAGCTGTCCAGAGCACCTGCCTTGCAAATACTTCTTATTGAGCTGCATTGGGAAGTCTGTCATTAGACAGCCATAGAAAAAGGCTGGGCAGGAGGAAAAGGGGAGGGCTTACAAAGGCAGCAGACAAGATAACTGCAGCTTTTGCAAGCCATTTTTAGAAAAAAAAATGCAAAAACACCCACCTTTTTAATACTTACCCGATTCCAGTGCTGATCTCCCTCATCTAACAGGGAGTGGGGGTGGGGGAGGCAAATGGGCATGCATGGCTAGCACAGTTAGAGCATTAGGCCCTTTCTTCAGGAAAGCATTTCTGCAATGCTTTTCTAAGGGGATTTTACTGACGCATGGATGTCTTCATGCAAAGCATCATTTAGGGGACCTAGAATCCGTTAATATCCAGGAAGTGCCCCTAGTGGCTGTCTGATTGACAGCCACTAGAAGCAGCCATAGTCCTGCAATGTAATCATTGCAGTTTCCCAAAGACTGCAATGGTTTACATTGCAGGACTAAGGGGGACTGGGACAGGGCACCCAGACCACTTCAAAGAGCTGAAGTGATCTGGGTGCCTATAGTGTCCCTTTAAATGTTAAACTTCTGTAAGCTCACACTTAGCGTGAGTAATGTACTTGCCTCCAGTGATCTGTTTTTCAGTTGTAGTATTAGCAGATTGATTTAGAGAGCCACATTTAAGGCAAAACAACAGACCTAACTGCAAAAAAAAACAAAAAAAAAACAACGCACAATCATGACAAATTTTCTAAAAAAGATAACCTGCGCCAAAGTTTCCCAAACTAGTCATCAAGACCCACCAGCAATCTAGCTTTTGTCAGTATCTCCATTGGAATAAAACAGGGAAACACATGACCTGGGTTATTTCACAATTAAATATTTTGAGTATTTTCAGGTGGATGTTTCATCAACAGTTTCTGTTTATCTACTGGTAACATTACTTTCGTGTTTCCACACACACTGCATCTTTGTGGGGAATTTCACAGACCTGAGATGTCCTGTTACAGTAAGGACCAAGATGTGTATTCTACTTTAGTAATTTGCCTATTCATACCTTATCCAGGTGGGTAATCGCAGGATCGAACTATAGATGTATTGTCATTTTAAAGGACACATTTGATAGACTCTGGTCTCTTTAGGGTTGTGATAACAGACCTAAATCCAAATGAACCCTGTCAGGACATGACATTATGAGAAGTAAACCCTATAAGCTATTTCACATTAAAAGTTTAGAGTCTCTACATTGGTCTATTTAACCACTAATGTCAGCTGGAATTTGTGCAAATGCATGCTTACACACATTGGATTTTTATCTGTGTGAATTCATTGCAAGTTCTCCATAAAGTGTAAATGGGAACACATTTTTTATAAGCTGGGCATTGGAGGCACGTTGCATTAGTCTCCAAGGTAAAGTCTCTACTTTTAGAATGATGTTCAAAAAGTTATTATCTGACAGGGCAGTTGCACTAACAGGCTTTGCTTACCATAGGCTTGCAGTCAGTGTTTGAAAATTAATCATTTTGACTGTTCCTCCTTAACTGGCTATCAGCAAAATGATCTCCCAGCTAACTGATACAACAATGTGTTGACCAGTGATGATGCACAGCTGTCAGTGAAGGCATGTCAGCTATATGTTTACATTTAATTTATATCATGGAAACTATGTAAGTAAAATATATACATCTACCATGTGCCAACATTCCTGGTCTACGTTGGTAATGATGAAGAATTAATTCTACGTGCATGTATACAAGGGTGTCTTATTGCATTCAGTTTGCTTATCCCAATCTCTCATTACTAGTGCTGTAGTAAGAGAGTTTATCTCTTTCACTCCCACTCATTTATATTTTTCCATATTTTAACCTCCCTCTGTCACCTGTGCCCCTCAATACACATCCCCCCTTTTCCCACTTGCGTCTTCTCCTCATCTTTCCCTTTCTCCTACTTGAGCCCCTCTTCCCTTATCTTGTTTTCCAGTGCTTGAGTTTCTCTATGTCCTACACAGGGGTAGGCAACCTTCTGCACTCCTGATGTTTTGGACTACATCTCCCATCATGCTCTTACATGCATAATGCTGGTATAGCATCAAGGGAGATGTTGTAGTTGATATAATCTGGAGTTCCAAAGGCTGCTTGCCCCATACTACACGTTTGAACGTTGCTGCTTATATCTCAATAGTTTCCCTGTCTCCATACTCTGTCCTGCTGTCGCCCTTTTCTTATTCCCTTACTTGTGGCATCCCTATATGTCTATGGAAGGAGCTCCAAAAGTTGCCTGGCGGAACTGCAGTGTCCTGACACAGTGTGCTCACTCCAGGAATTGACACTTTTGTGCCGCTTAGCCACACTACATTTAAAAAAAGGAGGGTTAACATCGCAGTCATGTAAATCTGATGTATCTGGCAGGGGGCACTTTCCCTGGTGCACTCCCTATGGTCTGTGCCTAGTTATAGGAACATCTAGTATAAATTTGAGAGTTGCAAATTTATATATCCAGTTTGAAAAAAAAAAGGAAAAACCGCAACCATATATACATATATATATTAAATTGTTTTAAAAAAATGTTTATAAATTGTTAGGGATATTATGTTGTCAAGAACCTGGTTTAACATGCAACCAGTCAATTTCAATATTCAAGAAAGTGGAACTGATATTTTAGGGAGATATAAGTGACTCCTGGTCTTCAAAGAGCATGACTTTTTAGACAGCCATCAGCACGTATGGGTAGCTGCTGCTGTTGGATTTAGACAGATTAGTTAATTAGCAACACTTTACTTTTTTGTATGCTATATAATCCTGCACCACCCTACCTTAAGGGCTCTGTCATTGTGTGCATGTGTACTCTATGTTGCCCAGTTCCTCCAGAGTTCCTATGTGTTTGTAACAGTATCTGTTATGTTGCATGGTTCATGAACTGTATTTGTTTTTGTACATTGTCATGTGTTCTTTTTTGTTGTTGTTGCTGGAGGCTGGATTCTATACTAGTCATTATTATGAACCTTACAGGCATTTTACTATAAAACGCCTTTATTTTATACATTGTGAATTCTATACGAAAAAATTCTGTTGTTTTGACATGTATGTAAACAAAACTAAAAAAAAGATTGTCAAAAAAAAGTGCATTATGGAAGCTGTAGTTTTAAAACATCTGGGGATCTACCTCTTGGGTATACCTGCCATACAGACTTACAGTTTTCAAACACTTTCTGACCCAGTGTGTATATGGCTGAATGGTCCTGTCATATACTTAAAGTAGGAATTCGTTTTTCTTATAATTTTACATGTAGTTTATTTAATAAAAAATCTATTTTATTTCTGTACTTGCTGAAAGGATTGTTTTAGTAAAAATATGAATAGGTGAAGGTGAATCGTTGCAACATACAATTTCACACCTGTTGTTTTTAATAAACCACAAAAAAAACGTGTTTCTGTTCTGTAGAGTTTATAAATAACAAATTTGTTTCTGTTTACATTATCGTGACCTATAAAGGCCTAGTTTTCTAAGAAGTGTTTAATCACTAGTTAAGGGTTACATGTTCGTGACTAAACACAAACCATAGATGACATTGTATCTCTCTCACCATCTAGCAATACTCATGAAAGCAAACTCTTTCAGAACCTCAGAGATTTCAAAACTTGCAGATACTGTTTTCTTCTGAACATTAGGCAAAACCTAATTTTCACAACATAATGAGTTTTTTAAAAAAAACGACATCTTCATAGTAAACATATCCCAGACGAGCAATTCACACTACAGTGCTGTGTTTACATTTTTCCATTTGAAATAAGGGACAAAGGACATAGAGAAAACCAATCTGAGCTCTTGTTGATATCTAATAAATAATAAATGGGTTTACCAGCTAAATGGTGAATTTAGCAGACACCCTTAACTATAGTGTAGTGCTTCAAAATAACCTTTTGTGTTAAAGTGCTTGGTGCGCACAAAAATATCCAATAGTTTAAATACATATAGAAATATTTTGTTCAAGTGACAAATATTTATAAAGTGTCCAATCCTCATAAAAATTTATTATTGCAAGTGCAATCACATCAAAAAGTGCCAATTTTTTTGCTTCACTTCGAAAAGGTTTAACCCCTTAAGGACACATGACATGATTCCCTTTTATTCCAGAAGTTTGGTCCTTAAGGGGTTAAAGTGCTGGTGTTATACTTACCAGTAAATGAGCTCCCACTTTAATTCAGACCTCAAAAACAAAATTAATAAATAATAGTGTGGACTATATAAAACAAATATACACTACAAACACCAGAGCCCCATTTATGGGTATATACTTACATAACATAGAGCCCCAAAGTTGGCTCTATTAGGTCTCTCTGGAGCCTTTAATGGGAAGCTTATTCCCTCTTGTTTCAGCACTGGTGTGTTCCTCAGAAATATAAATAGATAGAGAGCCACATAGTGAATATGTTTGTGAGGTCAAATGAACAACCAATATAATAGAAGAAGGGTGCTCACATACTTCAGAGCCACTAACAAAGCTCTAATTGTTAGTAGGAGGTCTAAAATGGGAGATGTTCCCCAACCTGTAGATGTAGGTGGTACTCCAAATGCAAGATGGTATAATTGCAGGTATTTATTGGGACAAAATATTTAAAAACAAAATACACAAATTATTAAATAATGAATAAAATAAAAAACAGGATATAAAAACAATATTAATCCACAGAAATCGACAGAAACATGTTTCGCCTAAAAGTAGGCTTCCTCAGTCCATGGAATTAATTCTAAATAAGTATAAATCTTTTAGGAAAGAGAAACATCCTCTTTAACTGTATCAGAGAAGACGTAGGTGACTGTAGGCATCAAGGGGGCCCAAGTACAGGCCAATTTGTTTTTAGTACAGTAACCTCACTGTTGGGACTACTGGCTATAGAAGTAATAGTGCTTGCACTGTTCCCTTATGGTCTGGTTCTGGACCACAAAATAAGATTCCATGCTATTTTAGAGCATTTTCATATTCATCCAGGCCTATTGTAGCCTCCCAGTACAACAGAGCCAGAGGAGAGAGTCTGCTGAAAATGCATTTTTAGATTTTATTCTAGTATTTATTACAATTTAAGAATAGTTTCACAAGGGAATTTAACAACTGGGGCGTGGGGAAAGTGAGGGAGGATGTACATCAGTTGCAGTTTTGTATTCCAATACTTGGATTTTACACCTGGTTTTGTTGCTAAACAATGTTTCTCTCTCTGATTTTACATCTGGATTTGTTGCTAGACAGTCTCTCTATATTCCTTAAAATGGATTATTTGACTCTCTTTATTCTTGCATCCCACCCAAGGACAAATTGTGATATCCATGAAGCCTATAACGGAAGAAGCTTTCATTTCTGCATTTCCTGATACTTTGTGTTCTTTTGAATGACTTCATCATGCTACATTGTTCGTACACAATGCAATGCATACATAAATTCCTTATTTTGCAATTATACAATCTGCTATCATATTTAACAACGGCAGCATACACGTTACCATTCAATCTTGACAAGCCACCTGCCTTCCCATATCATATACACCCATGCTCTATTAAATCAAAACAACTAAAACATTCTCAGTACTCTTTAATTATGTTCTCCGCAGGCACAGCTTTTTAAACAATTACTGTGAAGTGTGTAGGTGTTTGTTATAGTGTACACTCTCAATCGAATGGAAGGCAAAATTCACTGCTCATTTTTAACAGAAGGTTTGTAAATCTTACACAATATCAAGACTACATCAGCAGTATTGTTACAAAATACCACACTGTCCTAATCATTGTTTTCCCAATTCCAGTTATGCATGTACTAACAGCATGCCCCAAACAATTGACTGGAAGTAAATCATAAAAAATTTTCTTATTGGTTGTAATTAAATGGACATTCGGAGCACCTCAAGCCATACAACGATCGTAGCGAATCTAGGTAAAGTAGATTTGGGAGTTTAATAAACCATATCAAGAATTGGACAAAAACTGGGCCAAATCCCAAATCCCAACAAATATACTTCCACCTACATTAGAAATTTCACTTGCTCATTATCTGTCACAATTTGGATGCAATCTGTGGCCTGTGAGCATTGGAGCAGATTCAGGAAGGTACATGTTTTAGTAGGAAACCATGCCTCATACAAGTGAGGTTGTGCAATAGCCAGGGGGAAAACCTGGTTGAGAATAGCTCAGATTGTCAGAACAGACAAATCTAGTTGGCCAGGTCCCGTACTGGACTGTGGCAGGTGCCGTTGGTACATAGCAAACGAGACTCAGACAGATGTAACTAGTGAGAGGTGACAAACCAGATTCAAACTGGCAGAGTTTGGTAGAACACACAGAAAGAGCAGGACAGGGTCCAAACAGACCAAGCTATACCAAGGTAATGAAAGGTGGATAACAAGATTCAGTCGGGCAGTGCTGATCATAACAGACAAGTATAGTTCACCAGAATTGCAACAGGTTTCAACCATGTGCGGATGGCCGGTCAATATTGCTATTTGTTGTCTTAGTACAACTTTTTATTAGTATTGCATGCTGACTTCTTTTGTGGTTTAGATCCTCTTGACCTGTTTGTTTGTTTTTTGAAGGAGAGGCTGCCTTCTCTTTGTATTTTACCCTTTAGACTTGAGTAAACATCATCAATTTATTATATAATGTATTTAAAGATAATGCATATAAAACATACATAACATACATTGGCCATCACATTTTACATCAAGTAAGAAAAAAAAAAAGATATAACAGATGGAATGGTGCAAAGTGCCCCAGTCATCACTGTGCCAGAATAATGATGGATTGTAAGATCTTGGGCCCATAGATACCAAGAAGTCTCATATCAATGCTGTTAACCATTGTTGCTAACCATAAGAATGTATATTTCACCACAGTCTACCCATATTTAAATAGATATATCCAGCAGGATAGCGCACCATGTCCCAAAGCACCCGTCATCTCAAGCCAATGCCATAAAAAAGACATTACTTCAGTTTACTTCACTGTACTGCCTAGTAGCTAGATCTGAATTCAACAAAGCATCTTTGAGATGAAGTGAAACTCCCTGTTTGATCTAACTAACATACGATCAAGCTGAGATTTTAACCATATTTTAAAGATGCTTTATTGAATTTGAATTGAGATACTACGCGGTACATTGCAATAAACAAAGGTATGTGTCCTGATGATGAATCCAGCTTATTATTATAGGTACATATAAACCCATAGGAAATGCATGTTGCTATCTTGTCTGCATGGAATAAAGTTACTACCTTAAAGCAGCTCTGTCACCCTACACGTAACCTGCTTCAATCTGCTACTCTGCTCTTCCTCTGTTCTAAAAAGTAAACAGGGACTTTGTTTTATGTATTTTGCTTCCACTGGACAAAAGGCTGTATTTTTCTTCCACTGGACAAAAGGCTGAGCTACCTTTATCATCATGGAAACAATTAAAAATGGTAAGAAAATATCTATTGAGACACTATATTTAGTGTCTTGCAGGATCCCCATAGACCTCAGTGTTGTACTCTTGCACATGCGCAAAAGTACATCACTGACATGGGCTCTTGGTGCCTGAATCTGAAGAGGATCCATTGTGCAGTGGATAGCCTTCTCCGGGTATCTGCTGTCGTTCTATGCTCTACCTTCAAATAAAGTGTTCTTGCTACAATGCTTGTTCCTATTAGAATTATTTGTCTCTCTTTTTAAAAAAAAAATGTTGTATGCAGTCTTTTAATGATTAAGATTCCTAGCATTTCTCATCTCCTTTGTTGTACTTCCAAAGTGTACATATTAAGGATCCTTATATATGTTGTTAGAAATACCATGACAACTTTTGACAAACTTTGTGATTGTTTTCTACTTTCTCTAAGAATAGAAAAGACAATGCCTCGCTTATGTGCCTTAAAAGGTGGGTATTCTTTGCATTTAATGATGGGAATTATCAAGCGCAGTCGAGGAATAATGTCTTCAAAAATAAATGCAAACATGATGAAAATGGATTTATAAAAGAGAAGACAATACATATCCACTATCCATGTTTTCTAAACAGACCTTGTTTCGTTAACACCGGTGTAGACAAACTCTAACGTTTAAAAATAAAAGTGGTATAGCGGATCCAGGCAAGATGGTCCAACATTAACCCTTCAAGCCATCGGTGGTTATCGCATTCAGTAAACAGTTGTGGTGAGTTAAGAACAAAATTATAGGCCACAAGAACCAAGTCGTAGGGGAAACTTCTTTTTGAAGATTTCTTTACCTACCAAGCCCTTTTGCTTACTTTTTTGGCAGTTTTACAGAAGACCCCAAATAGACCCCTTAGTGGTATTTTTCCAGGCCTGCATATGCAGACACCTACATAAGCCATATGTTGAGATGTTGTATAAGTCGTACTATTTAGATTTATTCAATCTAACATTTGTCTTCATGCGTGTGAGTTGATAGAGAGTAGCATTTGGGGATGTACAGGTTAAAGGAACACTATAGTCACCTAAATTACTTTAGCTAAATAAAGCAGTTTTTGTGTATGGGTCATTCCCCTGCAATTTCACTGCTCAATTCACTGTCATTTAGGAGTTACATCACTTTGTTTCTGTTTATGCAGCCCTAGCCACACCTCCCCTGGCTATGATTGACAGAGCCTGCATGAAAAAAAAACCTGGTTTCACTTTCAAACAAATGTAATTTACCTTAAATAATTGTATCTCAATCTCTAAATTTAACTTTAATCACATACAGGAGGTTCTTGCAGGGTCTAGCAAGCTATTAACATAGCAGGGGATAAGAAAATCTTAATTAAACAGAACTTGCAATAAAGAAGGCCTAAATAGGGCTCTCTTTACAGGGAGTGTTTATGGAAGGCTGTGCAAGTCACATGCAGGGAGGTATGACTAGGGTTCATAAACAAAGGGATGTAACTCCTAAATGGCAGAGGATTGAGCAGTGAGGCTGCAGGGGCATGTTCTATACACCAAAACTGCTTCATTAAGCTAAAGTTGTTCAAGTGACTATAGTGTCCCTTTAACCCCTTAAGGACCAAACTTCTGGAATAAAAGGGAATCAGGACATGTCACGTGTCCTTAAGGGGTTAATCTGTTCTGGTTGCCTTAACACGGACCTGGAAAGAGTGTATGTAAAATGATTTGTCTATGTGTTTTTGAGTGAATGCTGCAGTAACACCATCTTTCTACTGCCTCCCGTGGATGAACTTGTCAATACCCAGCTGATTTATCCTGCATTTAGCAGTTGCTATTTCTGTTGCTCGTGCTGTTCCATAACGCTCCAGGCTATTGAGACGACACATTAGCACACTGTCTCATCTGTCCTATTATATTTCACCTATCATCCCGGGCGATGCATGGCACGTCAGGTTAATCCTTATGGTTCACAAGAATTTCAGCTTAATTTTCTGATCACGACTCGGGCGTACTGGAAAATGAATGAAATAGACAAAACTGGCATTGTGTGTAAAAAAAAAAAAAAAAAGTCAGGGGCAGATACATCACATTGTTCTGCAGACACGGCTTGCCTGCCTATTAGTAACAGCTTTCCATTCTGTGTGGGATTTTCCTACCTCTTCTGTATAAACTATATTCATTCAGCATCCTATAATTAACAAAGAAGAAAAAATAACGGTTCATGTTCTGTCGGTGTACTAGAATAGTTCCAGGAAATCTAGCATATCATTATATTGAATATATGGTACTTTGCTGTTAACTGTTAGCGTAACAGCACCATGCATTTCTAGGAAAATATAGAGTTGGCATAGATTATGAACTAATCATATTTAGAGACATTACTGGTATGCATCACCTGCCTATCTCAAGCTAGACTTTGGAAAGATCTCCTAGGGCACAGAAACTTGAGAAATAATGTTCCCACAACTATCCCAGAGTTTCTTATCAAACAACAATCCCACACTCTAACACAGTAATTATTAACCTGTCCACTACAATAGCACTAATTATTAACTGCTACACTGCCCTAAAACTAACCTTTAATGATTCCAGAAAGTGACATAACCAATCAAGGAATCCCATGATTTTTAATAGGCGCAAAGCATAGTCCATAAACATCACTTGGCAGCAGTTCCATGTAACAGATAAGATGAATGGAATTGCTACCTAAGCTGATAGCAGTTGTCCTCAGCTTTTTAACAGCCTTATTCAGAATGAAACTGTAGATGTGACCATGCATTATGCAGCTGTGATTCACACCTCTTCAAGAAACCCATCGGGGATGTGGGAACTCACTGAACATACTGTCAGGTGGAAACAGAAAGAGGTATAGCTTTAGGGCTCGGCTCCTGCAGGAACGTGTGGGAATGCCGCACCTGTGCATTAAGGGGAAAGTCCCTTCATGGGTCAATGGGGAGATCAAAGATCTCATTCACTGGCTCAGCACACCTTCATGTCAGGTCGTAATGCCCTCGCGAGCTCAAGCACTTGCAATGTCAGGGTGTTGCCATGATAAGTAAGTGGTGGGTCTCTGACAGTAAGTAAGTGCTGGGTCTCCAAGACAGATAAATGTGCAGGCACAGCATAGACCTCACAGCCCTCTTCTCTGCACCCAGTGGAAAGACAGTGCTCTGGACAACTAGGGAGCTGAATGACCCCTCCATGCAAGTTAAGAATAGAGATAGGGAAATCCTCACACACAGTGTAAGCCCCCCATAGACAATACACTCCACACACAGTGCAACTCCCACACACACACACAGTACATGCAAGACACACACACACACACTGTGCATTCAGCCCACACAGTACACCTCACATGCAGTGCATTCCCCCACCACACACTTTACATCCCCTCATACAGACACTGTGCAACTCCACACATACGGTACAACCCTCCCCCCACAGTGCTCCCTCAGACACACACGGATCACCAAACACACACATAAAATACAGTACACCCACACAGCGGAAACCCCAACAAACCATACACAGTAGACCTCCATATACAGTACAACCTCCCATGCACAGTGCATCCTATACATACACATAGAATACAGCCCCTGTGCACACACGTACTATAGCTCCTCAACACACACAATGTAACCCCAATATACATATACTTACACACTGTAGGCTGCCAATAGATACACATGCACACACTCTACGGCACCTGTACACACTACAATCCCTGCAACATCCACACAATCTCTATAGCTCTTTACATGCACACAGAGGCGTAACTAAAACCACGGGGCCCTGGTGCAAAAATGGCCCCTCCCCCTCATACGTTTATTCCCCATCCCATACGTCCCCGCCCCTCATACCTCTACCACCTCACACATCCCCGCCCCCCCACCCACACATGCAGACAAACAGATACACACACAGACACACAGAGACATACATAAAAACACACACATACATACAGAGACCCATACATACAGACACACACACAGAGGCACGTACATACAGACACACACACAAATTAATTGCCATTGGGTGGCCCCAGGAAATTCATTGCCATTGAGTGGCCCCAAGAGCTTGGGCCACCTGATGTGCTCCTTCAATATTGCCCCGATGGTTCTTCCGCGCAGTCGGGGCCGCACCAATATGTCGCACGGGTTAACAGGGCAGCCAGGCCCCCTGGAGTGACGGACCTGGTCGCAGCTGAGACCCCTACGACTGCGTTAGTTCCGCCAGTGCATGCGCACGCACACTATAGCATCTAGCACACCACAAACATTCCCCTTTACACACACACTATACTACAAACACATTTGCCTTTCTATAAATAGTCCTGACATTTTGCTCTATAGTGTTCCACTTATGGGCACACTAACAAATGCAGTGCAAGCATGTCATTAAATTTGCTTGGGCATGCTCCCAATCTGAGGGCACTTCAGCAGGGCTCTGTGCATGGGATGCCCTGGAGGGGGGTGAATTTTTTGGGTGAGTTCTCACACTTTTGTCCCAGGTCTTGACTTCTGAATAGCTTCCTCTTATAACATCTGTATCAGAGACTTATAGCAGCAGGAATTACTACGGCATTTCTAAGCATATATGTGCAAGGAGACAATGACATGGAGACCTCCTCGAACCATCTTTGTAAGGAACATACCTTACTATGGTGCTTGCTTGATGTGTACCTAAAAGGCTGAATTAATGATAAATTATACAAATTCCATTCTACCTACATTCCTTGTTTCCCTCCCTACTCTGTGGCACACACACTACATATCAGACCCGTGGAACATACAAGAATTCAATGATTACATATTTGCAGAGATCCATACTGTTCCCTGCATTGTTATGTACAGAATGCTGCCATATCTGTCTGTAATTAATACAAAGTTTGACCTGTTTTTAAAAATAGAAACACATCATCGCATTTGACAGGCTTGTGTATTTCAAAGTGGTTAGACCTGTCTTGATTCCAATATTACCTTTCCGTGACACTAGGCTAGCCACTATGTCTGGTCCATGAAAACATTATAGAGTTTGCGTGTAAGTGAAGCATCATAAGACACATGGCAACTGCAGCAACAAAAGACTCCCTGTACTGCAGAATGTGCTGACACTTTATTAACAAAATCATATAAATAATAGAAACTAACCACTTCCTTTTTAGTCTAAAGATATAATATAGCAATTCCCCCCTCCTCTCCCTTATTGTATTGTTTTTTTAGAATTCCGATACACAAGTGGGGTTGCAAGTTATACAGCATTTATGGGACAACATTCTAAATGAGGAACAATCACCATGGAAACCAATGGAACGTCCCTACTGATTGCTCCACATATAGTACCTTACCTCTAGAACGTATCATGAAAAGACGTAAAATAAAATCACTAGAAATGATTTTACCCCTCGCAATACAAGAATACGTACAGTATTGGTCTGGATAACACATTGTCTTTCAGATCATCCCATATTTTCACCAGGCGTGAAAAAAAGTGGTTTAATTAAATAAATAAATTAAAAAATAATACTGGTAATAAACTATATTATATTGCATGCCTTTCTTCCAATCACACCTAGTGATCGGTACACGGTTAGTTTTACAGAGCTGCAAAATATACTGGTGCTCTGCAAATAAACAGCGTTAAATGTCAAAGGGGTCTCAAAGGATTACATCGAGGAGCTATTCGGTTTGCATGTTGTACACAAAAGACTTCCTACTCCCACGTTCTCTCCATCACGCCTCCCGGTGGAGTGTGTGCAGTGTGTGACTCTGGAGGCTGATTCACCTCGGCAGAGCGTGGGGACGTGGAATTGGCAGAGGATATTTTTTAGCCACATTGCATGTGCTGGAGTGGGCTGTGGGGGTTTCTGTCTCCAATCAAACATTTCCCAGTTGCGTGACTGCTCTGTTTCACACTTCCCGGAGCGATTATTTAAGCTCATCTCACAGACAATTGTCACGACACCTTGGGCTGATATCTTACAAGTGGAAGAACATTTCAAAATCACTGCCCTTTTCCATGCAAATCATCAGGCAACGCAAGGTGCACCTAGGATTCATCATTCTCTCAATGACTGAGCTTCACATGCTCTCTGTACACTCATTGACACCACAGCAGGGTGACACGTGAACAAATATAACTAAGCCACATGTTTATCATTCTGGGCGTCAAATAAAGTGCAAGATGTGAAAGAACTACTGGGGAAACCAAAAGAATAATCAGCCTAATTTATCCATATTTTGAAACAAAAAAATGTATCATATAATTAATGTGTTTTTTCAATATACATTGTATACATTGTGTGTCTGGCACAATCATGGCATATCATGCAAATTAACGTAAAGCACTGTGCCTTAGGTGCATATGGCACCTAAATAGGTAGGAATGCCTGAACACTCGTTTAGCTGAGTATGCCCAGAGCATTATGGGACAGTAACCCTAGATATGGATGTGCTGCAGAGGTAAATGTGTATGCTGTGCTACTCCCCCAGTAAGTTCTTCAGTACTGTCTGCTGGGGTAATGAAATGAGGAACTGTCAATTCCATGTGACAAAACCTTGCTTGGGGACCAAAGCAAAGAAGGAACTTCATGTAATAGCGTGCACTTTGTAGGAAGCTATGGGGAAAATTAAGTGTAATTTATAGCAAAAAAACAGTCAGTGTTTATGAAACTGATAGTGCATCAGTAACATGCAGGACTGGTAGAGTAAGCAAGCTGTTATTTTTACTATTTATTTTTCCTGTAATTTCCTGCTGCGTAATACTGTGAATGATTCAGTGTATTTGCTGTAATGATTTATAAATGAAGTGCACCTGCCGTGATATGCATGGATGTGGTCACATTATAGGGATTATTATTGATATTATTATTCTAAGAGGGTATTCACTAAACTGTGTCTTGTTGGGAATTCACTAGGGAATTGTAGATTTAAAGGACCACTATATATTACATACTCGTTTTCCTGGCACTATAGTGCCCTGAGGGTGCCCCCACCCTCAGGGTCCCCCTCCCGCTGGGTTCTAGGGGGAGGAAGGGGTTAAACTTACCTCTTTCTCCAGCGCCGGGCGGGGGACTCTCCTCCTCCTCCATAGCGACGTCATCGGCTGAATGCGCATGCGCGGCAGGAGCCGCGCGCACATTCAGCCAGTCCATAGGAAAGCATTCTCAATGCTTTCCTATGGACGCTGGCGTCTTCTCACTGTGAAAATCACAGTGAGAAGCGCGGAAGCGCCTCTAGTGGCTGTCAATAAGACAGCCACTAGATGCTGGATTAACCCTATTATAAACATAGCAGTTTCTCTGAAACTGCTATGTTTCTAGAAAAAAGGGTTAACCCTAGCTGGACCTGGCACCCAGACCATTTCATTAAGCTGAAGTGGTCTGGGTGCCTAGAGTGGTCCTTTAAGGAAAAAATAGCCAAGTTGTCAGTTTGACTACATACCCTGGCAGGGCACCTTGGCAATGCTGGCACCATAACCACTATATCAGTCTTTAGTGGTTATGGTGTTTGGAGCAGTAGTGGAACTAATGTAGAGAGGGCCCTGGTGCAAAACATTTTTTAAGGCCCCCGTCTAATGCAAGAGTGGCCAAAAGGTAGATCCCCATCGGTCGCACAACTCCAACAATGCTATGCCAGTCAGTGATCTGCCATTTCCCCAGTCTTGCAAGGTTGCATTTGTGAGCAGTGTGCATTGGACTGAAAGCATTTTTTTGTATAGAGTATATGTGTACTGTTGCCATTGGAATGCAGTGATGTACTTGTGTGTAGAGTTTGCATTTTAATACAGGGGTGTGTTTGTATATAATGTTTGGATTTGATTGCAGAGGTGTGTTTGGATGTAATGTTGGCTTTTAAATGTGCATGTACATTTGTGTGTAGTATTGGTGTTTGAGCGAAGGGATATGTTTCTATACAATTTTGGAGGTTGAATGCATAGGAGTGTTTTTATGTAATGTTTGTGTTAGCATGTTGTGTTGGCGATTGATTTCTTAGATGTATGCACATACACTGCCAAATATATACATACTTATACAGATATACATACACATATATAAACACACTGAAATGTACACACAAATTAATGTATAGTCTGTTAGCTCATTTGAGCAGGGTCCTCTTCAACCTATTGTTCCTGTAAGTTTTCTTGTAATTGTCCTATTTATTGTTACATCCCCCCTCTCAAAATATTGTAAAGTGCTACGGAATCTGTTGGCGCTATATAAATGGCAATAATAATAATACACACTTAACACATGTACACAGATTCATTATGACACACACACAGATGCACACCCTGACACACAGATACATACCCTGACATATATACACACACAGATACACACCTTCACACATACACAGACATATATACACACACAGATACGCCCCTTCTCACACACACAGATGCACAGACCCACACTCAGAGACAAAAACTGATACATACACACACACACCCTGACACAGATCCACACAATCAAACATAACTAAACACAATACATGTTATAATGTTTATATTTGCAGCCACCCTCCTGTTCATTTACCATTTGTGTCCAAGAGGGTGGCTTGCCTGGGGTCCAGACGAGGCTTATGTCAGAGAGTGTAAAGGTCTGCTGCACCTCTCTCCTTGCTCCTGTTCCCTTCATGCTGCCCGTCTGTGCCACTGCCTCCAGCCTTCTTCCTCCCACTCGGTGCGTTCAGTAGGAAGCTGGGACCAAGTAGTATGTAGTATGCTAGGTTTGTGTAGGGGTTAAGGGAGGGCTTTATCATAAAAGCAGTTTGGACATAATTTTCCACTGATGCCTGAGAGTTATAGGTGCAGGTGTCAGTCTCCATCATCAGGTACTGCTTAGTTGATAACTCCCAGATTTTGGCCCCCAAGCAGACAGCACAGGTACAAGGAAAACATCACCATCCTTGCAGTACTATGGTTATAACAGGCTTACTCAAGAAAGGGAGAATTCAGATTGGATGTAAACTGAATTAAGACCAAAGTAGTTTAACTGAAAGCACAGCTGAATTAGAGAATGTTTCAAAAATGACCTTACATTCGAAACTCACTTTTAATTTTCACTTTAGTGAATAATCCTGCAAAACATGATTTGATGAAATAATTTGCACAACATAGTATTTATACTCGTCCCCCACCCCACTATCTTTAAATGAAATGTATAAACCAGGCTGAATAAATACACTACTTATTTTAATACACTGTCCCCCAGTGAGGCTGAGTGAGTCCCTCAGGAGGTGTTTGTGAGTAGGCAGTGTGATAATGATCAGTGTGTGTAATAATAACACTGTGTGTCACTGTGAGAGCGGACATTGTGCGTGCAGGCTGTGATAGTGTAATGTCTCCCACACGCGGTATATCCGTGTGATCTCCGCCACTCACACACTCCCAGCTCAGGCTTTGCGTGATGAGCCGGCTGCACATAGCGTGCGGCGACACGGCTGCCCTTTGAGCCCTTTTTCCTGTGCCGGGGGGAGGGGAGGGGAGGGGACGAGCCCGGCAGGTGATGGGAGGGTGGAGCCCTGGCTTGCAGCGTGCAGCCAGGGGCTAGTAGTCACGCGATGCGTGTGAGCGCAGTATGGACAGACAGAGGAGCAGCGCTGTGTGCGTGCCGGGGGGGGGGTTGGCATGCTGGGAAACAATCAGACCGCTCATTGGCACGACATCACCCACGTTAATATGTTTCACATGCGCTCAGCACACTCACTCTATGACTATTAACCTCAACACTGTGTGCTGCTTGTGTTTATCCCCCAGATACTGGGCTCAGGATGATGGGATTAGCAGTCAAGCTGTGGGCTTTGTAAAAACAAAAAAACATTCTACAATATACCTAGTACTGAATAGCCCCTCATTACCAGCTTTTGTAGGATTATAACTCATATGGTGCTTTTTCAGGCACACAAACCAAAGCTTGTAATGTAGCATTTAACTGGGTGGCTTAAGTCATGGTTGCCCACACTTTTAGCCATGGTTAGACTGGTCTTATTTAGGTTAGTTGAGTGCCCAGGTGCCTTCCCAGAGCATGTAGCAAAACTGTTTTACAAATAAACTGATGCGCATGCCTCATCTCCTGCAAAATGCTTTCAGTTAGCTCTGCTGAGCTGTGCAGTGCAGGGTCACGGTCATTGGCTGAGAGTGTCTGCTGACCGCAAGTAGCCAATGAGCTAGCCCGGCAGGAGCATCTGGCAGCAGAGGGAGCGATGGCAGGTGCCCTGTGGGACCCAGGTAACTTGTCAATCCATTCTTAAATGGTTTTACGCATAACCTCTACAGGTAGCTGTAGTGGCTATGGTGATTGGAGTGTCCCTTTATCATGCGTGTCTTAGAAAACCCTTCCTTATCTGTTTTCTGATAGGACTAAATGTTACCATACGCACAAACAGTTCTTTATTGTTCTACAATCCATTACATAATCATGTGCAAAAGACTGACTCTTGACTCCCAATAGAAATTAGTGAGCAAGTATGTGTGATGCCTCCGTTAAAACATGCTCCTTAATGTGGAGCTGTTGAGCTAGCGGTAAAATGCATATCAACATCAACAAAGTCTAGAGACATTTATCAGAAAATCACAAAATATTATTTTATTTCTTTATTATTATTTTTACTCCTTTTCTGTTGTTTTTCCGATGAGTTAAAGTTTTTATAGTGACATGCATTTACTAGTGTTCCTACACCACTTTTTTTTGCGTAGAAAGCAAAGCAGAATATGCACAGAATATTTCAAGTGAACCTGTTATATAAAAATAACCTGAAATCGCTCTTGTTTACATTAAATACACCATATATCACAAAGATACATGGTTAATTCAATGTTAACTATAAAGATTTACTTGCTTTTCCTCCGTTCCAGCACCTGTTTGTGGGTGTTACACTTTGTGTAACACCCGCCTCCAGCTGTCCTCTCCGCCTTAGGTTTTAGATTTGCCCTGCTTGGGCCGCATCCCCAAGCAGGGCAAATATTCCAGCGTCGGAATGGAGTGACATCACATCGCTCCGTTCCTACACTCCTTTGCTCTCAGCATGTGCTGTAGCTGCTATGGGTGGAGAGCAGAGGAACCTGAACATAAGTTGTTTGGGGTATGACAGGCACCCTTTAAATTGTAAATTCCAATCGATTTCACTTAGAGTTTCCAACAATTATCATTATAGCGAGTAACCTGGTTAGAATACATAACAGATTTTGAAGTTCGTAAAAACTACAGTTTTGCACATATGACAAGCTGACACTCCCTCTTTTTAACCCCTTAACGACAAAACTTCTGGAATAAAAGGGAATCATGACATGTCACACATGTCATGTGTCCTTAAGGGGTTAAACTACACAGTGCTGCATCCCTGATAATTTATTTATATAAAAACAACAGGTGTACTGAGCATATTACGGCTGACATTTTATTAAACAGTACAAAAACATTATAGCAGCAGGTACACACGATATGAATATTTAATACACCTCACCTTACTAAAGTAAAGCTCTGTAGAGAACATTTTGTGTTGCTCAAATAACTCAAATTATTTATGGTATACAGTCAGCATTCCAAGCAATATTTATAACTGAGAGATGTTTTCTCTTTGCCAGTCAGTTAGAGAACTTGAAAGGGTGTATTCACATCCGGGGGTCCAAGTAACCATCCCCTAGAGACAGTCTGGTATGATTAAAAGCAGTTCAATAAGGAATACACTTCCAACATTAGAAGATTACACATTTTGAAATCTCATTAAATGTAAGCAGAGATGTCACACAGTCTGAACAGCAATCAGATTTGACGTCAAAACAATAGCCCATAATCCTGGCACAGGCCCTGGCTGTAACCTCATTAATTGCAGAAAACGGCTTGAATTCATAAGGACACGTGGCAGAGACCAAAACATCTGTAAAAAAAAAAAGACATACACAACATGATGGAAGAAAAAAAAAGTGTAGGTTGTAGCAAAGAGGTATCGTATGATTTGTGGATACACAATTCAAGTTAAGAGGATTCATTTTCCAAAGTTTTAAAAATTCTTACATAAATCTATAAATCTAGTGATTTGTCAACAACAATAAGTGATAAAATGGACAGTACTGGAGATAGGTCAAATAACACATGTGTTGATCATAATAGGTAAATCTATGATGTTCATTTATGCAAGATTTGGAAAATGTACAAGGAAGTATGTTCCACAGGTGTTAAAATTAGTGACACATTTTCACTTACATTTCCTGTCTCATGCTTAGAACATATTTCCCCACATAGTCCTCTCTTCCTCAGTGAATGCTCATTTTGTACATTTTTACAATTTTGTTTCTTGTTTTATTACAATCGCTGGTATAATAACTGGGGAGAGAGGGTCAATTGAACCAGTGTCTATCATTAAAGAGCTACAGTTCTAGGGTCGTAGCAATTTAGGTTATTATGTTTGTTTTATGTTATAATAATGAAATGTCTAAGGACCCATTCATTTTAATACCAAAATACTTGCGTTATATGAGTATGATAGTATGCAAAAATGGCCTGTTAACTGTAAAGTAAAGTGGGGTGAATTGTTAAGGAAATTGCAGTATCGATGCCTTGGAAAAAGAGTTAAAATGGAGAATTTCGTCTGGTTTGGCTAATTTCGCCTAGATTTTAGTAGTTTTCTTGCAAATTTATGACAATTCACTTTTTTACAGGGTACTTAACTAAAGTGAGAATTGCATGAGATTCAAAGTGAATTTTAAATTTAAGATCAAAATAGCCAAACTGGAACTAGTTGGCTATGCTTCCAGTGTGGCAATTTTCTCAATTAAGTTCCCCCTCAGGCCTGTAGTGCATATGTGTTTGTGGGAGTTAGAGGCTGCATTGTGGGAGGATTGGGGCTGTAGTGTGGGAGGATTGGGGCTGCAGTGTTGGAGGATAGGAGCTGTAGTTGGGAGGATGCAGCTGTAGTATAGCGCAGATTAAGGCCGTATTAGTGTAGAGGAGGATAGGGGCTTAAGTGCCCGGGTTACAGGCTGTAGTGGATAGATGGTGAATAGGTGTCAGCATGGTGCCCCTCCAGACTGGTGTACAGTGGCCATTGCCCCCACTACCTACCACCGCTCACTACACCTCTTTATACTTCCCACTGTAGCGGATGGCCATGGGCTGCCCTGGGACTTGTATTATGTTTAACCTGTATTCGTCTAGTTCCTGAGCCTCACTGGGATCTTAAGCGGAGATAACCTGGGGAATACTGTATCTCCGCTACACCCACATACCTTTCTTTTCGATAAGTAAGAAATAGTGATGTCGCGAACCATTCGCGAACTTGCCGCGGTTCGCCACGAACCGTTCGTGGCGAACTCCGGTCAGCTGACACATCCCTGCCAATCTCCGGCAGACCCTCTCTCCCAGACCCTCCTACTTCCTGGACAGCATCCATGTTGAAGGCAGCTTCAACATGGATGCTGTCCAGGACAGCATCCATGTTGAAGGCAGCTTCAACATGGATGCTGTCCAGGAGGTGGGAGGGTCTGGGAGGGAGGGTCTGCTGGAGATTGGCAGGGATGTGTCAGCTGACTGGAGTTCGCTGCGAACGGTCCGTGGCGAACCGTGGCGAACCGTTCGCGGCAAGTTTGCGAACGGTTCGCGACATCACTAGTAAGAAAGCTGTCCATTCCTTCCTGATGATGGTTCTGCTGTGTTTCAAACAATTCAGGGAGTCAGTGAATAAATTCCATATTCTTTCAAATAAGGGGCACATAATTGTTTGGGAGCAGAAGAATTACCTTGCCCATTTGTCCTTTCCCGCTGAATGTTATGGGATGGTCCCCAATCCTTTTAGCTCATGCTGTAAATAATGAGTGGATTAAAGTACTAAGGGGTTCCCAAGTCTACTGGACCTAATATTCTGACACTCTCTTCCAAATAAAGACCAGGAGATGTCTTAGCCTTGCTTAGAGTAGAGCGGTGAGGTGTCCTAAATTCCTAGTCACAAATGGCGATAGTAACCTCCACTTTTCAATAATATATGCTACAAAATGGTGAACTGTGTATTATGGCAAGATAGTGCTATCACTGTATTCTGTGGGCATAATAAACAATGAGACCCAAGGCTGTGCTCTGTTCATTTTTACATGCACATACATAAAGTTTGTATTTTGCCTTTTGCTAAGAGGGGTAAGTTAGTAATAACTATGCAGGTTGTACCGTTAAGTAGAGTTTTAAGATTATTACATTAAGTGTCATTGCTGGTCTGGAAGTATATAGTAAGTTAGCACAGACTAAGGGCAGATCGAGTTTTTACCTGGTAACTCTGAATCAAGTTTATGCAAAAGTTTATGAGAAAATGGAGGAAGGTGGCAAAAGTATAATATCCACGATTCTTATACACTACAAGTCAAAATGCTCACATATATGTAACATGAATTAATATTTAGAAAGAAAAATTAAAAACAAAGGAAGTTTTCCTTTCAGATTTTGCTTGTTTTTAAGAATAACCACATTTAAATGTGTAAATGAAATGGTTTATTTGATAAACACAGAATTGTACTGAATTTAAAACTAATTCTAAACTAATCAAGTTGTGACTATATTTATGATATTTTTTCCAAATCAGCTATATAAATTAGGGATTGACCGATTATCGGTCTGGCCGATATTCAGTATTTTCAGCAATATCAGTATCGGCCAATAGAGGCCCAGGACCACTACAGACACACTACACAAACACACACAGCTAATCTGTCTAAACACACTGCATTCACTACACGTGGCATGTATATTTTGTGCATTTACCTTTAGAAATAGGATATACATACAAAAGGTGTGGAATTGGTGGCACTATATAGTTTGAACGTATAAGTTGGAAAATAGGTTTTAGCTGCTGTATACACTCTGTGGGTACTCCTTAAAACCCACCACACATAGATAATCACCAAGAAACAATAACAACTTTAGGCTTTACAGGTGTTTCCACCTTCCAAGCCTTCAGTTTTTAAGAGTGCAGCGCTAAATTTAATGTGAGGTAAGTGAATTTTTTAAAAAGTGCTCAAAAACACTTACCCTCTATGTCTCACTTAAGTATAATGTACATATAGAAAAAACAGAAAAAAATATATACAAATAATTGTGCAGTTTATTAAGTAACGTGGCAAGAGGTTTTGTGAGTTACAAATGCATATAAACTCACATTTTCTTGAGCCAGCTGAGGAAGCCGTTTTTTACAGGCGAAACGCGTTTTAGCTTGAAGTGGACCTATATTTAGATCACTAATATAATTGTACTGTACTGTTTTTAAATGTCAATATTGCTTTTTATTTTCTAGAAAATATTTTTATAATACTTAATATTTTTTTCTATATTTCTTTCCGTAATAATTTTTTTTTCCTTTTTATTCATTCAACTGTATCCTGCACAAGTGATTCCAGGGAAAGGGCAGTGTCACCCCATAAATTGACACTAGGTTTACACACTTAGAGCCAGTTACCAAAAGGCTCTAAATAATGTTATCTATATGGATACAATCATTATCTAGGATGCTACACTTAGATTGAAATATCTGTGTCTTTTGCATACGTTGTGGAGAGGAACATACGTACTTTTCCTTGGAGAGAGGGGTCGTGTGATCTACCCTAAAAGACACAGACGCCTGGAAGTTTAGAGCCTTAAAACTAGAAAAGGCTCAAGAAAATGTGAGTTTATATACATTTGTACTCACAAAACCTCTTGCCACGTTACTTAATATACTGCACAATTATTTGTATCTTTTTTTTTCTGTTTTTTCTATATGTACATTATACTTAAGTGAGACATAGAGGGTAAGTGTTTTTGAGCACTTTTAAAAAAATTCACTTACCTCACATGTAAATATAGCGCTGCACTCTTAAAAACTGAAGGCTTGGAAATTGGAAACACCTGTAAAGCCTAAAGATTTTATTGTTTCTTGGTGATTATCTTTAGAAATAGTTTATTTTTTCAAAATGTTAAATGTATAGAATATCGGTAAGTTAACGGCTATCGGCCTGAAAATTCACAGATTATCGGTATCGGTATTGGCTCTAAAAAATCAATATCAGTCGATCCCTAATATAAAGCCTTAATTTTGCCATTCACGTTTCAATCCATTACTATTCCGTGCTTAGAGAATAAACCCTTTATGCAATTGTTGATGTAATAAGAATCTATTCCTGTGTATATTTAGCACATAATCTTGCTTTTTTTTCTTCTTAAGGTGTCTCTCTGCAATTGAGCCGTTTATTTGTGACTAGTAATGTACCCTTTTGTACGTTTGTTTTTGAGCAGGTGTTTGGTATTTCTGTCCCTTTTCACAAGCACACTTACAGATTGTCAAGGAATACTCCAGCAGCCCATGAAATGTATCTCCTGTTCAAAGCAGCCGTCCTTGTATGTCTTATCAAAAGTGTGTGTGAATTGACATGGCCTTCAGTCTGAAACATCAAATGCTTCCTTTACAAAATTGCTTTTTCTAGAAGCCATGACTCAATTTTACTTACCTAACTGTCCTCTACACGGTCATCATGTAGCATAAGTGTTACGTGCAGCAATTAGCAGTTTTGCTACCCCCCATTCCTTGCATCCACACAACCACATACATTGATAGCAGCACATATGAAAGGGTTGCTCCAGGCACCATGTGAACTTCAGTGATTTGAAGTGGTTCTGGTGTCTGCATGTGCTGTGTTTTGCTTTTAGGTACTGCAAATGCCAGGTTTTTAACCCTTACTGCTGGAGCTGTAACCCCACCTTCTCCAGTGTCATTGGTGTGTCATCAGGCATCCAGGAGCTAGAGTTCAGGGCTGGCTAATGTAAATTCTGTGCAAATTTCCATGCATTGTATCAAATAAATTGCGAGCGAATGAATGGCAGGATCGGCATTTGGCTTATGCAGCTCTACAGAAGTTGGGTGTTGTAAATCCTGCTTCGGAGGATCCTCAATGTTACCTGGCAGACTCAATTAAGAAGGCCAGATGTTTTGATGGTTTGAGTAACCCTCTAACTGGCATTTACAAACATCTAATTAGATGCACATGTGGATTTATTACACATACATACACACTAGCACTCCTATAGATAATCTCTAGCAGATATTTATAAACACAGTAACAAATTGAAACATACTTTGACACAAACATTCTTAAACGCATTCACACACATAAACATACACACACACACACACATATCAATATATATATACCCACTAAAACCCTTCTAGACACCAACTCACATGTTATATTTTCCCTTTCTTGGCCCCTTCTCTTTTACTCCTTTGCATTCTCATTCATGAAGTAACTAATTATAGTAACATTTTTGTGTTTGCCTACATACACACTCAAAACTCTGTCTTTTACTACACTCTCTCTTTCTGTCAGCTATCATCCAACACATCTTTCAGAGTAAGAGCAAACCTCTACATTGCTATTGGAGTTGAGGTTACACTGAATCACACGTGTGACGGACTGCCTGGCACCCCGTCTGCGAGCCTCCGCCAACCGATGCCCCTAGTGCTCACCGAGGAATCCAAGCACTCCACCCGACACCATCAGCATTGTAGTCCCCATGTCCAGCGTTACAGCTCGGCCTCTGAACTCGCCGTCCTCCACCCAACCTGGACCCAAGACCAGGATCCAGCGTCCAATGGGCAGATGTCTCCTACTCCAGAGAGCGTAGCAGAAACAGCTCTTAAAATAGCTAGTGATTATAACACTCCAAAGAGCAATCCCAAGAGCAGGGTTTATAGCAGGTATAGCTTTCCCCTACAAGCACAAGACGAGGCTCTGTGTTGAGGGTAAACAGGAACTGAATTTTAATGGTGCCACACTGGCCTTTTATGACAATCCCCATGCAAGGGGTACGCCCACATGGACCTTGTTGGAGACTCCAACACCAAGACACAGACCAATAACAACAGTGATTACAATCCCTCCCCTCTGCCTGGGAGATAATTGAGTCAGATACTGTATCAATTCAATTATCTCCAGGCAGAAAAAATACATTTTACAAAACCCCAAAAGTACCCCAAAACACATGATATCCCCACAATGGTTACATCCCCTGATAGCCCTGATCTGGGTGACCAAAATATCCAAAAATCACCCAGATCAGTTCAGGGATTCAAGAATACTATAGAAGTCATATTTTGACCAACCACGGTCCCATGCCCAAAACAGTTTCAGAGAATCAGGATGTGCGGCCGGTCTACTTCGGGGATTCAATTGTGGATAAAGCTAGTGTGTGTCTCTTGTTTGTGAGCTTATTTTTACCAAACACCGTTAGACTCCCGTTCAAGTAGCTGAACATCCATGGAAGGTAAAGTTCAGCGGTGTTCACGCCGTCGAGTGTCCGATTTGAGTTCCATGAACTTGACGACCAAACACCGATCATTGTACTCGTGGCTTAAGAAAGTTTGAATTGTTCCAGTTAGAAGTCCAAGAGGCACAACCAGAGTCTTTAACCCAAAGTTCATCACAAGGGCCATAGTCACAGGGCAGGAGGCTGGCAAACAGGCCCCTCCAAAAACCAGTGGCGAGGTCACTTTTGCCACTTAGTAATCATGAAAATTACAATGTGACAAATTGCTCCACTAATTACAGTGGACATTTGCTGTACCCCGAATCTACAGTCAGGGTTGTCTTAACAGTATTATAGGCCCCTGGGCAAAACAGTGCACTGGGGTCAGGGCCGGTGCAAGGATCTTGCTACACAGCCAAAAATGCATTTAGCCGACCTCCTACGCAAACTACACACATAGGCACCGATAGACAGGCGTCCTGCAAGAAACCTTGTTCTTAACCAATGAACAAGGCACTATATGGTGGGGCTTAGCACAGTGGCAGAAGTTTCTGGAAACAGCCTCCTGACTATTACCCCAGATCTTAACAAGTATAGGTCCTGACATTGGCCAGAATTTCACACCTTCCACCCTAAAATTAGAATTCCTTATTTCCAGGACATGTGCCCGTATCTCCAAAATTCACTTCATGGCATATCTTCACCTAGCAATTAAAGAAATTAACCCCTTCCAAGCTCACTATCTGCACCCGCTTAAAAGGTTTTGCCGTCCCTGCTTCCTTACACAGTTATAGAGTGTTATACAGAACACACTCACAGATAGGAACACTCATACAAACACTCCTACAGATGGACAGACTCACAAATAGGAACACTCATACAAACACTCCTACAGATGGACACACTCACAGATAGGGACACTCATACAAACACTCCTACAGATGGACACACTCACAGATAGGGACACTCATACAAACACTCCTACAGATGGACACACTCACAGATAGGAACACTCATACAAACACTCCTACAGATGGACACACTCACAGATAGGGACACTCATACAAACACTCCTACAGATGGACACACTCACAAATACACTCCTATAGACATACTCACAGATGCACTCCTATAGACACTCACAAATACACACCTATAGATACATTCAAAATACACTCCTACAGATGCACTCCTATTGACACACTTACAAATACACTCCCTATGAACACACTCACAGATGCACTCTATAGACATACTTGTATACACCCAAGACACACCACAGATGCACACCTATAGACACACTCACAGATACACTCACACATACATTCCTATAGACACACTCACAGATACACTCCTGCAGACACACGTACAAATACACTGCTATATACACACTCCTATAGACACACTCACAAATACACTCCTATGAACACACTCACAGATGCACACCTATAGACACACTCACAGATACACTCACACATACATTCCTATAGACACACTCACAGATACACTCCTGCAGACACACTCACAGATACACTCCTACAAACAGACTCACAGATACACTCCTACAGACACACTTACAAATACACTGCTATATACACACTCCTATAAACACACTCACAGATGCACTCCTATAGACACACACATTCCTATAGACACACTCACAGATACACTCACAAATACACTCCTACAGACATACTCACAGATTTACTCCCATAGACACATTTACAAGTACACTCCTGTAGATATTCACAGATGCACTCCTTTAGACATACTCACAAATACACACTTATAGACACATTCACAAATACACTCACAGACAGTGGCGGATCCAGAGCCTGATCTCTGGAGGGGCACTTGTAGATTATTTAAAGAAATAATCCAGGCACAATAACTGCTACAGCTCAATGTAGTAGTTATGGTGCCAGTAGTGCCAGGATCCCATCCCAGAGTAAGTAGTCAAACCGTTTAAGAACAGTTTGACAACTTACCTGGGGTCTGCTGGGATATAGGGCATAGGAGCAGTGGTATGTGTGAGGGGTGCAGTTTGTGTGAAAGGAGCAGTGTGTGTGTGTGAGTGCGTGAGGGTGGCAGTGTATGACAGGGTTGCATTGTGTGTGTTAGGGGTCAGTGTGTGTGTGAGAGAGCTGCAGTGTGTATGAGTTGCAGTGTGTGTGTGAGGCTTGCAGTGTATGTGTGTTTGGGGCAGTGTGTGTATGGGGGGCACTGTATGTGTGTGTGGGGCAGTGTGTGTATGGGGTGCACTGTATGTGTGTTTGGAGCAGTGTGTTTATGGGGGGCACTGTGTGTATGGGGGGGCAATGTGTGTATGGTGCAGTGTACGTGTGTATGGGGCAGTGTACGTGTGTATTGGGGCAGGGTACGTGTGTATGTGTGGCAGTGTGTTTATGGGGAGCACTGTATGTGTGTGTGGGGCAGTGTGTGTATGGGGGCACTGTATGTGTGTGTGGGTCAGTGTGTGTATGAGGGGGTCGTATGTGTGGGGAAATGTGTGTAAGGGTGTGCAGTGTATGTGTGTGGGGGGCAATATGTCTATGGGTGTGCAGTGTGTGTATGGGTGGCAGTGTTTGTGGGGCAGTGTGTATATAAAGAACTGCCAGTGTTTACAATGGGGCAATGTGTGTATGGGGGAGCGTATTTGTATAGAGGCAATGTGTGTATGAGGGCAGTATTTATATAAAGGGAGCAGTGTTTGTGGGGCAGTATATTATTATGGGAGCGATGTTTGTGGGAACATATATATGTATGGGAAGTGTTTGAGGGAGCAGTGTGTGTATGAGAAGTGTTTGTGGGGCAGTATATATGGGGGCAGCATTTGTGGGGCATTGTGAGTATGGGGGACAGTGGCTTATTAACTATGGGGGCAGTGTTTGTATGAGACAGTGTGTTTATGGGGAAGTATGTATAGAGGCAGTGTTGCAGGCAGTGTATGTATGGGGGGGCAGTGTGTGTGTAGCAACAGAGGCAGTGTTTATGGGGCAGTGTATGTATGGGGGGCAGTGTGTGTATGGGGGCAGTGTTTGTGTTTGTGGGGCAGTGTATATATAGGGGGGCAGTGTTTGTGGGGCAGTGTGTGTATGGGGGGAAGTGTATGTATGGGGGGGCAGTGTTTGTGGGGCAGTGTGTGTATGGGGGGCAGTGTATGTATGGAGGGACATTTCTGGATCCCTGGTGGTCGCAGTGGTTACAGTGAACTCTAGCCCCTAGCTCCAGGGCTAGAGTTCACTCTCGCGAGCTTTGGAGCGTTGCCGTAGTAACCGCGGCAATGCTCTGTGCTTGTGAGAGAAGGAACCAGAGGAGCTGCAGACTGAGCTCCCGGGTCCTCTCTCCCTCCCTCCCCTGCCGGCTGCCAGCAATGTGCCTCCGGACCGGAAAGGTAGATCTCTGATCTTCCCTCCAGTCTGTGAAGGCACATTGCAGTGCTGGCACTTGGACAATGCCAGCCCTGCATTAGCCGGCAGGGGAGAATCTCGGAGGGGGGAGGTGGTGGGGGGGCAATTGCCCCGCTGTCCCCCCTGGATCTGCCACTGCTCACTGATACACTCCTATTGACACACTCACAGATACACTAATATAGACACACTCAGATACACTCCTATAGACACACTCACAAATACAAACTTATAGACACTCACAAGTACACTCCTATTAATACACTCACAGATACACTCCTAGCACACTTACAGATACACTCTTATAGACACAATTACAGATACACTCCTATAGACACAATCATAGATATACACAGATGCATGAAATCATACTCAGATACAGACTTACAATCAAGCATGCAGACACACACTCACAGTCACACATATTCACACTTTGACACACAGACAACAACACTCACATTCACCTCACATTCACCTCTTAGTAGCTCCCCAGCACACTGTGTACACCAATCTAATCTGACTCCTGAGTACTACTAATTCTCCTTCCTGGCAGCACTATACCAGGCATCCCTCACTTCCTGTATTATCTAGAACTATGTTGCAGCCTTCAGCCTTCAGAGTGGGAGCTGCAGCCTTCAGCCTTCAGAGTGGGAGCTCCTTTCCCACTCCCTTGCAGTCCAATGACACGCGCAACAGTGAGAGTTGCAGATTGAGGGTCAGGGAGCAGGGCTTTGCAGACGGCGGCCAATGAACTGCTTCAGGGTGGTACAAACCCTCAGGGAGGTCCTGCAGCATCATGTTGGGCTTCACGGCTGTGTGAAACCGCAAGTATAGGGCTTTTAAGGGGCGGTTGGACTAAGGGGCGTGGGCGGACAGCAGCTGCTGTTTTTGTTCTGCCAGAAATATTTAAAAATCCAAGTCTCTGGCCAGGGGCCGGGGATTTGGATTTTTGCACCCCCCTGCTGTGTTGTCCTAAGGCGGCCGTCTGATGGACACGCCGGCCCTAACTGAGGCCCTGCCTATACAACCACTCAGAAAAAATATTGTAAATTATTGATAAAATTAAGCTGACATTTATTGGTACCTCCAACGAATGCAATACATATATACAATACATACACAGACTGCGAAATACGTGTGCGCACACACACAGACTGCTGAATACACAGACTGTAGTCTGTGTGCGTAAGTGTATAATTTCTTATTATTTTAAAAATATTTTGAAAACTTTATGCAAGTCCTGGTGGTCCAGTGGTGGCAAGTGAAGTTTAGCCTGCAGCTCCGGATGCAGCCTGCCTTTACTCCTGTGAACAGAGCCCTGTGTCGGAGCATTGCCATGGTAATCTGCAGTAATATTCTGACCTGCCTGCTCGCAGGAGGAACTATCTGCCTCCTGTCTCCTACCTACCTCTCTCTTCCCTAATGAAATGTGAGTGGGCCGGTGAGGGAGATCTTTGATCTCTCACCAGCTTGAGAAAGGCCCACAGCTTGGCCAGCCTGTCTGAAGAAAACAACAGGGAAGAGATAAACTATACCTGCTTATGTGGTTTTGTTATTCCAACGGGCTTCAGGCATCATTTTGCACTCTGCATTGCCATGGGGTGACGATTTGCCCTAGCCAAAGGATTGCTATGCTTCAGCATTAATAGTCTATTGGTTTCCATGGTGATTGCTGCTTTTTTACAACTTTGCCATGGCCTCATCATTGCTCATTTACATTATTTCTTATTCTTGACTTCTTCTTCTTCTTCTTATTTATAAAGCGCTGTACAATGGGAGGACTTAGATATACGTAATTGTTATCAGACGAGCTGGATGCACAAGAACAGAGGGGACTGATGGCCCTGCTCAAACGAGCTAACATGGTAGAGGGACACAAAAAATAAGGAAGGATAGAAAAGCTAGGATAGTTTTCGCCAATGGCTTATTGTATTTTTTTGGATGTCAGCAGCAGGAGATGAAGCAAGGTGCAGGGAGGGAAAGCTATTAACAGTGTAATTGATATTAATACAAAATATGCACCTGAGGTACATAAATAACGTTAAATCTTTGCATTTTTTAAATGAAGTATTCTTCAGGTAATCTTGCTTACTCTAGAAACCTTGTGTAATTTCAGTAGATGGTAGATACATTTTCAAAAGTATTAATAACTACTATGTTGCCAATTGATAGCTATGTTGATAGATGCATTAATCATTTAGCAGCTCCACTATAACGCCTATCTGGTTCCACCATCTATTTTAGCACATAAACATTTTCCTATGGTGTAGATTCCATTCCTGGCAACATACTCTATCACACTTTGGAAGATGACATTGTAGCAGTTTATACTTACTCCTGTTTGACTACTGAGCCAGGGCTGGTGTTATTTAAAAACTAATATGATGACACTTTTGTCCAGGAATTGTTCAGGGCATATCTCCACTGGATGGATGACTCATAAGGATTCAACTGTAGCACCCGTTTGGAAATTTCATTGACAGAAGAACTAATAATACATTTGAAATTCAGGAATCTGCTTCAGAAATCTTCACTACTATCCCTTTTCTGCAAAAATATTCAGCAGTATCTTAGAACGTACATTTCTGCCTGATTAACTGGGTGTATATGAAAATATGTTTTAGCTTCAGAGAAGGATACCCTAAAGCTGCCAGAATTGAAGGTGTCAAAATCAAGCTTAAAAAAACTATCTGCTTGTTTATCGTGTAAATTAATATTATAAATGTAAGAACAGATGCGTAACTAGAAACCACCAGGCCCCCGCTGCAAACATTGTCTTGGGGCCCCCTCTATGTGTCTCATTCCCCACCCCCAAACTCCTCTATGTGTCCCATTCTCTACCCCTTGAGCTCCTCTGTCTCATTCCCCACCCTCTCAGCTCCTCTATGTGTCTCATTCCCCACCCCCTAACTCCTCTATGTGTCCCATTCTCCACCCCCTGAGCTCCTCTGTCTCATTCCCCACCCTCTCAGTTCCTATATGTGTCTCATTCCCCACCCCCTCAGCTCCTCTATGTGTCTCATTCCCTCCACAGCCCCTCCAAGTGTCTCATTCTCCCCAGCCCTTACATGTGACAGTGCACCTGTCCTTAAGGTATGCAGGCAGCCCACGGTCGCAGGGGTCACAGCAGCGGCCGGGCCTCCTGAAGTAAAGGGCCCAGTTACAAGTGCGACCTCTGCGACCATGGTAGTTACGCCACTGGTAGGAAGATAAGATTACTATGAGCCAAAATGATTCAATCACATGGAACAGTAAAAAGAAAAAATGCAAACCTTTAATAACCTTAGAGGGTTACTCCAAGCTGCTATTTGAAGTGGTCATGGTGTCTAGGGTCTGTGTATGCAGTGTTTCACTTTGAAATGCTGAAAAGTTATGGCTTCCCACAAGAGGACAGTCGGCTACTGGCAGGGACCTTGTAAGGGGGTTGCAAAAAATAAAACAGGGCAAGGGTATCCTGGATGGCGAAACATGAAAGGAATTGCACTGTTTCTCTCTGATTGTAGTTGGGTAACAACTTTGGCTGCAAAGTTAACCTACATTTCTTGCCGAACTGAAACTCCCATGATGCTTAGCAGCATGTGAATATTTTGCTTTTAAACTAATTAGTGATCACACACTTTTCCCTCTTCATTTGCAGGTAAGGTGAAATGGCTTTCCAGATGTTCTTCATATCACAATATGGGACATCACTTGCTCTTTCTAAAAGACACCCACCCCCCCCCTTACATTTATGATGTGAATGTGCCCTACTCTGGGCCAATTTTATGACTTAAAAGTCATTAACTTGTTCATTTAAACCAAGTTAGAGGTTTCAATTTATTCAGCCAAAATATCCCAAATTGTATTATTTTCAACATTGTTTGTACAACATAATCCAAAGTTTAAACAAGTTTGAGATTGAGGACACATTACCAAACACTCTAGTGTAGCAGATGGGGGTAATAGCAAGTTGTCTCCATCCTGGAGGCACAGCTTGAATTATGCTCCAAAAAAGAGAAACCGAGGTGCTGACAAGTTTTTGGATTGCAGTTAGAAGCAGCTGTTTTTTGTAGTCCTAGGACACTGTATGAAAATGTATTCATCGTGAATAATTTGGCCATTAACCTTGACATGCCTTATTAGCTACTCTTTAAATATTAGCTGTATAATGTTAAATGTCATCCAAAAATGGAATAAAAAACAAACAATCAAACCAATGTGTTTATTTTTTTAAAAACACTTTAGCAAGACAATATGGGCAATCAACCAGTGTCTGTCTAGTTGCTGAATTAGCTAGCATATATAGTTATACATTGACACTATTTAAAATACACTAATTGCAAATATTTAGCAACCAGTGTCACGCTACCACATTTCTCCGTAAGTGTACTATCTATAAATGTATCTTTTGTATATAGTGCTATTTTTAAAATATAAACATGGTGTTCCATCTTACTGACAGTCACTGGTGTGCTTTCTGTACACATATTTCAGTTTCACTCAAATGCCTAGTCACAAGGGAAAATGAATATTCTAGTATTCATGTGGCAAAGCTTCACTCTAGCACACAGAAAGTAGAGGAGATTACTAGGGAATACCTATATTATACGCTAAAGCCGAAACTGAAGAGGTAAGAGTTGCACAGTTTAGGACAAATTAGCAGATCTGAGACTTTCCAATTCCAGGTTATTCGAGCCAACAATTTGCAGTTTTCAGCTTGTGAATAAACCACTGTATATTACTAAGAAGAAAAAAATCCCTATCACACTATTGCTGTATTTCCTTCATATGTTATAAGGAAGTGAATAATTCTTTCTGTCTCACTAATAACCCTGTGACAGTTTTGTTATATGTTATTACCGATATGCCTTTAGCTGGCAATGCGTAAAAATTAGGCAAGGTTCTAGAAGATATGCACCCAGACATATCCATCCTATGTGAAAATCTACCTCATAATAAATCAGAATAAATCTACAAACATATGGCCCAGACTATATACTGTGGTGTCTAAACATTACTAGTTTTCTCATTATTGCTAAAAACAGGAGGCGGGAGGGGGTCTAACTGAGTTCTTAATAGGTAGTTTACTATTCCTAGGTGGCCAGTTAATTTGGGTTTCAGTAAAGAGATCAATCAGTTTCACCTCAAACCAGGCCTAGACCGCCTGAAAGGTTCCTCTTTGCAACAATTAATTAATGATGGCATTTAACCCCTTAAAACCGCAGGACGTACAATTACGCCCTCTAATAGGCGGCTCTAAACGCCGCCGGGCGTAATTGTACGCCCTCCGGTTTTTGTTAACTTACCCGGTCGCCGGCGGTCCCACGCCGGCGATCGCGGTGGGGGGGACTCCCAGGGAGCCCCCCGCGCACATCCGTCCTCGTTGAAGCCCCCCGGCCATGTGAGAGTGGGGTCCTAGCGAGGACCCCACAATCACATGGCCGGGGATAGCTGGCTTCTGTATTGCCGGCAGGGGGGCTGCCTGTAATTACAGGTGGTCCCCCTGCTGGCTGAAAATAAAATAAAAATAAGTTAATGGTGTAAAAAAAAATAATTATATATACTTAGATCATATGTATATATTATATATATATAATCTAAGTATATATATACACATATACATACACACACATACACCGTCTAGGTGTATTTTACTATTAATATATATATAATTATATATATATATTAATATCAAATTACACGTAGACTGATACTGATTAAATATATATATATAATTATTGTTATATATATTTATATATAATATAAAAAATTAAATATGTAAATACGTTAAAAATAAAATTAAAAAAATAATTAAAAAAAATAATTAAAAATATATAGATGTGTGTTATTTCGTTCTAACTGTATTGTGATATTAATATATATATATTTATATCAAAATACACGTAGAACAAAATAATATATATCTATATACATAAATATATACGTATATATCACTATATATATACCTATATATAAATAAAAATATTTTTAAAAATTATATAGATATATACATATATATACACATACGTATATATATACATATATTAATTCTACATATATATTTATGTAATATTTTTACATAATTAGGTATCTTAATTAATTACAATTAGCGGGACCTGCCTGACAACCCATGCCGAAAGTAAAGGGAATTTAATTTGCTAGCACTATATTTAACCCTATAACTTTCCAAGACACCATAAAACCTGTACATGGGGGGTACTGTTCTACTCGGGAGACTTCGCTGAACACAAATATTAGTGTTTCAAAACAGTAAAATGTATTACAACGATGATATCGCCAGTAAAAGTGACGTTTTTTGCATTTTTCACGCACAAACAGCATTACACGGACAATATTATTGCTGTGATACTTTTTACTGTTTTGAAACACAAATATTTGTGTTCAGCGAAGTCTCCCGAGTACAACAGTACCCCTCATGTACAGGTTTTATGGTGTTTTCAAAAGTTACAGTGTCAAATATAAGGCTTGTGTTTCATTTTTTTCACATTAAAATTCGCCAGATTGGTTACTTGCCTTTGAGACCCTATGGTAGCCCAAGAATGAAAATTACCCCTATGATGGCATACCATTTGCAATAGTAGACAACCCAAGGTATTGCAAACAGGGTATGTCCAGTCTTTTTTAGTAGCCACTTAGTCACAAACACTGGCCAAAATTGGCGTTTTTTGCATTTTTCACACACAAACAAATACTAACGCTAACTTTGGCCAGTGTTTGTGACCAAATGGCTACTAAAAAAGACTGGACATACCCCATTTGCAATACCTTGGGTTGTCTACTATTGCAAATGGTATGCCATTATGGGTGTAAATTTCATTCCTGGGCTACTATACAGTCTCAAAGGCAACGTAACCAATCTGGCAAATTTCAATTTCAAATGTAACGTGCTATATTTGACCCTGTAACTTCCCAAAACGCCATAAAACCTGTACATAGGGGTACTGTCTTACACGTGAGACTTTACTAAATACAAATATGTGTATTTTATTGCAGTAAAATCAAACAGTATTATGACACTGACCTTTAAAATGCAATTTAGAACTAAAAAAATCAAAAAAATCGTATTTTCTCCCATTTTTTTCATATTAAATTATGTTTCATAGCTAAATATTTGATATTAAATGAAAGCCCTGTTTCCCCTGAATAGAATGATATATAATAAGGGTGGGTGCATTTACTATGAAAGAGGTGTATTACGGTTGGACAGACATGTAGCGCAAATGCCAGGTTTTGTTTACATTTTGTTTTGTTCACAATGTGTACATTTGGCTCCGTCCTTAAGGGGTTAAACTGAAATCCTCTTTCATTGCTCATTCATTCATTTTGCAAGCTATATTTAGCAAAACAGAATGTGACAGCAAATAGAAAAACACTAGGGGGTATTCCCTAAACCAGGGATAAGCAACATTAGGCACTCCAGATGTTGTGGACTACATCCCCCACAATGCTGAGAAAGCATCACTGGGATGTCATTAATACGTTGTAATCGCTAGGGCCACCATAGCTTAGAACTCACAGCCTCCTAAACAGCAGACTGGGTAATTTTGGAGTGTCAGGGAGAGCCCTGGTTTTGGTAGAAAATAATATAACAAAAAGCATGTTTTTTTTTTTCTTACATTGTAACCACTAAATTATAATAAACTTTAGTGGATATTGAGCTTAGTGTCCCTTAAAGTGAATAATCATTTGGAGGTCTGTAGAGCCTGTTTATCATGCATTAAAATTCTCTTGTTTTGACAGAAATAAATTAAATGTAGTGGGGTCAGTTTTGGATGCAAAAAGGCTGGAAAAGGTGACATGTTAGCCTGATACATATGTGCTTTTACACTAACAAGCATTTTCCCAGTCAGCCAACCAACTCTATGTATGCGATGATCTCCCAGATATCTTACACATGCACTGTTCTTACCAGGGATAAGAAACAGGGCTCCAGATAACAAACCCAGAAAAGACTCCTCAAAATATGAACAATTGTACAATGTGTAAATGAAGAGCTAAGGCAATGTGGTTTCCCTGACTGGCTAATTTGAGGGTGTTTTAAAGAAACCTTGGTTTTTAAAAGGTTTGAAGAGTCTTTTCAACATGTATTTCCATCTCCATGCCAAGCTGCATGAGATATAGGTCACAGTGCAAGGTTCTTCCTTCCTCCGCACTTAGACTTTACGCTAATTTTGTGCCTCCCAAAAATCCCTAAGTACCTAGTGCTTTATCATGCCATCAGTTAATTTATCTGCTTATAAAACTTCACATCTGTCTCACTTCACTATTGTCGTCAGAAACACCAGCATTTCTTCTCCTCTCCAAATGCCATGTTACACATAGCAATAAATCATCCCTCTACACAAACTGCATGTTTATCTTTATCTTTCATGCAATCATATAGCACTTCTTTTCATCTTGTAAAAGCAGGACCCTTATCATTTGTTTTGTTGCAATTACATGTTTTGTACAGAATAATAACCACAGTAGTAATAATATGATTAATTTAGATTCACCCCTGTCTCTTGATATCAGGCACTCAAGAAATTATTGTATTGCTGAAGGCAGAGACCTGGATCTAGATTAACGTATCTGTCATGTAATGCCTTTAATATTCAATTTACATTTATGCTTCATGTCTGTTTCACTAGCAAATGGGGAAAAAAAGAGCGTACAAAACAAAACAGTACTTAGTTAAAGGACCACTCTAGGCACCCAGACCACTTTAGCTTAATGAAGTGGTCTGGGTGCCTGGTCCAGCTAGGGTTAACCCATTTTTTAATAAACATAGCAGTTTCAACTTACATTGCCATAATACAGACCAGGACCGCCGGGCTCATTACAAGCCCGGCGGTCCTGTTGGGGGCTGGCAGAGAGCTGTAACTTACCTTTCCTGCAGCTCCTGTCAGCTCCCTTCTCTCTCCTCCGTTCCGGTCAGCACCCCTGTCAGCTCCACTGCAAGTCCCGCGAGAGCTGCGGGGTCAGAGCGTTGCCACGGGTTACTGTGGCAACGCTCCACACGGCACTCACACCGCAAGACTTGCAGTGGGAGCTGACAGGGGAGCTGACCGGAGTGGAGGAGAGAGAAGGGAGCTGACAGGAGCTGCAGGAACAGCTCTCTGCCAGACCCCCCTCCTACACAGCCCATCCACTGAACCACCAGGGAATGAGAGCCCCCCTCCCTGCCATGTATCAAGCAGGGAGGGGGGACGAAAAAATATAATTTATTTTTTAAATAATACAAAATAAAATAAAAATATTAATAATATAAAAAAAAAAAAAATATTAAAATAATAATAATTAAAAAAATTAATAAAAATGCCCACCCCCCACCAAGGCTCTGCATCACATACACACACTGCACTCATACACACGCACACACACACACACACACTGCACTCATACACACACACTGCACTCATACACACACACACACTGCATTCATTATATACACACACTGTAAATAAATATTCAATTAATATAATTTTTTGGGGGATCTAATTTTATTTAGAAATTTACCAGTAGCTGCTGCATTTCCCACCCTAGTCTTATACTCGAGTCAATAAGTTTTCTGAGGGTAAAATAAGGGGTCTCGACTTATATTCGGGTCAACTTATACTTAACTGTTTTCAGCGTCGAGGATCAGGGCCGGACTGGGAGAAAAATTCGGCCCGGGCATTTTTTTAACACAGCGGCCCACTAAGAAGGGGGCGGGACAGAGGAGGTGTGTTTTGTCATCACCAATGACAAACACGCCTCCTCTCAAAGTGAGCATGTTGGTTCAATGCTCTTCCAGGGCAGACCATGAGCAGAGCTCTAGCATGAGAAAAAAGCTCTGTATTTGTTCTGCACAGTGCAAGCAAATTTAAAAACATGCTTGCACTGTGTTTCCTTGCAACTTGTCTCTGGTGTCTCTATAAATGGATACCAGGAGACAAAAATGCCAGGAAAGAGTATTGTGCATGTGTTTGGAGCCTGCTTGTGGTATTGCGTGTGTGTAGAGTGAGCTGATTGTGGTGTGGTATTGTGTAATAAGGTTGGTTTTAGTCATGTTGTGTTTGTGGTGTAATGTGATGCATATGTGGCTGTGGGCTGTAGAGAATGTGTGTATTGGGGATATAGCAAGTGTGTGCATACAGGCTATAGTGTGTGTGTGTGTATATTGGTGATGTAGTGTGTATTTAGGGGTGTAGTATGTGTTTGCTTACAAGGAATCTAGTGTGTGTGTATAGGGGATCCAGTGTGTGTGTGTGTGTGTGTATATATATATATATATTTGGAAGTATTGTGTATGTGTGTTGGGGGGGTTCTGTGTGTGTGTGAGGGGTGCAGTAAGTGTGTGTGAGAGTGCCGTGTGTGTGATGGGTGTGGAAGTGCCGTGTGAGA
>OW240913.1:91779473-91944588 GCA_933207985.1 Pelobates cultripes
TCTGAGTGCAAGTTCCCTTAACTGTGCGCCCAGGTCCCAGCTATATAATAAATGGTTAAATAGCTATCTAGCCCAAATATTATGTTGGTTATGCATTTTAATATAAAAACTGTATTTCTCTGTACCAAGGGATAATCCCATTAGCAATGCATTCTGGGATAATTATCTCCTTGGTACAGCAATGTATGCTGGGTACTCTGGCTGTAAAACTCAGTCCCCATGTAGTCCCCTACTGGACAAACCCTGTAATGTGACTTGGGAAACCCCATACAATTGTAACCACATAAATACTGTGCCTGTAATTTAAAACCTCAGTTGACCTCCAAGCTATGTGTCGTCTAGTTCTTGGGAGAAAGGTATTGTAACTACGCTACCTGGATTTTACCTGCTTTGTACCTGTTTGATTGTGTCTACCAGCGGAGATACCGTGGATAATACTACTACTCCGCTACAGTATTCGTGGTGCTATGAGAAGGCAATGCCATTGAAAATGCAATTCAAATGCAATTTTTACCTGAACATCTCTTGTTAAAAATGCCAATATGTTTTAAATATATTTCATTATCTATAATACGCCTGTTTGCATATTAAGGTTCAATATGTGTGCACCCTCTACACACCTCCATTGTCATCTATTCCAAGCAGTAAATGAAGTAAATTTCAGGCAATTGCCACTGTCATTCGAGTTTATATACCGCAGTGCTTCATCAATAAACATAGAAACACGTTATATTTATTGTTGCATTCCATTTTGAATTGCAGTGACTAAGCGCGAAAACTACTTTAATCGTAACAAAGTGGGTATGGTGCATATATGCTGCTGCTTTTATCTGACGGTGTGAAATGTTAAAAACAAAACGACCAGAGGTATTCCTGAGCTGCAAGCTTGTATATATTAACAATCAAAAGGACCTTACCAGGTCCACATCAAAAGTACTTGGCAAATTCTCCTCCTGCAGACTAAATGGAACTCTCCAAGCACCATAACCACTACACTTTGCTGTAGTGTTTATGGTTCTAAAAGTGTCCTGGTGCCCCCCTCCTATTTTGTAAGTCGTCAAACCAATTTGAAATGGTACGACTTCATAGGTGAGGAAACTCACTGCCTGAGCTGAGATCAGCAGTGCAGGGCTTAGTTAATTGGATGACGCTGTCAGCCAATGAGAGACTCTACACTGCCGGCCTGCTTTGGAGCTTCAATCTCTCCATCAATAGTAATGGAAGTGAGGAGCTTTAACTCCATTTAACTTAAACTCAGAATGACTTCCTCCAAGCAAAAGGCAAATATAAGACTCAATCCATTGTGGTGTAGTCAGGTTTAGACTTTCTGTTTAGTAAATAGCTGCTTAAAGATCAACTTTCTCCTCAAAACTTTTTTTAATATAATCATCCTTTCAACAAGTTTTGAGAGGAAATAGATTTTTGTTTCTGTTATTTCAGTAAAAAAAATTAGAAACACATATTCCTATCTTTTTAGTATATGACAGGATGATTCAGCCATATACATGCACCTTATGTTGGACAGTGTTTGAAAACTACACTGGCAGTTAGTCTCTATGGTGGTCCCTGCTTCACTTCCAGCACCTCTCTGTGTCTCTTTCTTCCCCAACCTTTTTGTGTTTCTCTTTCTCCCATTCCCAGCTCCTATTTGTTTGTTTTTTCCCACCCCAGCACCTTGTCTCTTTCTCCTCCCAGCCCATATGAGTGTCTCCCCTGCCCCAGCAACTGTCTGTTTCTTTTGCCCTTTCCCCTGTCTGTCTCTTCCTTCCATCCTGTGCCTGTTCACCTTCCTGTGTTGCATAGAGGAGCGGACTGCGGTAGATGTGCCTCTGTATCTTCCACCCATTCTGACAGGAAGCTGTTTGGCGCTTCCAGCGAGTACTTCCTGCCAGACAGGGTAGAGGATAGAGAAGCACCTCTACCGTGGTCCGCTTGGCCACTCTACAAGGAATGACTGGGTGGAGGGGTCGTGCTATGCTGTGCGCTTCCCTCTTACTGGTCAAATGGATCTTGCGCCCCCTGGGCCAGTGTGGTCTAAGGTAGCCGCCCTTGTTGGGGTTGTAATTAGCACTCGACACAAAAGTGCAAATATCTCTGTATGTGCAGTGTTTCAAGAAACACTGCAAATATAGATTCCTATCCCCATGACCACTTCCAAATGCAGAAACGGTCATGGTAAGTAACCTTTTAGTTTTGATCTTTCTGCTATTTAGTAGATTGCTACCTAATTCACTATACTAGTATATGGCAGTCATACATAAGGATACCATACTAGGCAATTATCTATTAAACTGCTCAGAGATCAGACATTAAGATGAACCCTTTTCTTAATTTTAAATTTACAGCAATTTAGTAGGTAATTCCTTATTTACGCTTGCTTTATTGTACCTATAATAGATAGGACTCTAATTTTATATCCTTATTTATTG
Organism: Pelobates cultripes; assembly: GCA_933207985.1. Taxonomy (NCBI): domain Eukaryota; kingdom Metazoa; phylum Chordata; class Amphibia; order Anura; family Pelobatidae; genus Pelobates; species Pelobates cultripes. The sequence continues at coordinate 91,781,903 of OW240913.1, forward strand.
AAAAATTTGACTTTCTTGACACTTCCCGCTAATAAGAATAATCTGCTTGTTAAATTGTTATACCTCTAAATTTGCTTGGGATCCTAGCACATCAAAGCATCACCTCGGGCTACCGTGGATTGGCATGCTATGAATGTCTGGAAAAGCACCAGGAGTGCTGAGGGATGTAGGGGAACAAAACTGGTGTGGACTGTCTGGCAATGAAATTAAAAGTAAAGCTGACTTTGAAGCAACAAGAGCATTTGGATAGTGCGCAGTCTCTCTGACACTCTGGCATGTTCCGTTTCTTCTGCACTCACTACATACACTTTTTCTCTGTCCCAGACTGTATAACAGGAGCTCATGCCAGTAAGAAGGCTAGGAGAGTAGAGAACCAGCGAGTACTAGGGGACAGTCCATAGAAAGCATAGAGCTAGCACATCATTAGACACATTAATGTCTGCACAGTATCCCCTTGGTTGGTCATCCTGCATGATTGGCAGGCAGCCTGATTCTCCTTCACGCCAGGCTGACCACCTAATTCTTCGTACAGACATGCCTTCCTTTTGGGCATGTTTGTCGCTTTGGGCGGTTCTGGTTACGTGAGTCACGTCAGTTGCTCTACTTTTTACCCCGCCCACTGAAATCCTAGTTCACTGGACACCGCCGTTAGGAGGTATGGATTTACGTGAAAGATGAAATGAGAAATTAGCATAGGGTATGTGTTTTCTGATAGCTATATCCTGTGAGTTTACTTCCAGCACCACCTCCACCAGATACATGACGCTTGGGAGGTATAATGTTTAGTGTTTTCTGTCGATAAGATTCTGTAACTGGGACCCATCATAATTGTCATCACCAGGCCCAATGGGTTCTTAATCCAGCCCTACCCACAACACCCTATAAACACCTACACACACAACACTACAGACAGCCCACACACATATACTACAAGCAACCTACATTAACTAACAACATCCTATTGTACAGCGCTGCAGAATTTGTTGGTGCTTTATAAATAATAATTATAACATCACAGGTAGCACACACATAACATCTCAGACAGTCTCACGTATAAATACCACAAACTGCGTACACACATGCATCGAGGCAGGCTGTAAACACACACTTGGAGCTCCTACCATGAACAACCCACATACACATACAAAACCGTAGAAGCAATCCCTCTACACACAATACTTAAAACAGCACATGCATAAAACTACCCAGTTTTCACTCACATAGTACCACAGACATCCCACAAACACATAACACACAATATATACAGCTATGAGCACAGCACACATACACACTCCTACAATTTTACAAAGCAGCCACCGCACAAGCAGAAATCCTCAACATAAACATTTCTTTAAAAACAAAACCGGGACGGAACCCTTAAAAGATAACTTTAAAAAACATAAAAATAAATGTAAAAAAAAAACACCTCATTACAACATTTAGTACATGAGAGGAGCCTTCGCTATATTGACGACCTTGGGTCGGACAGTGGTTGAAAACAGTCAGTTACTCTATGTGGTCTTTCCTTCTTCACTCTGTGCACCGAAGCAGGAAATAGGAGAGTTTGCTTATGTTTGAGTGTTGTGTGCTGGTATAGTATTCCATGCATTTTTTTTTATTTACAACTCTGCTATGATTTACAAAGGTAATTTTTAAACCTGTTTAAACATATTAATTCTATAATAAAATTATGTTTTAAAGCGACACTCTCATGCCGAACTTACCTTTCCCCAATACCTATTGGTCCCCCAGCCCCACCCATGAGCGGTGGGTTGGGGCTCTAGTGAAAATAGGACAGGGGAGGACCTATTGTCGACCCCCACCCGTGAGCGGCGGGTGGGAGCCCTAGTGAAAATAGGACGGGGAGGACCTATTGTCCTATAAAGGGTTAAATGTGAAAGGGTTTATAAAATACCCCTTCCTGTCTTATTGGAGATTGTTGGCTGATATCCGCAAATCTAATGGCTAGTGTAGGACTCACCTTTTGGGGCTTGCCTTGACGTGGCAGGTGAGCTTATATTCAAATGGCCATTGGAATGAAACTAAAGAGCCTCCATTTTGTTTAAATGTACATAGGGATTTAGGCCAGAGCGCAGGTAACTTTCTCTTTATTTTTACTACATAAAAAAAATGAATGAGCAGATTTTCTTAAAATACTTTTTTACCAATACATTTTACGTCTTAAATGCACCATAAACCCTGACATGATTCCTTTATATCTCTGTCTTTTTGTTGTAGGTAAGCCTTGGTGCCCTAAATTCCATTGTAGATGTTGAAGGGTGGGTAGCTGTATTAGTTCTTTGTACTGTAGAGTAACAAAAGGCAAATAATGCCATGTAAGTCTTTATGACAAAAGGATATTATATCCCACTGTGTTTTCCCTGAAAATGTTCGTTATAATCCTGCAAAGAAGCAGGAAGCAGAAATGTTTCATTAACCACAAAATTACTTTGACCCAATTTTCATGTGAATCATAATAGAATTCTTTTTCAATTCATAAGTGCTTGTTGTAGGTACGTTCATGCAAAGCAAAATATGACTTTAATAGGTGGTGATTATATTTTAATACATAAATTATGCCGTCAAATTTACTTATTGTTATCCTGACGGAGGCTGATTCATAGTACTGTCAATTATATCAGGGTTGATCATTTGATAATGTTCTCCTATAAAATGTAAACATTTTTACACACAGACTGGTGTCCTATAATTTGGTTGGCGAGCCTAAGTCAATTTATTTTGATTACAATTTTACAATGGAATTGTGTTAAATTGCACCTCAGACTTTCCCAGTATAAATTAAGTTCTTTAATTATTACTTTAATGACTGCCCTTTGCTCACACTGTTAAAATATGCAATTTTAGTAAAAGCATGACGGTTTAACTTAATTTCCATAAAGCACATGAGTACATTTCTATTCTGTCTATGATTGCAATAGCTGGGGAGTCTCTGTTTAGGATGTGAGTCTTTTAAAAGATTATGCCCTATAGCAGGGGTAGGCAACCTTTTAGAAGCACTGTGCCGATATAGGATGGTGATGTCCTGTAGCGTGCCGGTCCTATTTTTTTAAATTGAGGTGTGTATGCTGCCGTATTCTGCTTGTTATTTTTATTGCAGTTGCTTTGTATCGTTGTATTTGTGCGTATATGAGCTATTACATTGTATATGTTCATTAGTAGTTTATGGTATTGTGTATGATACAAATGAATGTGGGCTGTGTATGAGGGCTGCTTGTGGAATTGTGTGTGTGTGTGTGGATGGATGTGTCACATTGTGTGTTTAGTAGTGTGTGGGGGCTGTTTGGGGTATTGCACGTGAGAGGCTGCATGTGGTGTTGTGTGCATGTATGTGGATTGTTAGCGGGTTACGTTTGTACAGATTGTGTGTGTGTGTGCTTGTGTGTGGGCTGTCCGTATTATTTGTATGAGGGGAGGGTTATTCTGCATTTCTGTGTATATCTTGCAGTGTGTGTGTGGCTTCCCTGGGTTCCAGTGGGGACCAGGCGGCCAGATACAGGTCAAGGACAGGAGCTACAACAGCAGCTGCGGGCTGCTCTACTACAGTGTGGATTCCCATTCACAAGTGCTGGGATCACTTCCTCTATGTACTGCAATGCTTAAATTGAGGATTGTCCTTCACCACCTCTAAGTATTAGCAGATATCTGAAGTTTTACTGGGACTCCTGATAGGCCGCAGCCTGGAGTGCCGTGCAAATACACCTTGAGTGCCGTGCATGGCACTAGTGCCGTAGGTTGCCTACCCCTGCCCTATAGTCTTGCATGTTGTACAGGGCCGAATTAACATAGGGGCTGAGGGAGCTGCAGCTCCAGGCCCAGGCCCATGGAATAGGCCCATTGATTTAAAAAAAAATAAAATAAAAAAAAAAAATATTTTTTTTACATTTTTTTCCCCACACACTACTCTTAGGGATTCCACCTGGCTTTTATTTTATTGGCACAGCCAGTATTTGAGGCCGCCTGGCTAGTGCCAATATTGCAGTGATACTGGCAATACAAATGCTGGTATTTTTCTCAGTATAAACATAAAAAGAGATTACTATGCAATACCAGCACTGGCCAGTAGTCGCTGTGTGTGGAGACAGGCAGGGATAGAAAATTCCAGCATATCCCTCCCTGCCTATCTATACTCACTGATCTGCAGGGGTGCAGCTACAGAGAGTCCAGACAGCCTACAGCTCAGGGAAGTAAGGGATGGGGGGGAAAGGCTGCAAGGAGACATACACTGAGGCACTAAGAGACACTGGGAGACATTATGGCAGACACTGAGACACTAAGGGACATTGGGAGACATTATGACACAGACACATGGGGACACAGTGTCCCCATGTCTCTCAGTGCACCCATGTCTCCCAGCCAATGTCCCTAGTCTCCCAGTGCCCCCTAGTTTCCCAGTGACCCCAGTCTGCCAGTATCTCACTGTCCCCATGTCTCCTAGTGCCTCCATGTCTCCCAGTGCCTCAAGTGTCTCAATGTCTCCATGTGTCCAAGCTAGTGTCTCAGTGTCCCCATGTCTCTCAGTGCCTCAATGTCCCCATGTCTCTCAGTGTCCCCATGTCTCTCAGTGCCCCTATGTCCCCCAGCCAGTGTCTCTAGTGTCTGTGTCCCTGGTGTCTATGTTCCCATGTCTTCAAGTGTCCCCTATTTTCCCAGTGTCCCCATGTGTCCCAGCCAGTGTCCCCTAGTCTCCCAGTGTCACTGGTGTCTCATATCCCTAGGTCTCCCCAGGTCTTTCCAGTGTCCTAGTGACATGGGGACCCTGGGATACATGGGAACATAGACACATGGGAATACTGGAGGACACAGGGAGACATTGGGCATTGAGACACTGTGATACATAGGGACAATGTGATACATAGGGCCACTGGGAGACCTGGGGACACGACACTAGGGGACACTGGGAGACATGGGGAACTGAGACACTGATACGTAGGAACACTGAGACCAGGAGTAATCGACACATGGGGGCACTGGGAAGAATCCATCTATACAGCAGAATCAAACCAAGTAGTTTTTTGGTGATTTTACAGCATTTTCTTTTATGTCACTCCTTGTGATTTACATCATGTGATGTCACCCATACATATTTAATTATGCAAATTAGTAAGGCCGGTATGTTTTTTCCAAGAAAGGTGGCAACCCTGACTACTTTTCACATACTCTTACTTAAGTATGGAAACTTAAGAGGGATGTATGGGAACAAAACTTGTGTGGACTGGATGACAATGAATATAGTTAAAGGGACAATACAGTCACCAGAACAACTACAGCTTATTGAATTTGTTCTGGTGAGTAGAATCATTACCGTCAGGCCTTTTGCTGTAAACACTGTCTATTCAGAGAAAATGGAGTGTTTACATTACATCCTAGTGATAACTTCACTGGCCACTCCTTGGTTGTTAGAGATCCTTCCTGGGTTATGGCTGCCTAAAATGCATCCAAACATTCAGTGTCTCCTCCCTCTGCATGCAGACACTGAACTTTCCTCTGAGGCTGAGGGTGGTGGATTGTGGTGAGGCTGAGGGTGGTGGTGAGGCTGAGTGTGGTGGGGAGGCTGAGGGTGGTGGGGAGGCTGAGGGTGGTGGGGTGGTGAGGCTGAGGGTGGTGTGGGGTGGTGAGGCTGAGGGTAGTGTGGGGTGATGAGTGTGGTGGGGTGGTGATGCTGAGGGTGGTGGGGGGGGTGAGGCGGAGGGTGGTGGTGAGGCTGAGTGTGGTGGGGTGGTGAGGAGGTGATGCTGAGGGAGGTGAGAGAGAACCTACCTTTACTCCCTGGTGGTCCAGTGGGGGTGATGCTGAGGGAGGTGAGAGAGAACCTACCTTTATTCCCTGGTGGTCCGGTGGCTATTGCTTCCGGTCTGCAGCTCCGCAGAGCTGCAGACCGTGTAATCTCGTGAGACCATCAGAGCGTTGCCGTGGTAACCCGCGGCAATGCTCTGATTGGCCAGTGTTCACGAGACACATGGTCTGCAGCTCTGCTCACTGCGGTGCTGCAGACCGGTGTCTGCGGTGGCTGGCCGGGCAGCCAGGAGGGGCCTCGCACACCGGGCAAGCTGCCGGGCCCCCGCCTGGTGTCGGGTCCTCGGTCACTGACCAAGGACCTGACACAGTCTGCCCACAGGTGGTTTAGGCGGCCGCCTAAACCGCCTAATTAGAGAGCCGCCTCTGCCTATGGGGAAGCACTGTGATTGGATCAGGCCACCACTTCTGATGTCAGCAGACTGCTTGTTTTTCTGAGTCTAACAGCATGCAGAGTTACAGCTTCAGGCTTGAATACAGTAAGATTTTGCTATATTTATGGAGGCATGAGGGGCCCCAGGGGGCTAGATGGTTGTGTTAACACTATAGGGTCAGGAATTCATGTTTGTGTTCCTGACCCTATAGTGATCCTTTAAGGTAATGCTGACTTTGGTCTCTCTAACACTGTGGCATGTTCCCTTTCTTCTACACCCACTACATACAGCTTTTCTCTGTCCCAGACTATATACCAGGAGCTTCTGCCTGCTAGTAAGAAGGTGAGGAGACTAGTGGACCTGCGAGTGCTAGGGGACAGTCCTTAGAAAGCGTTGAGTGAGCACATCATTAGATGCATTTTTGCTAAGCTCGGGGTGCTGTCTGCATAGTATGCCCTTAGTTGGCCAGCTGCATGATTGGCAGGCAGCCTGACATGCATTCATGCCAGGCTGGCCTTCTAATTCTTTGGGCAGACATGTCCTCTTTTTGGGCATGTTCGCCCCTTTTACCGTGCTCATTGACTTCCTGCTTGACTGGACACGGCTGTTAGGGGTTATGGATTTACTTGAAAGATGAAAACATAAATTAGAGGGAGATTAGCATAGGGTATGTGTTTTCTTATAGCTGCTGTTTTCTTTCCCTCCAGCATATGATTCTGTAATTAGGCCCGTCATAATTGTCAGCATCAGGCCCACTGGGCTGTTAATCTGGCCCTGATGTTGTATCAATTGCACAGGACTTCCCTTTTGATTTTGCGATTCCAAGCATTGGTGCTTATTAGATTTTTTTTTATTTTTTTTTTACCGACATAAATTGTCTTCTAGTATCATTGACACAAGTGGAAAATAATTAGAGTTTCTATGTTTTTACCAATTTTTGGCATCAGTAATGATGTTGTAACACAGGGCTCATGCTCAGCCGTGGTATAGTTTGTGATTGCTATGGCAATAAAGGGCCATAGGTATCCAATAGATTTACATAAAACAATAAACTAAGATTTGTAAAGTTCCACATGGTATCTCACAAGTAGATGCGGGCAAGGTACATGTGCAAAATATTGTAAATGTATAATACAACTTTGAGATGATTCCTGATTTTCAAGTACACATTCAATTATTATATCTCAAGTGTTTATGTTGCTTTTTTTGTATGTTTTTGAAATTAATTGCATACGGACATCATACCACAGAACAAAATGATATGTGTAATAGCACGAACTGTTAGATGACCCTATTATGTATGCATTGAATGTCACCTATTTCTTTTTTCTGTATCCCATACACGTATACCTTCGGAAATAAAGAAAAAGTGAAATTAAAAAAAAAAAAAATTTAATTGCATACAGAATAACATACTGCTCAATGTTTCATGGACAATTGGATGCTTTATAAACTGAATTGTAACTTTTCCTCTGGATGTAGGACACTTGGCAGCTACAAATGTTGACCAGCTTAACGGGACACTATAGTAGAGACAATATAGTCCAGGCACGCTGTCATTTTTAAGCAGCAGTTTTATTGGAAAAACACAGCAAATGCAGCAACGTTTTGATCTCCAGTGAGAGCTTTGTCTCCTTTTCTTCTGATCACAACACATAAAAACTATATTTCTCAAATACTTTGAGTTGTTCCATAGCGCCTCCCTGTATTTCCAACATTTCCTCAGCATAGAGATACCACTCTAAGATTTTATCCTTAAAATGTGGATGCTTAAAAATGAAATTTTCTTCTAATTTTGTCATGGCAATGTCAGCATATATTGGCTCCACTTGCTTATTGTATGTTTGATAATATCACTGTTAAAGAGAAAATAATTACTTTCCAGGACTAGTATAAAAAAATTTAAAAAACGTCTGTGCTCTTCCACTATTTCAAATCCTAATGTGCATTAGAAATGGCTTTCTGTCCTGCTTTATATTTAATCTTGGTATACAAATTAGCCCCATCAAAAGCTCACAAGTATTGCTGAAAACAAAACAGCCTCACAGGGTAGATTTGATGCAAATCATGTAGATTTAAAGAAGCACTTCAGGCACCAAAACAACTTCATGTACATTAAGTTGTTATGGTGCCAGGATAACCCCCGGGATGCACTGTTACCTCAAGTGGTTAAACTGTTCTCAAACATTTTAACCCCACGGTTGGCTCGAGTGCCGATCGCCGCTCCTCCGCATATCCCCGTTATCCTGATTTTAAAATTTTAGTTTCAGGAAGTGCAAAGTAGCGTCGGGCAGTGGTGACGCTGATTGGCTGAGAGCGGCTTACAGACAGAAATCTGGGCCTACACAAAAGGCCGCGGATTAGCGCCATTGCCATGATGTGTCAAGCCCTCTGGAGCAGAACCTGCAGACAAGGATTCTCTGCATACCTGATAACAAAACCCACCTTGCACTGTACACAGCTGTGGATATTATTAGCTGTATAGCCGCTCCTCTGGCCTTGCAGCTGTACCGCTCCACTGGATCTCTCCCAGTTGACACATTCATTATGTTACAGCTAGACAGACATATATTGGATATATATTTCACTACCAGGACCTTTACTTGCAACAGAATTGTTTTGTACACGGTCTCACCATAACGTGAATCCTCATCTTAACGCTCCTGGGCATTTCTGAGACAGTTCCAACTGGTTTCCTCACTATTTTAATATAATGTATGGTCTCACCCTGCAGATTTCTTTAACAGTGCTTTTGTACTGAACAAATCAAAGAGTGTTAATTTTCAAAGTTTACACGACCCAGATGACAATGCAGAAACGCATTTGCTCCCACCTGTAAATAGCCGCATAAAAAAAGGAATCTGATTTGCACTTGTCTACCCAGCCACACTGCCTGCAAATTGCAGGCAGATCCCTTTTTACCACCTCAGTAACGGAAGCAGATACCTTCCTTAAAAGGACACCGTAGGCACTGTATCTGCTTCATCTCATTAAGCTGGTTATAGTGTATGGAGTCCCCTGGTGCCATCATTTCTTTCAGCATTAAACAGTTTTTAATGTTGTAATGTTTTAATGCTAAACAAGAGACCACGGCAGTCCATCCCTCTGTGCTGCTTTGGCTAATAAGGAAGTATTACCCTGAGCAGCAATGGGCAGCTGTGATTGGCTGAGAGTGTCAGCTGACTGCTTTTAACCTGTCAGAGCTCCAACTGACTATGAATGGGTATGACAACAAGGAAGTGTGTAATCTCTGCCTTAGAAACACATACAGAAGGGGCCGGCCTGTGGGTGGCCAGGGACTCTTATTTTGTGGCATACTGCACAAACATGGTGCAACACTGAATGGAGGGACAGTGCCAGGGCATTCTCACACTATAACCAATTCAAAGAGACAAATTGGTTTTAGTGACTACAGTGTCCCTTTAACCATGTGCTGCTCGATTCACAAGATCCTCCTTTTACATCTTCATTCTGCTTTTCTCCTCCACAGGAGAGTTAGTAGGTTAATCGCTCATGTTTAGAGAACAAGTTAAATTAAAAAAAGTGTTCATTATATGTACATAGATTTGCAGAATAATAATGGGATTACAGTCTTTTTTTTTTTTTTTTTTTACTTTGTATTTGTATTTTTTGCTGTGAAAATGTACGTTATCTATGCAGACATGAGTTCAGTTAACTTTAATTTAATGAAATTAATTTACACGAATATACAGCCACATTCTACATAAGTAATTTATATTTCATCCTGAAAAACTGTACTATGATATATCTTAAATAGAAAACTATCATTAGATAGATTTGTCCTCCAAAATAATTTTATTAAAAGAAATCTACTTTAACCCCGTAAGGACCAAACTTCTGGAATAAAAAGGAATCATGACATGTCACACATGTCATGTGTCCTTAAGGGGTTAAATGAACAAAGCAAATCAGATGTATTTTTTTATTTTATTTTTTTTTTTAACTAATTGATTTTTATCTACCCTCCAGCCTTATTTTGGTTGGTGCCCATTCCATTTCTGGGAGGACTCGCTTACTCTCTGGGCAGAATCTCAAGATTTTTTTTATTTATTTTTTTACTGCTTTTGGAGGGAACTGACATGTTTGTAAGTATGACTATATAGCAGCTATTGTAATGCATTGCATATTAAATTTTCACAACATTCTCTTTTCCTACAGTTTTGAGACGGTGCTTTACAGATCCAGGATAATTTGAGAGAATGGATAAGCATGTTCCAGAGCACCCATTACCTGAAGAAATTCGGAAGGTACTGAACTTTATTTACATGTGGAAATCTGAAAACAATCAAGGACCAAAATGAAATCAATATACAAATGTTACCCTTTTTGTTGTTAAATCCTCTTCAGACTTATCAAATGGGTCCATTTCACCTGCAATATTAGAATATTCATAAAGTTGGTTACTCCAAGCACCTTGATGGTGCCATTAGTCTGTATGTGCAGAATTTATTTATGAAATGCTTCACATACAGAGTTTAACCCCTCTGCTCCAGGAGGTGTTACGCCACCTCCAGCAGCATCATTAGGTGCCTCCAGCCTATGGCACAGGTTCCGGGCTGGCTAACTTTAATTGCACAGAATGTCAACCATTGTCAGAGAGCGGTCAGCTGACATTCTAAGACAATGAATGGCGATGGCCGTGGCTTCTGAAGAAGTCTGAAGCGCATCACCGGATCATCAGAGAGAACTGGAGCCCTGCAGGGACCCAGGTAAGGGGTCAAACCGTTGCTAAATTGTTTTGCCTCATTACCCGGGAAACAAGACTAGTGTACTCCTAGCATGAAAACCACTACAGTGGGCTCTAGTGGTTATGATGGTTAGAGTAACTCTTTTAAATATTGTTTTGATGACATATTCACCAATATATATTTATTACATTCATATCCAGTCTAACCAAATCACCATTTACTATAGTTAAAACATTTTTTATCACAGCTGTACGCTATTATTTTTGGAATCCTAACGAACGTTGTGTTGCACACCCCATACTGAGGCCCTGATTGCTTTGGGGTATTTAGTTCTACTTTTCCTGGTGACAATGGAACAATATATGAATTATATTTTGGTACTTAGCAGAATTTGACCTTGTGTTTGACAGGTCCATTTTAAATAACATGAATAATGCATTTGCAATGCATGAATAATGGCATTTGGAGTTTGATTAGTAGAACTGTAAAAAAAAATAAAAAATACATGAACAAAACAAAAGGAATTATATAGAAATAGGTACAAAGAGCACAGTTTGAGATATAAAAACAATTAAACTAAATTGGTACAGATCAAAATGTACAATTCTGCTGTAAAAGACTTTCTGTAGACAAAATATATTGTGATGCGTAGAAAATTGGATATTATATAAAAAAAGAAAGAAAGCACTGAACTCTGCAGAAATACTACATAGTGTTAACCTTAATTTTAGCATTTGGATCGGTAAGTAGGATTATATATTCCGGAACGCACAGTTCAGTAGAAATGTTCTTATTTGAAAAATAAAAAAATAATAATAGTGGCAGTTCACGAAACATAGTGTTCTTACAAAGATAACCTCTCAAAACGGCTCATGTTGTCCCCACTTTCTAAAAATCAACAATGGTTTTCAAGTTGGAACCTGCGACATTCCTTTTTTTTAATTTTAATTTTTGTTTTGGAACACCAGATAATTTATCCATCTTTTCTGAGTACACATTGTATTTTCCACTTAAAACAGTAAAATAAATTAAGAAAATGCTTGTGCTTTAAATTCAGGGTCATCTCAGGGATTTAAGTTATTGTAAAATATCTAAATAAGGACACACAAGATTGAGGAGCATTCCAAACAAAGCTTTTATCAAAAACAATTGTTCCGTGACGAACAGAAAAGTGTGTCTTTTGTTTGTTGTTGAATAAGAGACTATCTACTTTTACTGGAATAAAACCAGCCTATTTGCATGTATAGAATGTGAATCACCAAACCCTTGTACAAGCACAGCCTGTGTTTGTGTGTATTTATGGACAATACCATAGGTAAGCTGTCTCAAGAGTTGGTACAGTGGTTCTGTTTCTTTCCGTATACAACCATCTGTATGTGAACATTAATTAAGTCTATTATGGTGTAGGACATGTACATAAATAGGGGTTATAAAGGGGAAATTCCACTTCACTGGGTTTTCGATATTAGATTTACTTTTCCCTATATTTTACAAATCTGAACTGGTAAAGTGTGAAAAATAAAATTAAATGTAGAAATCCACACCTCTTTATTCTGCAACTTGGCACCTCCATCATTGTTATATGCTCTGTCCTTTGCGCATGGCAGACAGAATACAGAGAAGAGGAGACATGAAACAATGTTTCTATATTTCTTCCTCATCTGCAATATTTGCTCTGGCTTTGCCTTGTCTAAATTTAGATATTACATTTAATTAGCAAAATCTTTAAACAGTTACTCCAACCACCACGACCATTTCAGTGATTTGAAGTGGTCATGGTGGGAGTTGTCTGGATGTGCAGCATTTCTGCTCGTAACGGTGCACATTCAGAGTAATCTGCACTTGTGTGCTGGGGGTTAGTTACATTGTAACATAAATATGACAAGTCCTTCATAAATCTGTATACCTTTCTTTCTGTTGCCTCCTTCAGCCTTAAGGATCTTTTTCAATGGCCACATCTAATTTTGAGACTCGATCCAATTCAGATATTTCACCTTCTCAATGGAAAATTACTTTTAACATGGTGCCTTAACAGGAGCTTTCAAATTTGTGTAATCAATTCCTTGGAATTCCTACTGGGGGAAAAAAAACAATTTTCTTCCTTAGGCTGACAAAGTCTTAAAAGGGTTGCTTTAAGCACCATGACCACTTTAGTGATTTGAAGTGGTCATGGTTCATGGAGTCTGTTATGTGCAGAATTTTTCTATGGAATGCTACACAGTTTCACCCTTTACTGCTGGAGGTGTATCTCCGGCAGCTTAATTTGGTGTCATTAGCTAGTGCAGAACAAGACGTCTGGGCTGACTAATATAAAATCTGTGCAGTTAGACACATGACGTCAGCATGCACAGCATCCAAAGGTGGCATGGCCCCCATACTCTGTGTCGGGCATGTCCTCCCTCTACTTCCCTCCACTGGCAGCTAGCGGGAGTAACATCAGTGGAGGGAAATCGGTCTGTGGGGAGAACTAGGTTACAGAACTGGAACAGATATCCTTTTTTTTTTACGTTCAAGGCATGTGGGACCAGATAGGAAAGGTTACTCATACCACTATCATTGTTTTCTTAATATACTGTTGTTGTTTTATTTTGTTGCAGTTACGTTTTAATGTTTTCTGTAATCACCTTAGGGGCTTTGAAGGGGTGCTCCAAGTACCATAAACACAACAGGTCATTGTAGTGGTTATGGTGCAATGAATCTACAATGGCCTCCCTCTGTTTTTGTGAAACTGTTTTGGAGTGATATGACAAAAATTGGGGCACTCTTTTGGGAATCACTGCCTCCCCCCTGCAGTTGGATAATATTTAATATTAATGTCCGCATGTGCATAAAGCTTTTCAACCCTGGACAGCAATAAGAGATTACAAGCAATGGGGATAGGTTAGTAGAACTCTATTATTGTCGTTTGACAATATAACGCTGCTGTAAATCTTCGTCATTATCTGAGCTGCTGCCTAATGGGGCAATTTGGTTTCTGTAGATAGCCTTGCAAATCACAGTAGAACAGAAGTAAGATCTAGTGTTTATGGTGTAGTACCCCTTTAATAAGCTTGGGTACGTCTTCTAATTGGAAAGCGGATAATTCTATCTGTATCCCTTTTGTGATTTAGCATTCCAAACAGATCAAAATAATAAATATTTTTGGTATCAAAACATCTGTTTTGTTTCTCTGGCCTTTTTAGTTTTGTAGCTTGTTTTGATATAGAGAGAGTCCATGTATCCTGTTTTCCTCACTATGCCCTAAAGCCAAGATACAAAGTCATTTACTTATGAATCCATTTCCAATGCTTTCCTTATGCAGTTTATGCAGAATGACCATGAGCTGGTTCAGGCATTTCAGATATCCTAAATAAATTCAGTGGAATTGTTCTAAGAAATATAACTAGCAGACATTGTTTACACTATTTAACAATGTCCAGATTTTGCAGAAAATGCTCTGAAATAGCCAGAATATGGTCCATTTTAATGTTGCAGCTGGTTAGCAAGCGCTAGTTAGCCGCAGAATGGTTAACCCTTGCGCTGCCAAGGGTTATGTAACTATTATTCCTCAGGCTATAGTGCCGCGAGCGGGTAAATAATACCTAAAGTTATCATTTGCTTGCAAAAAGCAAGTGATCGATAATCCTGCTGAATGCATTAGGTCCTTTTTTTACTTTTTAAAGCTGTGTTTTGTAAACATTTTGTATCCTATCATTTGTATAAAGTTCGATGTGAAAAGCACTCATTTTAAACCGAACACCAAATACATCCGGCCAATTGTTGAGGATTCGGTAGGTTGGCTGAATTCCACCTTGAGAATAACCATTCCTGTCTAAATTCAGTCATTTTCACCATTCGGACAAAATCTGATGCTTAGTGAATTATTGTTTTAGTTTGTTTTTGCCTTTTACCTATGGTTGTAAAAGGTGTACTTATTTAGATAGACTGTGACATTGACTGCATCTGTTTAACTTCCATCAAACCATTTCACATTTAAAAACTAGTGAATAAACGAGTGATGCCAAATAGCTTACCTAAACCAGTGCCGTTTTATATTGTGATATGCAAACTATCTTTAATTGGGATCCTTTCCCTACTCTATATTATTATGGGAGCTTATTTAGTTTGTAGGCTTTATGCCTCAGGGACAGGGACACACTTCCTAATGTCTACCTATATATTGTATAAAACCTGAATAACAATATATATAATTTATGTCAAGCTTGCAGTGTTAACTACCTATACAAACTTAGGATCACCAGTGTCTGATGAAAGTCACGGACAGGGACTGAAACGTTGATCCTGTTTTTATGCATCTTCAATAAAGAACACATTTTTAACTTTAAAAGTCAGTGAGTGCTGGTCACCTCCCTGCTTTGGATATATTTCTTCCCCTCGACTTCAAGCACCCGGCCATCACTACTTAAGCGTGAGTACAAGGAATCTCTGGGGAAAAAAATAAATAAATAAAAATTAAATAATCGTAAATAAAAAAAAATATATATATATATATGTATATATATATATATATACACTGCTCAAAAAAATAAAGGGAATACTTAAACAACACAATGTAACTCCAAGTCAATCACACTTCTGTGAAATCAAACTGTCCACTTAGGAAGCAACACTGAGCGACAATCAATTTCACATGCTGTTGTGCAAATGGGATAGACAACAGGTGGAAATTATAAGCAATTAGCAAGACAACCCCAATAAAGGAGTGGTTCTGCAGGTGGTGACCACAGACCACGTCTCAGTTCCTGTGCTTCCTGGCTGATGTTTTGGTCACTTTTGAATGCTAGCGGTGCTTTCACTCTAGTGGTAGCATGAGACGGAGTCTACAACCCACACAAGTGGCTCAGGTAGTGCAGCTCATCCAGGATGGCACATCAATGCAAGGTGTGGCAAGAAGGTTTGCTGTGTCTGTCAGCATAGTGTCCAGAGCATGGAGGCACTACCAGGAGACAGGCAAGTACATCAAGAGACGTGGAGGAGGCCGTAGGTGGGCAACAACTGCCAGAGCCCTGCAAAATGACATCCAGCAGGCCACAAATGTGCATTTGTCTGCTCAAATGGTCAGAAACAGACTCCATGAGGGTGGTATGAGGGCCTGACGTCTACAGGTGAGGGTTGTGCTAACAGCCCAACACCATGCAGGACGTTTGGCATTTGCCAGAGAACTCCAAGATTGGCAAATTCGACACTGGCTCCCTCTGCTCTTCACAGGTAAAAGCAGGTTCACACTGAGCACATGTGACAGACGTGACAGAGTCTGAAGACGTCGTGGAGAATGTTCTGCTGCCTGCAACATCCTCCAGTATGACCGGTTTGGCAGTGGGTCAGTAATGGTGTGGGGTGGCATTTCTTTGGGGGGCCGCACAGCCCTCCATGTGCTCGCCAGAGGTAGCCTGACTTCCATTAAGTACCGAGATGAGATCCTCAGACCCCTTGTGAGACCATATGCTGGTGCGGTTGGCCCTGGGTTCCTCCTAATGCAAGACAATGTTAGACCTCATGTGGCTGGAGTGTGTCAGCAGTTCCTGCAAGACGAAGGCATTGATGCTATGGACTGGCCCGCCCGTTCCCCAGACCTGAATCCAATTGAGCACATCTGGCACATCATGTCTCACTCCATCCACCAACGTCACGTTGCACCACAGACTGTCCAGGAGTTGGCAGATGCTTTAGTCCAGGTCTGGGAGGAGATCCCTCAGGAGACCATCCGCCACCTCATCAGGGGCATGCACAGGTATTGTAGGGAGGTCATACAGGCACGTGGAGGCCCTACACACTACTGAGCCTCATTTGACTTGTTTTAAGGACATTACATCAAAGTTGGATCAGCCTGTATTCCAGATTCCATGGGTGAAAATATTTTAAATTTTTGTGTGATTTTGTTGTCAGCACATTCAACTATGTAAAGAAAAAAGTATTTCAGAAGAATATTTAATTCATTTAGATCTAGGATGTGTTATTTTTGTGTTCCCTTTATTTTTTTGAGCCGTCTAAGTCATGGGTGCTGTGGATGCAAATAACTCACAAAAGTGCAAAAATCAGGGAATGAAATGTGCTCCGTTTTGAGCAGAAACACTGCACATACAGACTCCTACTATCATGACCACAAAAGCAGAACTAGCCATGGTGATTAGAGTAATATTTAAATGTGATTGCAGGTATCCTAACAGTTCAGCTTTCAGAGGGACAATACCAAGTTCAAGGTCTGGTCCCGCTGTTCCACTTTGGTAGCACAGTGCAAGCGCAGAATCATCGAAATTTTGCAATTCCCTTCCCAAGTCACCACAATTCACATTTTAGGTTTACTTTTTTTTTTATTTATTTTTTATTTTTTATGGAGTTGACGGTCAAGCTTTTTCAATAAAAACTGCAAGTTTTGTAAGCGTATATGCTTTTTTGCTTGTCTATTTTTTTAAAATTGATTATATACTAATTAACAAAGTAGTTACAAACCTTTGTACAAACTGAATGTTAAAAGTATTGCATCTAAATATGGGGTGGACCACATTTTTATTGTTTTGGTATTAACAGGCTGCTCTAGACTTTGCGACGCCTTTGACAACTCAAACATGAGGTCCCCACTGATACCCATGTCATTTGTTAATTGGCATGGGGCTGTAGTGTGTATTGATGTGTGTGTGTGTGTGCATGTCTAAGAACTGTAGAGATTGTATGTGTGTTGGTAGATACTATATTGTGGATAGTGGGTATAATGTGTGTTTGTGTGTAGTGAGTGTAGGGGTGTACTGTGTGGGCAGGTTTAGGACAGGGTATTTATTTAAATATTATTAATTTATTGTCAAATAATTTCCCATCCCTGTTGTTACCTTGTAGGAACAGGGGACATTCCAATCCATTATGGTCTAATCTTATCATATTATTACATAGGAATAGATGGCAAGGAGGGGCCCACATCCGGCAGCACACATACCAAGCTGCCAGACCCAGTTCTGGTGTCGGGGCCTCGGACCCTGACCAAGTGCCCGACAGGTCAGTCTGCCGGACGACTCTCCAGTTAGGCGACCTAGGTGGACGTAAAGCCTCAGCTAGCACAAGACCTTAGGCATCCATCTGCCTTGCCTAATAAAGAGCTGCCCCATGTCTTCCAACATTTCAAATGAACAAAGAGGTAAACTTTAAATTTTAAAGGTGTGAGTTTGGGTGTAACAAGGGGCGAGGCAGTTCTAAGAAAATTTAGTTGACGTATTAATTAAAAAAACAAAAAACAAATACAACTAAAATGTGATTTAGAACAAGAACAATGTATTGTTTGCAAATTTAAAGGATCACTATAGGCTCAGGAACACAAACATGCATTCCTGTCCCTATAGTGTTAAAACCACCATCTAGCCCCCCTGGGCCACTCATGCCTCCAAAAACATAGCAAAATCTTACTGTATTCAAGCCTGAAGATGTAGATCTGCATGCTGCTTGCCTCAGAAAAAAAAGCTGTCTTCTGACATCATCAGAAGTGGTGGCCTGATCCAATCACAATGCTTCCCCATAGGATTGGCTGAGATTGACAAGGAGGCAGATCAGGGGCAGAGCCAGCATGATTCAAACACAGCCCTGGCCAATCAGCATCTCCTCATAGAGATGAATTGAATCAATGAATCTCTATGAGGAAAGTTCAGTGTCTGCATGCAGAGGGAGGAGACACTGAGAATGTTTGGATGCATTTTAGGCAGCCATGACCCAGGAAGGATCTCTAACAACCATCTAAGGAGTGGCCAGTGAAGTTATCACTAGGCTGTAATGTAAACACTGCATTTTCTCTGAAAAGACAGTGTTTACAGCAAAAAGCCTGAAGGTAATGATTCTACTCACCAGAACAAATTCAATAAGCTGTAGTTGTTCTGGTGACTATAGTGTCCCTTTAACTCTGCTATCCTAAACACCCCTTATACTGCAACAATGACCCCTATGTAATCTAACTATTATTATTATTATTATTATTATTATTATTATTATTATTACTGCGATTTATCTAGCGCCAACAGATTCCGTAGCGCTTTACAATATTATTAAAGGGGGGATTTGACTATAAATAGGACAATTACAAGAAAACTTAGAGGAACGATAGGTTGAAGAGGACCCTGCTCAAATGAGCTTACAGTCTATAGGAGGTGGGGTATAAAACACATTAGGACAGGGAACAGAAGTCAAATTAAGTGGGAGTGGAGCAGAGCTGGAGGAGAGAGTAGAGTACTGCCCTTTAGGAGAGCGCAAGAGACAGGTATGTGAAGTAGAGGTTGGTCTGGGAGGCCATAGGCTTTCCTAAAGAAATGAGTTTTAAGGCACTTCTTAAATGATTAAAGGGGAGAGTCTGATGGTGGTAGGCAGGCTATTCCATAGAATGGGAGCCGCCCACGAAAAGTCCTGCAAGCGTGAGTTGGCCGTATGGGTATGAGCAGCGGACAGAAGAAGGTCATTAACTCTTCATGTATTTTAAATCCCACTTTACCTTAACATTACCTTTAAAGGACCACTATAGGCACCCAGACCACTTCACCTCAATGAAGTGGTCTGGGTGCCAGGTCCATCTAGGGTTAACCCTGCCTGCTGTAAACATGTTTACATTAGGGTTAATCCAGCCTCTAGTGGCTGTCTCACTGACAGCCGCTAGAGGTGCTTCCGCGCTTCTCACTGTGATTTTCACAGTGAGAAGACGCTTGCGTCTATAGGAAAGCATTGAGAAATGCTTTGCTATGGACTGATTGAATGCGCGCGTGGATCTTGCCGCGCATACGCATTCGTCGGAGGAGAGTCCCCAGCGCCGAGGGAGCCCGGCGCTGGAGAAAGGTAAGCCTTTAACCCCTTCCTCCCCTTAGCCCGGCGGGAGGGGCCATGAGTGGGGGGACCTATTAACACTATAGTGCCAGGAAAACAAGTTTGTTTTCCCGGCACTATAGTGGTCCTTTAAACCTGCATGCATTTACACAGCTGCATAGGCACACTCATCTTCGCAAATTAAAGCACAATACATTACAAGCAGAAATCAATACATACATATGCAATTGTCCAATATGAAAATGTGTATATATGTATGTATGTGTGTGTGTGTGTGTGTGTGTGTATGTGTGTATATATATATATATATATATATATATATATACCAAGCAAAAAAAATCAGCACTCCCAGGATTTGTAAATAAGCCAAAAAATACTTTACTCCATGTGTATATATATATGTATGTATATATATATATATGTGTGTGTGTGTAGAGATTGTAGCCGTATTAGTCCAGTGATGCAGATATAAAAAACAGTTAAAATTCGTATTTTGTAATACCTTTTTTTTTATTGGACTAACAGAATTTTTTAATGACAAGCTTTCAGGAGAACCTCGCTTTCTCAAGTCTGAAGCATTTCTGACGTCTTGTGTCGTCTTGCTCAGAAATGCTTCAGACTTGAGAAAGGGAGGTCCTCCCGAAAGCTTGTCATTAAAAAAAATTCTGTTAGTCCAATAAAAAAGGTATTACAAGATACAAATTCTAACTGTTTTTTTTAAATATATATATATATAATGTTAGATTATTGTATTCAGCCTGATTCTCTTGAAACTCCCTTGTACCCAATAATCATCTTCTAAGCATTAATTTGTGTTTCTCAATATTCTCCTGTGCCGTTTTTTGCTATCCTCGCCTCTGTTTGTCATGACGCTTCAATGAAAAGTGTCAAAATGCTTTTATGTCTTATGGTCTACTTTCTACAAATACAGTTTATATGTATTTTTAGCAGTTTGGGATTTTGTGACTGCTATTAATTTCAGCAGACCAAATTTGAAAAGTCTTCGCTTCACTGCTTGCAATATTTGTCCTATAACTAGTTAAAAATGTAATTGAAATCCTAGACATATGAGACAATTTTTACAGTCAAAAACGACTTTTCTTTAGCTGCACTCATTTTGCAGGAATTATTTGTGGGGGAAAAATGTGAACAATTTAAGTTTTTTTTTGTTTTGTTTTTTTTTTTCTTACTTTTTAACATTTTATTCACAGTTCATGTTGTATTATATTCACATATCATGTATCAGCTGCAGGGCCGGACTGGGAAGATAATTCGGCCCGGGCATTTTTTAATTACAGCGGCCCACTACAAAGGGGGCTGGGCCAGATAGGGTGTGTTTTGTCATCACCAATGACAAGCACGCCCCATCACAAAGTTAGCATGTTGGTTCAATGCTCTTCCAGGGTAGACCATGCGCAAAGCTCTGCTGAAGAGCTCTGGCATGAGAAAAAGACCCTGTATTTGTTCTGCACAGCGCAAGCAAATTCAATAACATACTTACGCACTGTGTTTGCTTGAAATTTGTCTCTGGTGTCTCCATAGTTGGGATACCAGGAGACAAAAATGCTAGGAAAGCATATTGTGCAGTGTGTGTGAGGGTGCTGTGTGTGTGTGTGTAAGGGGTGTAGTGTGTGTGTGCGAGAGGGGTGCAGTGTGTGTGAGGTGTGTAGTGTGTGAGTGATGGGTGCTGTCTGCGTGAGGGTGCTGTGTGTGTGTGTGCTGTGTGTGATTGGGTGCTGTGTTTGCGTGAGGGTGCTATGTGTGTGTGAGGAAGCTGGTGCAGTGTGTGTGTGTGTACTGTAAGTGTTAGGGGTGCAGTATGTGGGTGCAGTGAGTGTGTGCTGTGCATGTCAGGGGTGCAGTGTGTGTGTGAGGGTGCTGTAAGTGTTAGGTGTGCAGTGTGTTTGTGTGTGTGTGAGTGAGGGTGATGTGAGTGTGTGTGTGTGCTGTGTCAGTGGTGCAGTGTGTGTGTGAGGGTGCTGTGCATGTCAGGGGTGCAGTGTGTGTGTGTGTGGGTGCAGTGTGTGTGCTGTGAGTCTCAGGGGTGCAGTGTGTGTGTGTGTGTGTGCTGTGAGTGTCAGGGGTGCAGTGTGTGTGTGTGTGTGTGTCAGGGGTGCAGTGTGTGTGTGTGTGCTGTGAGTGTCAGGGGTGCAGTGTGTGTGTGTGTGTGTGTGTGTGTCAGGGGTGCAGTGTGTGTGTGTGCTGTGAGTCCTCAGGGGTGCGTGTGTGTGTGAGTGTGCTGTGAGTGTCATCGGTGCAGTGTGTGTGTGTGTGCTGTGTGCTGTGCAGGTGTGTCAGGGGTGTGTGTGTGTGCTGTGAGTGTCAGGGGTGCAGTGTGTGTGTGTGTGTGTGTGTGCTGTGAGTGTCAGGGGTGCAGTGTGTGTGTGTCAGTGGTGCAGTGTGTGTGTGTGTGTGTGTCAGGGGTGCAGTGTGTGTGTGTGAGTGTGAGTGTTAAGGGTGTCTGTGAGGCTGATGTGAGTTAGGTGATTATTTCCCCCCTCCCTGCTTACCTTTAGCGTGGGAGAGGGGATCCTGCTGCTGGGGCTGCCATCCATCCCTGGTGGTCTTAGTGGTGAGTGAACTCTAGCCTGTGAGGCTAGAGTTCACTCTCGCGAGACCCGGAGCATTGCCATGGCAACGCTCCGAATCTCGCGAGAGGAACTCGGCAGAGCTGTTAGTTAAAGCTCCGCCGGGTTCCTCTGTTGGCAGGCTGGCTCCCTCCCTCCCCCGCCGGCGGCCGCACTATCGTGCATGTGGGCCGGTGAGGGAGATAACTGATCTCCCCACCGGCCCGCTGTAGACTACTGCAGGGCCGGCGTTCAGACAGTGCCGGCCCTGCAAAGACCGGCAGGAGAAATCATGTGATCTCCCTGCCGGCCACGGCCACCGCGGCCCACCGGGCATTTGCCCGGTGTGCCCGATGGCCAGTCCGGGCCTGATCAGCTGAAATCCTGATCAGTACTTAAAGGGACACTATAGTCACCTGAACAACTTCAGCTTAATGAGGTTGTTCAGGTGAGAACTATAGCTCCCTGCAGCCTCTCTCATGTAAACACTGTATTTTTTGAGAAAATACAGTGTTTACATGTAAAGCTAGGAACACCTCCAGTTGCAGTCACTCAGAGTGAACCAGAGGGACTTCTGAGTTGATGGAGGCATAATAAGCCTCCATCCACTCAGATCTGCTGTCAGCAGAGCACAGGGCAGCACTGTGCACAGCATCCTGTGATTCAGTATCTCCTTGCTCTGCATGCAGACACTGAACTTTCCTCATAGAGATTAATTCATTCAATTCATCTCTATGAGGAGATGCTGATTGGCCAGGGCTGTGTTTGAATTATGCTGGCTCTGCTCCTAATCTTCCTCCTTGTCAGTCTCAGCCAATCCTATGGGGAAGCACTGTGATTGGATCAGGCTACCACATGTCAGCAGACTGCTTGTTTTTCTGAGTCTAACAGCATGCAGAGTAACAGCTTCTGAATACAGTAAGATTTTTACTATATTTATGGAGGCATGAGGGGCCCAGGTGGGCTAGATGGCCGTGTTAACCCTATAGGGTTAGGAATACATGTAGTTGCACTGGTGACTATAGTGTCCCTTTAAAAAAAACAAACAAACCTAACAATCAGTGGCGTACATACCAGGGTCGTGGCTGTGACCGGGCCCGGCCCACCAGGGGCCCGGCCGCCCCTGCGACCCGGTATGTACCCACAGGGCCAGCCTCTTCTCCTGGGGGGCCAGGAGCCGGCCACCTCAGGGCCCCCCGAGGCTGGCCCTGCTGACCCCAGCAGGCGGGCTGTCTGGGTGGCCAGCGCGCGAGGGAGCACTTTCCCCTTTGTGCTACCTCTTCCACTCCCTCGCGCACCGCACTGATACCGGAGCCGGAAGATGACGTCATCTTCCGGCTCCGGCATCCCTACGTGGCGTGCGAGGGAGCTGAAGAGAGGAAAGTGCTCCCTCGCGCGCTGGCCACCCAGACAGTCCGCTCGCCCGCCCGCCCAGGAGCCCCAGGAGCCCAGCAGCACCACCACTGGACCCCAGGGAATCCCCCCAGCACTCCAAAAGGTAAGGAGGCTGGGGGGATTCAATTTAAAAAAAAACGTGTGTGTGTGTGTGTTAGTGTGTCTCTTATTGGGTGTGTCTCTTATTGGGTGTGTCTCTTATTGGGTGTGTCTCTTATTGGGTGTGTCTGTTATTGGGTGTGTCTGTTATTGGGTGTGTCTGTTATTGGGTGTGTCTGTTATTGGGTGTGTCTGTTATTGGGTGTGTCTGTTAGTGAGTGTGTGTTTGTCAGTGAAAGTGTATGTTTTGTAAGTGAGTGTGTATGTATGTCTGTCGCTGAGTGTTTCTGTTAGCTAGTGTGTATGCGTCTGTTTGTGAGAGTGTGTGTCTTCAGCATTTACCTTTCTCTACCGCCGGACTTCCTTGGCGCTGGGGATCCCGCCGCCTCTCAGCTCTGAATGCACATGCGCGGCAAGAGGCGCGCGCGCATTTAAACCGCCCATAGGAAAGCATTACTCAATGCTTTCCTATGGACGTTCAGTGTCTTCTCACTGTGATTTTCACAGTGAGAATCGTGGAATCTCCTCTAGCGGCTGTCAATGAGACAGCCACCAGAGGCTGGATTAACCCTCAGTGAAACATAGCCGTTTCTCAGAAACAGCTATGTTTTCAGCTGCAGGGTTAAAACTAGAGAGTCCTGGCACCCAGACCACTTCATTGAGCTGATGTGATCTGGGTGTCTGTAGTGGTCCTTTAGGTGTGTGTGTGCAGTATACCGCATTCGCGGGGTGTTGCGGCCCCGACCCGCACCGAGTAAGCGCAGGGGGAAAGGGGGGCCCACGGATCAATTTTTGCACCGGGCCCCATGGGTCATGTGTACGCCACTGATAACAATATATAATATTTATGGATGTGCTTAAGCAAAAAGCAATTAAATCACAGTGGAACAAGCATATTAAAAGTGCTATAAAGTATCAGTCAAATCACACAGCTCTATTATTTCATATTATTAATAATATTTAATCTCAAAACATCATAAATGACCATAGGCCCTATTCTTTCATGCTTTCCATTGTAATATTTTCAGCGTCCTCTTCATCTGTGGTCTTGTAGCTGCTAAAGCAGCAGAAGAAGATTTTGTACAGAATGCTTCTGCTTTCTTTCACGTGTTTTTCCTTTGATACAGTCTAGCATTGTAAACACAACATATTAGCAATACTTACATTTTTAGTATTCTCTATCTCTGTGTTCTACAAGTTACAGGAACCAACCCCATAATATCTTCAACTAATTGAAGTTGTTTTGGTGGCAGGAGGAGAGGGTGACCTCTTACTGTCAGGTGCACTTAGCAACGGTTTAACTCTGATTGTCATGCATAGGCATTGCTGGCCGGGCAGCATACTGAGCAGGCCGCCGGGCCGCCTAATTAGAGAGCCGCCTCTGGCTGTGAACCTTTTGCAATTAGTGCTGCAATGTAAAACATTGCCGTTCCATGTCTGCTCTCTGTGGCTGTCTAACAGACAACCACTAGAGGGCTTCCGGAATCTAAACGGATCGGACCTCCAGCGTCAGATCTTCGCCATAGGAAAGCATTAAATAATGCTTTCCTATGGGGAGGTCTAATGTGCGCATGGCCATTTCCGGGCATGCGCATTAGATCTACCCTGCCGGCTGATGTGGGCGGAACTTGACCCAGCGCCGAGGGACATCGGTGCTGGATTCAAGTTAGTGGCTGAAGGGTTTTTAACCTCTTCAGCATTGCGGGAGGGGGTCCCCGATGAAGGGGGGGGGGGGAATCTAATAAGTCTATAGTGCCAGGAAAACGGCTTTGTTTACCTGGCACTATAGGATCCCTTTAAAGTTTTCATAATATGGTATGTTCCACCTTTATACATTTATTATATAAAAATTAAAACATTTAGTGTATTTTGTAAACTAGATTCATGCTACAGAAGCAAAATAAATTAATCATACCAGTTAAGTTGCACAATGGTGCCATGTGACACCCAACTTTCTCTCAATCCTGATCCAGACTGGCTTTCTCCCCTGCTGTTAGGAGCACTGAGGGAAAGTGAAGCATAGCACATGATTATCCACTCTACACTATTGCAATATAATTCATTGCATCTAAGCCCATATACATGCAGTAAAGCAGCACTTGACATATGGGCAAGTACTTACACCGAGGACACTCTCATCTGGCAGCAATGCCCTCGTCCACTCGCCATCCCTCTTGTGTTACGCTACATCTCCTTTCATACAGCAATATAAACAAATACCTTTTGGGTCCTGACTGCCATGCCAGACAGAGGCATCTAGTGAGAGCTCCGGCAATTACTCTAACAAAAGCAGATATTCCTGCAGTGTGTACCCTCATCAACAACGCTGGATGCTCCTGAACCAATCAAGGTGTTACCGGAATGTATATTGCTGCCCCCGGGTGTCAACGCTACCGGGGAAGCCTGAGCTGGCTTGGCGGCCTAGTGAATCTGGGTGAGTGGGGATGCGGCCGATCTCTGCCCTGGACCTGTGCTACCGAATGGTTACCCCGGTCTGCTCCCTATAGGCTCCCTGGCAACACTGAAGACATGCGGCTTCTCCGCTGAACAAGTTACTGTCACTCACGCGACCACAAGGTGACGGGTGCCGTGTGCTCCTTCAAGCCATAATTATAACTATGTCCTGTACCACGTGAATGAAAAACCAGAATAGGCCCATGGCCTGCTGCTCCGAAGAGCCAGACAAGTGCAATGAGTCTGCAGACTGAGGCTAATAGTGAGGAGAGAGGCTCCTGACACATTGGGGACCGAAGAAATAGGCAGAGACTCATCGCGAGATGCAAAGCCTGCTGGATCATGGGACTATCAAGGGGATTCCCGCTACCCATACCTGAATGTCACACAGTACCCCAACATCACCGCGCACATGGACCGCTGAGCCTCGTGCAGGGACTTCTGTGGAGGGTCTGTGAGTCCAGGGCTGGATCAGGGACTACCTCTTTCTGACACGAAACCCTTGCAATGCATCTTGCCAACAAAACAGCTTTTGTGCTTATTTTTATTCATTCTCTTTTCATTTCTTTTGTTTGGCTCTCATTCGTAGCGTGCTTGGGGGGCCTCTGAGAGCTCTTTACTCGGAGCTTGTCTGCCTATACAGCTAGTCGCTGTGTACTCCATAAAGCTTATTCCCAGTGCACGTAGCCTGCATCCGTACTACCCTACTGATCTTATCAATCTGCACTGTGTTACTCTTGTCATTGTTCATGTTTCTTTCTTATACAAAAAAATTGCTGTTTTTTCTTACTTCTAGACTATCCAATGTGTGTTAAGTACTCTTTGATATGCCAAGCACAACAAAAATTAAATAATTATTAAAAAAAATGATTTATTTGGAGCCATGGGACCATTTTTCACTAGTATTGGTTTTTGGTATGTTGTGTTTTACACATGCAGGTTGCATTTTGCTGTGTATTCTATAAATTATGCTAAACTACATCAATACCTCAGCAATGCCTTTGTGTGCCTCATTTGTTTTTGCAATGTTTTTGTGATATTACAGGAAGGCTGGATTTACTTCACAGGTGCCCTTCCATGAAAACAAAATCAAAATAAAATCGGTGACGTTATAAAAACAGGAATAGACCACACATATATTTATTTATTTTTTTAAATTCTTTATTTTTGGTGTGCATAGAGGTTTACAACATTGCTTGTACAGCCACATCAGCTCTCACAAGCGCAAGTTCCAAAGAAAAAAAAACAAATGAGCTTACTTTACATCGTGATATCAACTAGTTGAGTAAAATAATAACAATAACAATAGGTGGACATATGCTTTAACAGTGGTGTTTTAGCAGATTTGTGCTATGAGGGGTAGTACTATAGTAGTGCGATTAAGCTGTAAGTCATTCGCACCCTGTAATGAGAAGGGACTACGTCAGCCTTTCGTTTTGGCTCAGTTTAAGTGGGAGCGTGTGGTTTGTGCCTTAGAGTGAACGCTAGACAGGTTACGTCTTGGTAAGGTAGTCAGGTCTTAAATATTGTAGCAATAATTATGAAATAAGAAACACAAGAAAAATTAGCTAAATGCTTCTGTTGTCAGAATAGAAGTGTGTATCGCCTATTTCGTTAGTGTGGCTTACGCTGCCGTACGAGTAGTGCAGTATTAATGGCAACCATGTTGTTTTGCGGCTAGTTTGCTCTAAATGTTTGAGTGACTCATGTCGTGTGAGATGACCCCTGTTCGGCTAGGCCATTGTACTGTCACAGGGCCGTCTTTAATATTGCTTGGACCCTGGGCAAGCATCTGTTTGGGCCCCCTGGGCATGCAATCACTCCCTCCACCCCAACCTAGAGACGAAACTAATGTAGCGAGTGCCTTGGTGCAACAAAAAAAAATTCAGGCCTGCCCTGTAGCACAAGAGTAAAGAAAAGATAGATCCCCATCTGTCATACAACTCCTGCGATGCTATGCCAGCTGGGGATCTACCATCCTTGCAGGGTTGTATTTTTGAGCAGTGTTTGTGCAAATGAATGTCAGCATGTTATTGTATAGAGTGTATGTGTGCATGTAGGAGTGTATTTGTATGTACTGTTACCATTGGAATGCAGTGGTGTACTTGTGTGTAGTGTTTGCATTTTAATGCAGGGATGTGTGATTGTTTGTAGTGTTGGCTTTTAAATGCAGGTGTACTTTTGTGTGTAGAGTTGGTATTTGTATATAATTTTAGCGTTTTAATACAGGAATGTTTTTGCATGTAATGTTTGTATTTGCATGCAGGGGGGTGTTTGGATGTATTGTCTTTTAAATACATGTGTACATTTGTGTGTAGTATTACTGTTTCAGCAAACTGGTGTGTTTGTAATGTTTGTGTTTGCAGGGGTCTGTTTGCATGTTGTGTGATTTCTATAACACATATACACATACACATTAACACGCAGATACACACATGCTCACACTGACACATGCTCACACCTTGACACATACTGGCACACACACACACACACACACACACACACTCAGATACACACCCTTTGACACACAGATACAAGCACTTTGATATACACACACTGGCACATACACATACACACTGACACAGGTATATACACACACACTCAGATACACACATACATAAAGGTATAAATGCAGGGGTGTATATGTGTACAGTGCTAGAGATGGAATGTAGGAGTGTATTTGTGTTGGGATTAAAATGCTGGGATGTATGCATTACCACACACTCAAATGCACACTTACACACACACAGGTGCACATACAGGTGTATGAGGTATACCTACACACAGACAAACACAGCCAGATACACACAAGGACATAAACACAGCCAGATACACACATATATATGTGTACATTTACATATTTTAATCTCTGCCTTCTAGCAGCTCTTGGACAGCAACTCCCAGCAACCTTGGCCAATATAATGTCTCAACTCTGTTCTTACATACCCTGGTCCAGAATTTGGCATAAGTGACATTTGAAAATGGTGTACAGCCTTTGATAACACTTGATGCAATATGTTAAAATAAATACTTTTAAAATTTATATTTAATAGAGAACTGTCAGGTTCTTCTAGGATTTTTAACATGTACTTATTCCCTGTGTGTTACATTACAACCACCAACACACTTAAATAAAAGTGATATCAGAAATTAGCAAAACAAAAAACAAAACATATTTAGCCACCCTCCTGTCTCCTTACA
Organism: Pelobates cultripes; assembly: GCA_933207985.1. NCBI lineage: Eukaryota > Metazoa > Chordata > Amphibia > Anura > Pelobatidae > Pelobates > Pelobates cultripes. Next base: position 91,811,303 of record OW240913.1, read on the forward strand.
TTTTGGGTACAGAAAGGTGGCTTCCCTGGTGTCCAGTGAGAGCTTGCTGGCCCAGGCTGATGGGAGTCTGCCATCAGCTTTCTCAGTCCCTCTCCCCCACAATGCTTGTATCCTCCTCCATGTGGTGTGTGCCTCCTCCCCAGTGGCACTGAGGAGGAAGTGATCAGTTCTTACTGGGAGGAAGCAATCTGACCTCACTTCCTCCCAGCATGCCCAGGAAACAAAGAGACTCACAGGGCAGTATGTGAGGGGACTAGCTGTGAGTATGTAGTCAGCCACCCCCCATATAACAGGGGCCCGGGCCGGTCCAGAGCAGTATTAAAGGTTACCTCAGGTGCTGCAGGGGGCCCCCAGGAGTAACTGGGCCCGGGGCAGCTGCCCCTTTTGCCCCTCCTTAAAGACGGCCCTGTACTGTCAGGGTAGGGTTAAATATCTAGTTAGTCCTGCCATAAGTATATGAATGGGTGAGTATAAGAATGCGTCCCGTGTTTAAGTCATATGGAAAGGTCAAGGCTCTATAAAATGTTTCGGGCCTGGTTGAGCTCGTGTTCCTATTTTGCGGTCAGTTTGGTCCCTGCGCTGTAACATTCTAAGTAAATGCGCATTTACAGTGATAAGATAATTTTGTGGCCTTAACGCTATTATAAACAAATAACGATCATGGACATTGGGGGGTCCTTACGGGCTGTCCTGCATGGAGGACTGAGAGTCTCTGGGTGTGGGGTGGCGACTGTCACAAGACAGTCGAGTGCCCTGGGGTGTTATCGTGTGGCTCTGCGAAGTCCCTCCTGAGTACCTCTCTCTGGGTAGGCGAAGGTCCTGGTTTTTCGAGGTTTCTCAAGCGACCAGCAGTGTGATGCCGTCAGGTACAAAATAAAAGTCCATGGGAAGAAAAACAAAAAGAACTGGGTGTGAAGGAAACTAAAGTCTGATGATAGGTAGGAGCGACCTGCGCCTCTTCAGGGCGGTACAGTGCCGCTTGGAGCCCCATTCCTCTCAGCAGGGTTGCCTGGCTGCGCCTTCAGCGGGACAAATGGCTTGGTCCTTGCGGGGTCCCAGTTGTGCTTCTTGATTCTGGCTTCCACTGGGCCTGTCGGCATAAGGGAGTTCTCTGGCAGGCCAAGTGTGGTCAGCAGCCATTTAGCCTCCGTTAGGTCTTGGACTGTGTGGATCATATTGTCCTTTAGGACCTGTAGGGCCCTTGGCATGCACCATCTATAGGTGATATCATTTTGTCTCAGGAGTGTCGTGACTGGTTGAAGGGATCTGCGCCACTGCATGGTATCTCCAGATAAGTCTGAAAAGAAGGTAAGGTTGGCATTTTCGAAGTTGAGCGGGGTCTTCCCCTGCAGGGCCTTAAGCATGGCCGCTTTGTCTGCTCCAGATCGGAATCTCACCACCAGGTCCCCGGAGGCCGTGGCTGGGGCCGTCCTCGGTTTGGGGATTCTAAATATCGCCTCAAAGCTCAGGGCTTTCGCTTGTTGTGGCTTCAGTAGTGTACCCGCGAGTCTCCTCACCAGGTGCGGGAGTTCTTCTGGCAAGACTCCGTCTGGGACGCCTCGGATCTTGAGGTTATTGCGGCGTCTTTGATCCTCAAGGGCCGCAAATCGGCGGTCCGTAGCTGCTTGGTGTTTTTTGAGCATTTGTAGCTCTTTATGTAGGTCCGCAATTTCTTGGGCCTGCTTGTCTGTGTGGGCCTCTATGGCTCCCATGCGCCCGATCAGGCCTGTCACCTCCGCCTGGAGCTGTGCAACATCTGCCTGGATCACCCGTTGTAAGTCACCCAGCATTGTTCTCAGCGTGTCTGTTGTGATCAGTTCAGGTTGCTTTGTGGGGGGCGAACATGCCGCTGGTGTACTCATCTAGGCTCAGTTCGTCCGAAGAGTCTAAGTACCCCGCCATGTCGGCGGCCATTTTGGCCCCTCGTGCGTCTTGTTCCTCGACCACACATATTTTTAACCATAATTCAGTCCTTACAAAATTTTATTTATAATTTCTAAAAATTAATTGAAATCCTAGACATGTTGGGACATATAACAATAAAAGACTAATTAGTGAATTTATTTTGAGTTGGTTTTCTTTAGGTGCACTTGGTGTGTAGAAATTATGAAATGTAAAACTGAGAAACATTTGAGTTTTTTAAATAGTTTTATTTCTATTATGTATGGTGTTATGTATACACATCTGGTATCAAAAAACCTGATTTCTCCTTTTAACCCTAAACACTAGACATGTGCAAATTCTGACAAATTTCGGCCATTCGGATGCTTCAGAATTGACGAATTTTGGAAGTGCCAAAGTACTTTGGATTTCTGAAAAGTGGCAAAACCGGAGAGGGAGGGAGGAAAAATTAAGGGAATGATGACAGGAGTCTAACCCTACCCCTAGGGAATTGCTGAAGTCCTGACTTTCGGAAGTACCGAACCGAGGTCCCGAATTTCGGAAGTGCAGAACCCGATTTTTTTTTGCCCATGCACATCCCTACTAAACACTATTCTTCAGCAACATGTTTTCTCTGTGCTGGGTGGTGGTGATTAGCGGAGAGTGTCAATTGACCACTTTCAGCCTATCACAATTGTCCATTGTGGGTATTACTTGGTATAATATTGTAATCTCTGGCTTATTGAGGGCCAGGTTGTGGGTGGACAGGGAACCTGATTCAATTTTAAAGTGGTACTGGCACCCCTATATTAAAAATGAGTATTTCATAAAGATAGAATCTTTATGAAATACCTATGCTGACTGTTTTGGAATTTCACTGAAATTCTAACCCAGTCAAGAGATATACAAAGACAAATTAGGGACTACTTTGTCTCTGTATTTCTTCTCCGTCTGACACAAGGCGGAGCCTAATCTGCTGTGTCTATTTGGAACATTGACCTCAATGCTGTACTCTCGCGCATGCAAAGATTGTCGCTCCCGCGCATGCAGACATCAGCCATTCTGTTGAAGATGTGCTTGGGATCATTTCTGATCTTCAGAGGATTTAATGGTCAACTCAACAACTGCAAAGTTTCCAGGTTCTGTGGCTGCAAAACAAGCCCAAATCATCAGTCCTCCAACACCGTGCTTGACAGTTGGTATGAGCTGTTTGAGCTCATGTGCTGTGTTTGGTTTTTGCCAAACGTGACTCTGTGCATGATAGCCAAACATCTCCACTTAGGTCTCGTCTGCCTAAAGGACACTGTTGTGGTTTGTTAAGATGCAACTTTGCAAACCTAAGCCAGAGAGAAAATGCTTTCTCCTGGCAACCCTTTCAAGCAAACCATACTTGTTCATTCTTTTTCTATTTGTAAGGCTATGAACTTTAATATTTAACCTGATAACTGAGGCCTGTAGAGTCTGAGATGTAACGCGTGTTTTTTGGCAATTAGCTGATCATTGTACGATCTGACCTTAGGGTGAATTTGCTGGGATGTCCATTCCTGGGAAGATTGGCTACTGTCTTGAATGTCTTCCACTTCTGGATAACCTATCTCACTGTAAAATTATAGACTTTAAATTGTTTGAAATTTGCCTTTTAACCCTTTCCTGTTTTATGGGCAACAGTTGCTTCTCTCATTGTTGTTGATGTCTTTCCTTCACGGCATTGTGTTAACACACACCTGAATGTTCCAGACCTGCAAACTGCTAAAATTTCAGGTTTTTTAGAGGTGGTCACACTTGCTGATGATCAATTAAGGGCATTTGATTAGGAGCACCTGTTTTCTGCTTAGCCTCTTAATTCATATGGAAGCGGTAAGGGTTTTTCACACATGGCGTCTCCATTTGATAAATAAATCATGATACAGTGTAATATGTCGTGTTCTAGTTTATCGGAGGTTGTATTTATCTAATTTTAATACCTGCTAAGGAACAGATGATTGTTATTATATCCTGTAAAAACATAGAATGCAAATAGTGTACTTTATTTTTCCCATGACTGTAAATAAGACAGGATAGACATAAGTGGAACTATGTTGGCATCAAACAGATCCTTTGAGGTTAAGATTTTAATTACCCTAGTATTGTATATACTACATTTTAACTACATGCAACCATAGCTACTAATTGCTATAGCAGTTTGGAGTCTGCTTTTCCAAAAATAGGTGCATATTTATTTAGAATACACCTGAGCAGGGAATTGGACAATTGCAGCAATTTTTTATTTGTCAAGTGCATATTATGTAATTATTTCCCCAATTAAATACTGGCGCTAATGGCCATTTGATTTTACAGATGCCACGTGATGAGACTGTGTGCAAGTATTGTGGTGTCAGCTATTTGATTCTGCATGAGTTTAAACTTTTGGAAGACAAAATGAAGGCATTGGAGAAAGAGCTGAAATTATGTCAAGGAAGTGTGGAGAGAGAGAAAGCACTTCAGGAAGAGCTTCAACGCCTCGGCCAAGAGCTTGAACAAAGCAAGACTGACAGTAATTCCAAAGCAGAAAGGTCAGGACATGCTATTCATCTTTATTTTTTAATTTTAATAAACTCGTTAATGCAGTCCAAAGCAGACGAAAAAAAGTCTCTCTAGCCTGCCAAAAGCATGTTATGTCAGTTAGGGCCTACAGCTGAATAGATGCTACTGTGTTAATGAAATCTTTATTTCACCCATTCCTCGGAGGCTAATATATACTTCTTTAGCAGTAGCTATCAAAACTAGCCCATAGTGTTGTACTTGAGAAAAGGTCACTGCCTCTTGTTTGATATAAAAGCCATTAACATGAGAGAGTACATTGAAAACACATTCAATATTGCTTTATTGACTTAGTGTTGTGTAAGTAACATATTAATGGATACACTGAATTCATCCACCATGTGCCACTGGACAAATAAAATTAATGTACTGACTTTTTCTTTTTGAAGGAAATTAGGGGAATATATCTTTAGTTGCTTTAGTCTCCTTAAAGGTAGTGCTAAATAAAAGAACAGCCATCACTTCTCCGTCAAATGACATAATTATATATTTTTTTTCTTCAAGTGATACTACATTTTCTTTAAAATGTTTATTAAAGATTTAACACTTGCCATTACAATCCAGATCAGCGCATGTCGTCAGGCAAGTATTCGATAAAGGGAACCACTGTTTCAATTTAACCTCGTCTCATTATGTCAGAGGTGTACATATGTCACAGACTAGATTTGGCCTGCTGGACTTTGCTCACGTACCCAGGCCTTGTGTGTAGTTTGGGCACATGGGAAATTAGGTCCCACACTCCCAGCATCATTTATTGCAAGCTGCATTTACTGCATGTGCTTGCACAGTGTGAAAGAACAGGAACAGAGAGAGAAATGAGCGAGTAAATTTTAAACTGGGGGCAGGGTTGGTAGTCATGGAGAGCAGACGCATGTCGGATGGCCGCAATAGATTTGCAGAATAACACGGCAAATAACCCTCACCCACACACTTTTTCCCCCCACAAACCGCTCCTGACTTCCCGAGCCACTATGGGGAAAAGAGCCAAGAAGTTTAAGGCTCTCACAGGAGAAGGTTCCCGCAACATCGGAGACCTGTTGCGAGGATGAGATGCTGGACACCCCAGATGACATCCCCAACATGACACTCCATGACACTCTGCTGCCAGAGGAAGACTTGTCAGCCCCTGTTAACCCCTTAAGGACACAACTTCTGGAATAAAAGGGAATCATGACAAAATATTTCCATCATGTGCCCTTAAGGGGTTAATAAGGGTGACTTTAAAGCCCTCCTCATGATTATCAGGACACTCTTTAATGCAGACCTGTCAGTCATAAGGGAGGAAATCACGTGCGGTCACAGCTAGAGTCTAGGCTACGGAGGTTGATATCCCCTCCATTGCCCATAAGCAAGCAGACACCGCGGAAAGTATGAAACAGTTGCTGACCTCTTAGCAGACCATGCAGGTCAGAATTGATGCTCTGAACGACGTGCGATGGCCCAATAATTTAAAGATATGAGGTATTGCCGAAATTATCGAGGGGCAAGAACTCCCACTCTTTATCAGATACCTGTTGGCCACTCTCCTACACCAACGCTAAGCCAAAGGAATGCAATTCGATCATTGCTTCCCTCTGCCAAAATCGACCAGGGCCTGAGGCTCCACGCGGAGCTCCACCGCTTGATACAGTCGCTGCTTACAGCACGTCCCTGGTAAGGGGCTAAATGCAAAAGCAAGGATACCCTATAAACTGTTCCCTACGTTAGTGCGAGCGCTTTGAAGCACATATGTTCATGTATATGTGTATGTGTGTATATATATATATATATATATATATATATATATAAAGGGCAAGTCTATTGCAATACTAATGTCTCTCACAACAACTCCTGTAACCATGATTAATTGATGCTGTAGTGTCGTTTAATACCTGTGTTATCATTCATGCCTGAAAAAAATTAAAGAAACTCAATTTTAAACTACCAAGGATGAGCCTTTCATCACTGCATGGAAAGGTAAGAAAGTGGAAGGGGACCTGTATATTGTGGGGGAAAATGAGACTATTACAATGCTCTTTAGTAATAAAATATTACTGAGTATTATTGCTTTGGATCTTTGTGATACACTAATGCACCACTCAATACAGTTTTTTTGTGGCGCTCTGTGATATTACCGTTTACATGTGTTTGGCATAGATTCACAGTAATATTAAATGTAAACACTGCATGCCACTATAGATATAGAAATATATCTGTTATATTGGGCCCTCCATTTTTTACGTAAAAGTCAGCCCTCCATGGCAAATTCTTCCTCTATGCTGACTGACAGGGGCAAAGAGATGAGCTGATAACCTTGACAGGCAGTGGTGTTTATTTTAATTATATATATATATATATATATGTGTTGTCTACAGAAATTACCCTTAAAGTCTGTGGGAATTTCTGTAGATAATTCATTTGAAACATTTTTTCTAATAGATTGTGATCATTTGAAAAGATAATACCAAAATATTAAATCCGCTAAATGAAACAGACATGTAATTCATGACAAACAAATCAGCATGTAGCGCTAAAGAGACACTATAGGCACCCAGACCACTCCATTTTATTGGATTGGGTGCACTGTCCCTGTTCCCTTAACCCTGCAGAATATATTTTAGACAAACTGCAATGTTTACACGCACTGCACTTTCCTTCATCGGCTGACTTGGAGAAAAAGGAGCCCGACGCAGAGCTGAGGATCATTGGCACTGTAATTTGGTATTTTTAAAGTGTTTAACCCTTTACATGGTTGTGGGGGGCAGCAGGGGCAGAGGGACACAGGGACACCACAGTGTTAGGAATACAGCTGTGTGTTCTTTTAAGAAGTGATAAGGACCCACTTGAACAAGTAAGCATTGTAGCCCCAAAACCAAGAAAATTACTTCAGATTACTACTTTGAATTGAAAACCATGCAAGGGATTTATTTAATTTGTTGTTTGTTTTTAAGAATAGAGAATTGCACATTTTAGCCACTATTAGAGAGTTTTCCGTTATTATGACCTAAAAATTCTAATTTCCTGCTGGCACAGATATAAACCCTGACACAGTTACAACATAAAGATTACAGCAGTACAACGACAGGGTGGGAAGAGGACGGGAGAAGGGAACCATATTAAAAGGTCGGGGGGATAAATAAATATACACAAAGATAGTACTGATAACAAACAGTATCTCTGTAACACACACACACACACACACACACACTCTCTTTCTCTCTCTCTCCCTCTCCCCTTCCCCCTCGCTCTCCCTCTCCCCCTCCCTCCCCCCTCCTCTCCACCCCCCTCTCTTTCTCCCCCTCTCTCTCTCCCCCTCTCACACACCCAAAACTCCCAGGTGAAGGGACACGACACAAATCAAGGTGAAGGAAGCCAGGGCACCACCTAGATGCCGGGGAAGAGCCACACAAGTACACCAGGGACATACGAAGCCCATATCTAGGGAGACGGGAACCTGGAAAGGCATACATAGGGACAGCTGACACACAACCCATAGTTAGACGCGAGCAGGACCAATACAATAGGGAGCCAGACAGGTACGTTGTACGATGTTCACAGATAAATGCGTGATGTTCGGCACACACTGGAAACCCAAACACACTAGTTCAAGCCAGCCTCCAGGCCGACCCGGAGCAACGCACCAGATAACAATCCAGGTTCTAGATATTGTATGCAACTTGGTGACATGGGGGCCTTCCCCCAGACATCTCAAACCCCCACCGCCGCCCCATACCATGCGGCGACAGGGGACAAGTATTGGGGTAGGGAATCACAGCTACACCCAAACCAAACGGAGAAACCCTGCAGGCCCGATACGACTCCCAAGGCACCTCATGCCAAAGCGCCCCCACCTCATGTGACAGCTAGGCCCAGTTCAAGCCGGCATCAAACAAACCAATCCTTGCACACGAGCAGATAACAGACCAAAGAGGCAGACACGGACTGCCACACCACGCACTCAGAGATCCATACTCCCTACAAAATAAGGCACAGAGCGGGTGCTCAGAGTACATAACCACTTAGGAGATAACAGACCAAGGACTGCGTATAGTACTGAAAAAATACACGTAGACCCACTAGACGTCCCGAAGCGGACTGAGCCGCCACAGACGGAAAGCCCCACACCCCCACAGGCATAGGACATAGGAATCCCCACCTGTCAGGGGACACACAACTCCCGAAATAGACCCAGCCCCCATACAGACCGGGCCGCACGGTCGAACACCCGGGACGACTGTCCATTAACCTACAGAACTACAAAAGCCACATAGTCGAAGTAAATAGACGCAGAACAAGTATCAACTCTGACCATACACACGGCGGTACAACACCACACACTCACATACTCCCCAACCGTACCCCACAACAGACTCATCCACCCCTGTGGCCTTTCAGAGGATGCCAGACTCGGGACCTGGCAGATTTAACAGGGAAGACCTAACCATACTCTCATACTCTCACAAGGTTTAAATGTCAGGGAGAAGCGCACAAGACTTTTGCGAGACCTGAAACACTACAGGGCATCAATAGCGTTTCTCCAAGAAACGCACTTTCAAGAAGGAAGAGCTCCGGCACTGAAGGACCGCAATTTTAGAATGGGATACTTTAGCAACAACCCGGACAGACGCACGCTGGGAGTAGGTATCCTATTCTCCAGCAGAACCCCACACAGAACAAGCCACCGCCAGATGCAAACAGGGCAGGTATATCTTCACCAAAGACACGATCCTCGAACAAACCTACACGTTCGCCAATGTCTACGCCCTGAACACGAAACCATTCCACTTCCTTCGGAACGCACTAAATACCCTGATGAAGTTCGCAGAAGGCACTCTGATCGTAGGGGGTGCACCCAGATCAAGATTCTATATCTGCGTTCGGAACAACCCCGCATAATAGACATGCGAACACTCTCCGCCTACTACGCCAACACCAATTGGCAGACTGCTGGCGAGCGCTAAACCCAACGACACGGGACTATCCCTTCTACTCGCAGACCCACTCAACTTATACGAGGCTAGACTACTTCTTAATGTCACACCACAACTTGGCCCTACTCAAAGCAGCAGAAATCCTGCCAATGACGTGGTCAGACCACTGCCCGATCCCCATACGGATGAAATCACTGTTATTCAAGCCCAGACAGATGTCCTGGAGACTGAACGAATCAATCCTATCGGATGTGATAGTGACAGACAAAATAGGCCAAATAATACGGGACTACTTCCAAGATAACGAAACAGAGGATGTGACACCGATGACCTGCTGGGAGGCACACAAGACGGTAGTACGGGGCCACATCATAGCAATATGCGCGACCCACAAAAAGGCGGCAGTACAGGAAATAACCAAGCTCAGCGGAGAAATTGCGATCCTGGAAGCCAGACATAAATGAACCCTAGAAATGATGATATACAGAGAGCTAACAGACAAGCGAAACCAACTAACCACGCACCTTAACAGAACGATCCAAAGCTCATACCAACACTACAGACACATGATACACGAACACGGAGATAAATGCGGGAGACTGCTAGCCAACCTCCTGAAGCAACGTAGAACACAACTGTATATACCGAAAATAAAAAACGCACAGCAACAAATCAAACACCTCCCTGACCAAATAGCAACGGAATTCCAACGGTACTACCAAGACCTCTACCACCTCCGAAAGGAAGCACAGGACGACCAGAGACTTCATAAATCAGCGGACATACGCAAGTACTTGGACTCTGCAAATATACCAGAAATAACGGAAGCAGACAGAGAAGCACTGGAAGCGCCTATAACACCCGAAGAATTGGCATACGCCATCACGAAAGCTAAAACGGGCAAGGCACCGGGACTAGATGGACTGCCCCTCCAATACTACAAGATCTTCACGCAAGAGGTTCAACCGAAACTACTTAAAGCCCTGAATTCCGTCCAGGACGGAGCTGCACCGACGGCACAGTTCATCTCGGCGAACATTACCCTGCTCCCAAAGGAGGGCAAAGACCCGACATTATGCCCAAACTACCGCCCAATTTCAGTGCTTAATACAGACATCAAACTCCTGGCGATCATTCTGGCAACGCGACTAGCACCGCTACTGCCGGACTCAATTCACCCGGACCAGACAGGGTTTATCCCGGCAGGGAGGTGAGGGACAACACCATCAGAGCCCTGAACATCATCGCACACGCTAGAGCACACAAGACACAGACCCTCCTTCTATCGTCAGACGCGGAAAAGGCATTTGACAGGGTGGACTGGGACATGATGTTTGCGACCCTCCAGGCCTTTGGGATGGGACCTAACTACCTTACGTGGGTACAGGCTCTTTACACCTGCCTAACGGCACGAATCCGGATAAACGGAGCACTGACGAAACCGTACAATGGATCAACGCCCTTGATCTTCGCGTTGACGCTGGAGCCGTTTCTGCAGAGGATCAGACAAAACATAAACATACAGGGCCTCGTAATTGGAACAACACAACACAAAACTCTAGCATATGCGGACGACATGCTGTTTGTGGTCACACATCCAGAGACCACCTTGCCGGTGATGCAGGCAGAGTTCGAAGAATAACCTTCAAATAAATTACACTAAATCGGAGATCCTCAACCTCACCATCAACCACGCCCATAAACGAACACTCCAAAGACAACACCCATACCGCTGGTGTGACCAACGCATGCGGTACCTAGGGGTATGGCTCACACCCAACCCGGCAGACCTTTACACCCACAACTACCTCCCCATACTAAAAAAAGCAACGGAAGAACTAAATAAATGGAGCTCTCTCTACGCTTCGTGGCTAGGCAGAGTAAATGCCGTCAAGATGACGCTACTACCAAAACTTCTCTTCGTGTTCCAAACTGTACCAATACTAGCTCCACAAACCTTCTTCAAGACACTATGGGCAGAGGTCCGCACGTTCATATGGAAGGGCAAATCCCCACCCATAGCGCACGATCAACTAACCCTTCCTAAACTCAGAGGAGGCCTGGCGCTCCCCGATTTTGAAAAATACTACCAGGCAGCGCACCTCACCAGAGTCGCCAGCTGGTCGGTTGCCAGCGGAACGGAACCGTGGACCCAGTTAGAATCCGACATCTCTAACTGCGACCTTCGAACTCTACCATGGATACCCAGGGCCACATACAAGCATAAACATATCACCAACCCATTTGTGGCGGTGACCATGAAGATCTGGCACAGGCAAGGCACGAAGCAGTACCTCACAACGGACCCAGGCCCGCTACTGCCGTTAAGAGGCAACCCAGACTTCCCAGCAGGAGACCGCGGCCCCACGCCGGGCCCGGTAGGACGCACAATCCCCGCATGATGGATGTCCTCCAGCGACCATTTGATGACCGCTCCGTCACTGACCTCTTTCCAGACAGGACGCTTACCTTCTCACACACACTGGTGAAGCACAAATAGCCGGACATGCTCGATCCATCCCACAAAAACCATCCCTGCTAAGAGAACCCACGCAATTCGAACTACTCTGTACGCAAGATAAGGACACACCACGTGCCATTTCGCAGATATATGCAATGCTAGTCACTGGTAGGTACCTACTGGCACCCCCCTGCATGAGAAACTGAGAGGAAGACCTAGATGAACCCATGAGGAAGACCTAGATGAACTGTGACAAAAGCATCACCCTGATACAAAAAACGCCTAGCTCAGCAAGGCTGCAAGAAAACTCATACAAAGTATACACCAGATGGTACTTGACACCGACAGCGCTCTATACCAGGAATTCGGAAGTCTCAGACACGTGCTGGAGATGTGGAAATGAGAGAGGTACATTCATACACACCTGGTGGACATGCCCACGTCTTCGACCGTTCTGGAACACAGTTAGAGAGGTAATACATGAAATAACAGACGAAATGCTTCCAAAATCCCCAGCAACATTCCTCCTTCATCACACAGATAGGTCTAAACCGACATACAGTAAATCTGTCATCCCGCGGCTCTTAAACGCGGCCAAAGCGACGGTCCCAATCTCCTGGAAGCAGGCTACCACACCCTCAATCGCAAGATGGGTGGAAGAGGTAGAAGCAACCAGGAAATTCGAAGACGTGAAGATCGCTACATTAGCAACCAGGAAATTCGAAGACGTGAAGATCGCTGGATTAGACTAACCGCCTCTGACGCTTTTCAGAACCGCATGGTGACACAGTAGGCGGGGGAGGAGAGTACTAAACCAAAATAAATAAAGCACCAATGTAAAGAGATGGAGAACGGCGAACCGGGACAGCAACAGGGGATGGAATCACCCACCATCACCCCCTCATAACACTCACATACGCACAGACAAGACACGACCCGCCCATACGTATAGACATACATCCAAAGGACTACTGAAGCCGAGACAACGAACATACTTGACTGGGACTTATACAAGTGAACACACACCACATACAAGCAGCCGCGCGCCGAGCACACACGGAAAACACATCCGACTAGAGGGCACGCTTCCACGGACACATCAAAAACGCTGCAACTACAAACTGCGATACCTGAAATCAGGCCCAATACAAACACACAGACGGTTACAACATAGAGCCGACAGCCACTGAAGCCAGACAGGAACTGAAAGGAGTTGCGAAACCACACAATCCATGCACCACACGCACACACAGCCCAAATACCGACCTATACGATCCATCCCAAACCCCACAGGACAACACTACAGCCATGTTCACAAGTGAATCCGTCTAAACATGACAACACCACGACCACATGGAAGGTACACACGGAAAACGATTCAGGAACACCGGAACATGAGCCACAAAGACGCAACACTAGAGGCAGACACACAGAGCTCTGGAGTAAAGCAACACAACACAGGTAAAAACACAGACACATACAATAGAGGAGACACAGACCTACTGCAAACGGCTCTAACATATCTAGCAAAGAGGACAGCTACGAAACATACAAAGCCAATACAACCTCAATACACACGAGCAAATAGCTACACGACACACTAGAGCTCAGGGCAGCAAGCAAAGGGCAGCAGCACGCAACTGCTCACCCACAGCCCTAACGAAAACAAATAGGCATCACAGATTATTAGAGTGTAAAAAGCAAAGTACTCTGCTATGTACCAAACGGTTAAGTTAAACTGGCTATGACAAATTCGCCTCAGCGAAAGCAACCAAAGGCGCAAAAAGCTGACCCTTTGTTTATTCGAGAAGCACCATATAAAGCTGTACATTATGCAGCATCATGTCTTATCTACGTTGTGTTCCGGTTTTATGCTTGATGGTTCTTGAGGACTGAAAAGCCTCAGTAACATGTTTATGCTATAATTTCTTAAATTTGTAACCTTTATTTACTATATCATATAACTGAGAATAGATTTGGTAGCCATATGCATGTTCCCTTATTTAGGAACACAGTGCACTCTTTAAGCACACAGTGCACAAATTTTATTGTTGTGTCTCTTAAATACGGCTATATGAATAGGATCAAACTGGGATCATAACTCTGCGGTAGCCACAAGGAAGTATTACTGTGTTGCAATCTATAGCTACCTGTATATCTAATGTTAAAGTCGGTGGTTTATATACAATCAGAAACCCAAAGGAAAGTTCTATGCATCACATAGATAGCACTTAATATTAGAATTCATAGACCGGATTCAAAATACATTTATAACATATCATGGCCTGTACAAACATGTTAGACACATAAACAACGCACTAAATAACTATGCTTTAATTTCTGGTAGTAAGCAAGAACATTATTTTCATAAGGCATCTCTGGGCTATATGCAAATAAAACACTAGCCCTTTATTGCATACTATGTCTCAACTGCAGTTCATGGCAAAATAAATTAATACGCAGACAAAGGCATCAAGGACAAAAACACAGCATTGCTAGAAAATACCACACTCATTTCACTCTCAAAATAAGGTAGTCGTTAGTTAAGTGTAAAATGTACTATGCACTACTTTGATCAGACATGTATTACAAACGTCATGATTAACTTGCCTTTGCGCGGGCAATAAATGGCATTCCGACTCATGTAACAGATAACAGCGCCTCTGCGTAGGCGATTACCCGCTTAAAAACAAAACTAAGTTTGAAATGGAAGTTATGATGTGATAACAATAAACATATTCAAAACAAAATAAAGATTAAACATGTTACCGGTCCTTAGAAGTGGCTGGGCTTTCATGCAGGACAATAAACGTTAGACAAGCTAACATTTAGGGGATATCAGAAATCAAATAATCGCTCAAACAGAGCCACGTCAAGGGTAGCACGAATCAGAGTAAGCAATGGTTCAAGAACACAGAAAAATCATAAATACTTAGAACACTATTGGGTCAAAGAGAAACTGCAACAGGGCACAGAACTACTACAAGTTAATGCTAATGTTTGAGCTTGAAGATAAAATAAATGCAAAACATGTATGTATACTAAATGTGGATTATCAGTTCAACTAAATGCAAAATATTAAGATTCACTACGCTAACTTTATCCTATCTAGAAGGAAGGTATTTTCTATTTTGAGAGGAAGATGAATAGATGAAGTGCATGATCACAATGTGGACTTTTAATTTATCCTGTAAAATTGCATTGCATTATCATTTCTCCCACACCCAACCTATTTAGAACTAATTTACACCTGATAATCAACATTAAATATATAATACAGTTATCTAGAGCTCAGTATTGTACTAATTGGCATCATATCCGGTGTCGGCTAATAGAAAGTTCTGACCACAGCTCAAGTGCATTAGTTCTTCCATCTTAAAGGACCACTATAGTGCCAGGAAAACATACTCGTTTTCCTGGCACTATAGTGCCCTGAGGGTGCCCCCACCCTCAGGGTCCCCCTCCCGCTCGGCTCTGGGGAGAGGAAAGGTTTAAAACGTACCTTTTTTTCCAGCGCTGGGCGGGGAGCTCTCCTCCTCCTCTCCGCCTCCGATCCTCCCTTTCGGCTGAATGCGCACGCGTGGCAAGAGCTGCACACGCATTCAGCCGGTCTCATAGGAAAGCATTTACAATGCTTTCCTATGGACGCTTGCGTGTTCTCACTGTGATTTTCACAGTGAGAATCACGCAAGCGCCTCTAGCGGCTGTCAATGAGACAGCCACAAGAGGATTTGGAGGCTGGATTAACCCTATTATAAACATAGCAGTTTCTCTGAAACTGCTATGTTTATAAATAAAAGGGTTAATCCTAGAGGGACCTGGCACCCAGACCCCTTCATTAAGCTGAAGTGGTCTGGGTGCCTAGAGTGGTCCTTTAAAGGTGTAAGTTCCATGCTCTAGTGCAGTGATGGCGAACCTTTTTGAGCCCGAGTGCCCAAACCGCAATTTTTTTTTCTCCTTAAAGTGCCAACACGGCAATTAAACCCAAATACTGAGGTTTAAGTTTAGAAAAAACAACTCGTACTGTTGTCCGAACTAATAACTTTTGTTTTAAAAGAACACAGAGTTCAATGATACAAATTTAAAATAATGATATAAATAGATAAAATTAAGCTTATATTTATTAGTATCTCCAACAAATGCAATACATACACACACAGTCTGCTGAATACACACACACACACAAGACTGCTGAATACAGAGACTGATGAATGCACACACACAGTCTGCTGAGTACACACACACACAGTCTGCTGAGTACACACACACACAGACTGCTGAGTACACACACACACAGACTGCTGAGTACACACACACACAGACTGCTGAGTACAAACACACAGTCCACTGAATACACGCACACACACACACTGCTGAATACACACACACACTGCTGAATACACACACACACTGCTGAATACACACATACTGCATTGAGGTGGGGGGGTGCTGTGTGTGTGTGTGGGGGTGCTTGTGTGGGGGGTGCGTGTGTGTGTGAGTGTTGTATGTGACGGGTGCTGTGTGTGTGTGTGGGGGGGTGCTGTGTGTGTGTGCTGTGTGTGTGTGTGCTGTGTGTGTGTGTGCTGTATGTGTAAGGGTGCTGTGTGTGGGGGGTAGGGGTACTGCTAGGGTATGTGGGGGTAGGGGTACTGTGTGTGGGGGGTAGGGGTACTGTGTGTGGGGGGGGGTAGGGTACTGCTAGGGGGTAGGGGTACTGTGTGTGGGGGTAGGGGTACTGCTGGGGAGGGTAGGGGTACTGCTGGGGAGGGTAGGGGTACTGTTGGGAGGGTAGGGGTGCTGCTGGGGAGGGTAGGGGTGCTGGGGGGTAGGGCTAGTTCTGGGGGGGTAGGGGTGCTGTGTGTCAGTATACCCCCCCTCCTTCCTTCTTACCTTTAATGAAGTGGGGGTGGGGGGGGCGACACACAGCCATCCCTGGTGGTCCGGTGGTGGTAAGCACTGCAGGGGGAGGGATCTGTGATGCAGCTCCCCTGTCCTCCTGCGCAATGCTGTGTGGAGCATTGCCATAGTAACGCGCGGCAACGCTCCACACAGCATCGCGCGGGAGGACAGGGGAGCTGCTTCCTAGAGCCCTCCCCCTGCCTCCCGACCCGGAAGCAGAGTAGGCGCCTGCCGTTTCGGGCAGGCAGGTGCCTACTCTGCATTGATGGCGAACCTGTGGCTGCGTGCCCACAGAAAGGGCCCAGCGTGCCACCGGTTCTCCATCACTGCCCTAGTGATACCAGACATTAAGTTAAAGGCGCAACAACCAGCAATGCTTTCATTGCCACAACAGTGTCATTGAGCAGAATTGAAGCAAAGTCCACAGGTTGGTTCACAGGAGCCAGGATCTGAAGTGGTCCAGGCAAATCAACAACTTCAATGCAAAGGCTCAGTATTGAGCTGGGTGTTGCCTTTTGTAGCTGAAGTAATCAACCCAGGCAGGTGAGGTAGAGATGGAAATCTCAATGATAGTGGTTAGGGAGGCCACTAAAGGCAAATATTAGTCACTGCAGGAACAAATTTAAGAAAAGTGAATAAAGTTCAGAATTTAGATTTTTTTTTTGATCCTGACACATAGTTTGTCGCACAACAATCAGCTTTATCCCCCTAGGAGGCCCTCACCGCGGCAGCTCTAATCCCTATGCAAGGGGTAACAGGATAACGGAGTGTGAGCCTTCAGGACCACAAATCATAAACAATAAAATATTTAAATGCGGTAGCCATCAGGGGCCCGAAAAATTAATGTCATTACACTTTCCCCTATCAAGGAATATAGGTGGTAAGAGAAATACAAATAATAAAATGTGATTACCACTATTCATCCCCCTCTTAGCCTATGCCCTCAGAGGGCAGAGTACAGTCCAGCTGTACAGAGAAGAATTGCAGGTACTTGCTGTTGACTCCAGAGCCATGTCGCGGTTGGTTGTTTCCTGAGAATCAATATCCCACGTGGGGGCCCTATTGCAGGCCGCTGTAGATAGCTGTATTCACGCTTACAGTGAACACAGTCCTGCAGTATATAGGCACCGAGCCTACCTACTGGTGGGTAGTGTCCATGTGGAAGTAGCTTCGTAGCATCTGGGTTTTTTCACCGCACCTCCGACATTCGTTGGAATCCCGATATGTACTGCTAGGGCTCCCTTTCTTGTGTCGGTCGACGCTGAGGCAAAGGATGGAGTTTGTGTTTCTGCCATCTTGGGGCCTTCTTCTCAGTGTGAGTTGAGGGCTTCTGATGTGGAGGAAGGGTTGGCACTCTGGGTGCGTAGGTGCTCGCTTCTAGTGGGTCAGGTTGGTGCATCCTCTGTTCCGCCAAATATCTTCAACGATGAGAGTCAGCCTGGCTGAAATATCAAGGTGTCTGAGCTTAAGCTGTGTGAACACGCGGCGTCTGCCATGCTGGGTGAGTCACCGCTTGTTTCAGCTATTCCTGCAACTCTGCCCCATGTAGCCTCCCAGACATTATTACCTCCCAGGGATGGACCACGATTAACCCCGTTGGTCTAGAGAGGGGGTAATGGGGCATTAGCTTGTTCTGGAGGTCTGTTGTGCACCTCCATAGTTACATAGTTACATAGTTACATAGCTGAAAAGAGACTTGCGTCCATCAAGTTCAGCCTTCCTCAGAAATGTTGTTGCTGTTGATCCAAAAGAAGGCAAAAAACCTGGTCTGAAGCACTTCCAATTTTGCCACAAACTAGGAAAAAATTCCTTCTTGACCCCAAAATAGCAGTCAGATGTCTCCTTGGATCAATCAGCTATTACCCCACTAATTAGAAATTATATCCCTGTATGTTATGTTTTTGTAAGTATTTATCCAATTTCAGTTTAAACATCTGTATGGACTCTGACAAAACCACCTCTTCAGGCAGAGAATTCCATATCCTTATTGTTCTTACTGTAAAAAAACCTTTTCTTTGCCTTAGATGAAATCTCCTTTCTTCCAGCCTAAATGTGTGACCTCGTGTCCTATGTATAACCCTGTTTATGAATAGATTTCCAGATAAAGGTTTGTACTGGCCCCGAATATATTTGTATAAAGTTATCATATCCCCTCTCAGGCGCTGTTTTTCCAAACGAAACAGATTTAATTTTTGTAACCTTTCTTCATAACTAAAATGCTCCATTCCTTTTATCAATTTTGTAGCTCGTCTCTGGACCCTCTCCAGTGCCATGATATCCTTCTTTAGAACAGGCGCCCAAGATTGCACAGCATATTCAAGGTGTGGTCTTACCAGCGATTTATACAGAGGCAAAATTATATTTTCATCCCGAGAATTTATGCCCCTATTTATACATGACAAAATCTTACTGGCCTTAGCAACTGCAGATTGACATTGCATATTGCTGCCTAATTTGTTGTCTATAACAATGCCCAAATCCTTCTCGTGTGTGGTTATCCCTAATTCACTACCATTTAGTGTGTAAGTTGCTTGTGCATTCTTAACCCCGAAGTGCATAACTTTGCATTTCTCTATGTTAAATTTCATCTGCCATTTTAGTGCCCAGTCCCCCAATCTATCCAAATCTCTCTGCAACAAAGCAATATCCTGCTCACATTTTATTACTTTACAAAGTTTTGTGTCATCTGCAAACACTGATACATGGCTTTCAATGCCTATTTCAAGATCATTTATAAATATGTTAAATAGAAGTGGTCCCAAAACAGAACCCTGACATGGAAATCGGCCACCTCTCCCGCCTGGGGTGCGCTAGGCCGCATGATTGAATGTGGAGTAAACAAGCTCTGGTAGTGTGGCGGATTACTTCACGGTGAGTCCCCTAAGGTGAGGATCTGATAATGTGATGGCTTTAGTCACCATAGCCAGAAGAGCCTAGAAAAATGCTTATTTCTTCAAAATAGTGGAGGAGCTCACTCAGGAGATGTCTCTACACCATGACAGTTGGGCCCTGCCCGACCAATTATTTTCCCCCTTGAAGATGGTTAAAACAGCTCTATAACTTTGAAACTGCAGACATCATGGACAGAAAACAAAATGGAGTTGCCTGGATATCGAGGTCTGGCATCAGGAAGTATTGATTATAAATAAAAGCATGTGATAATAGGCAGAGAATACTTATTCAAATACTAGGGGCAGAAGGAAAGGAAAGCTAAAGGGGGAAAAAACATGACTGTGCCACTTTAACACCATCATATAGAAAGCTTGTATAGTTTTAATAATTTTTCCTAATTGTTTATGGGGTGTGTCCTGGATCTGATTTGAGTCAGAAGCTCTGCTTTCCTATTATGCTGCAGCAACAAGTATAGCCAGAAACCAAGGCCATCTAAATAGCTATGTATCTATCCCCCAAAGGCAAGAAACCCTGATTGCATCCCACTAAAGAAAAAAGATGAAACATACAGAGAGAAACAGCTGCAAAAAGCAGGTGTATCCAACTGCATGAATCTGGAGCAAAATAAAGTAGTCTCACAAACAAATATAGATAAATAAATGAAAAAAAAAAATATATAAATCTCCTTGTGATGATACAGCTAAACTATAGATAGACTGATAGTATCCCGTATCCCTAATATGTAGTGTACATATGTATAGACCAAAATAGAACAAAAAAATTAGCTTTAATAAATTTTGCTCAAATGTGTCCTCTAAAATATCAAATAGCTGAAACTAACAGGAAAAGGGATAGAGGGATACAATAACCAGAAAGTAACCACTAGAAAAATCCTCTAAACAATAGTATAAAGTACCTAAGAAGGGAGATTCCAAATCAGGTATATAGTATGGACTGATGTAAAGATATCCAGAATGTAAATATATACAATTAGTAGGAGGATATAGATATCGTGGCGCTTAGAGTGCCCACGGCATATCTATTAGACAGAGCAAGAAAAAATGGAAGTGAATATGTAGAGGGAAAATAGCAGAAAGTTGCTGAACAGACTGTGTAACCGTCAAGGTAGCAACATAGTATCCAATGCCCTAGCTTACATATATTTATCAAGCTCAAAAAGTGATAAAGCAAACGATATCTACATATTAATAAGTCTATCTATTAATATAATAGGTGTCAAAGAAGCCTTACAGTGCCATAAAGTGGAATATGTGGGCAAACCAGTGATGTCCGAAAAAACGGACAGTGAAAACGCCTGACGCGCGTTTCAGTGCTCTTACTAGCACCTTCGTCAGAAGGTTTTGGGGTTAGGCCCCTGGAGCCCCTTGGAGCCTCCATTAGGTACCAGGTGGTTTTACCTATACCGGTAGTGCCAATCTCTGTAGGCACTAAGTGGTAGTGGTTTACCTACCTTATTTGTTTTTTTGCATCCCACTAAAGGCAAATTTTCCCTGCACAGCAGGACTCGTGAAACATACTTATGGTGTGTAAGATGGTAGCTATGAAGAGGCCCTTTCACCTGCTTTACAGGCAGCATCGTAGTCAGAGGTTCTGTCTCGTCTCTTCGAAACAAACTGACCAATTTTAGCCCCTCTTATCTCTTCACTGATCTGTAGGTATGCCCCTACACGGTCTCCCCGCTCTGCCCATGACCTTATTCTTGCCGTGCTCGCACTCATATGGCCAATTCACGCTTGCAGACCTTCTTGCGGGCGGCTCCTTTCCTTTTGAATAACCTGCCTCCCTCCATCAGACTCTCCCTTAGTATTCAATCATTTAAGAAGTGCCTTAAAACCTGTTAGGGACCTCCCTGCCCTGATTTGGCCTAATAAGGGAGCAAGTACTAAATTTATGTTGTCAATTGAATGTAAATTATAGTATCACTGGTTTTAACATAGAAAGAAGATAAAATTGCTAAAGGTAGCCCTATTATTACTATACAAGGTAAAATACCATATTATACTGAGAGGGTAGTGGATGCATGGAATAGCCTTCCAGCTGAAGTGGTAGAGGTTAACACAGTAAAGGAGTTTAAGCATGCATGGGATAGGCATAAGGCTATCCTAACCATAAGATAAGGCTAGGGACTAATGAAAGTTTTTAGAAAATTGGGCAGACTAGATGGGCCGAATGGTTCTTATCTGCCGTCACATTCTATGTTTCTATGTTTCTATATTTAAACTTAAAAAAAATGGATTAGAGCGGGCATTATGACTATTTCAGATATTATTCTTGGTAATAAGATAAAACCTTTTGTCCAATTACAGCAGAATTATAATATACCCCCCAAAGAGATTTTCACTTATCTTAGAGTGAGAAACTGCATAAGAAATCATATTCTAAATGATGAATAGAACAAGTTAAATAAATAAAAAAAATGAATAAACTCTTTGAGAGTGATTTTAAATCTAAGACCATTCCTTTCTGCTATTAAATACTGAGAATAACTGATAAAGATCAAAAACCTAAATTAAATGGGATAAAGATTTTCAAACCCCTGTACATATTGATCAATGGTATAAGTCCATATTATCAGTAAAAAAAAACAAAAAACTCTACACTGTTTAAACCTTACTGAACTTCATTATAAAATATTACATCAGTGGCCTCTTGTCCCTAAAATTATGGATAAAATTAATCCGGCAGACTCCCCACTTTGTTGGAGGTGTAAGAGTTGTATGGGCAGCTCAAAGCACATTTGGTGGGATTGCCATTTATTGGATTCAATATGGAGTAGGATAAAAAGCGAATTACCGTAGTTAAACTTTTGGGTCACAAACTGGGAATGATTTTCAGGTTATTATGTTTTATTTTAATCTCTCAGATATATCAACTCAAAAATATATCTGTTAATTCAATTGACAATGGCTGCCAATGTTGCTATCTCTAGATTCTGGCAAAAACAAGAAATCCCTTCCTGGCCCTATATATTGAACCAACTTAACTATCGATACACAATGGAGAAAGGAATAAATTATGAAAAGAATGATTGGTATAAAAAAAAAAGATGGCAACCTTGGTTGGGTACCGTAATTGAGAATTGATTTATATATTTGACTCTAGTTAGATTGTTTGTCCAAAATACTAAGTAAAGCTACATAGTCTGCCATTAAGATAGGTTGTAACTATGAAGGAATATGTTCTGTTTGTTGAATATTAGTTATTGTATCCTCCTCAGCCGACCAGTGACTTTTTGTTTGCATTGTTTATCTTTGATAGTGTTATCAATTTGAAGTATTTAAATTAAATAATGACCCGACAATATGATAAGATTATACATATATATTGCTGTACATTTATGTCATGTCAATGCAATGTCTGTTCCTTGTATCTCGAAAATGTAATAAATAATATATATATATATATATATATATATATATATATATATATATATATATATATATATTTATTTATTTATATTTTCTGGCTAATCATGGCAGCATATACACATGGGTTAGCTTACAGCCCTTACAGCCGATAGGACAGGAAAAACAGCAAGGCTTTAAAAGTAGGTTCCATCCCTAAGGTCCTCAGTCTTTTTCCTGTCCTACAGCCCTTAGGATGTGAGCAAGTTGCTTCCTTTACTTACGGACTAAACCATTATTCGATCTTCTAGAATGAGCTTCCATGGTGGTAGCGCAGAAAGTGCTGGTGGCTGGTACCCCAGCAAGGAGAAGGAGTGAACTCCAGGCTTGATCCTGTGTGCCCCCATTCACTAATTTTCAACAGGATATGGCCGTCTTGCATTTAGCACCTGAGATCCTGCCTAAGGTGAATGCTTATCAAGGTCATTCTCTACCTGTACCGAAGGATACCCATTGAGCATTGATGCCCTGGTGCTTTCCTTCATGTAAGCAGCAATTGAACTCAAGCTTCCACTGAGGGTGTTGAAACCAATATGTGACGTACCACTGGTCTCACAGGCTCTGACTAAACCTTCATTTGAACCTCTAGCAGGAACTTCTATGATGGTAGCACCGACGGTGCTGTTGCTGGTGGCTGGTACCTCAGCAGGGTGAATGTGTGAACTCCAGGCTTGATCCTGTGTACCTCCATTCACTGTACTTCAACAGGATGTGGTTGTCTTGCATTTAGCACCAGAGATCCTGCCTAAAGTGAGAGCTTTTCAATGCCATTCTCTACCTGTACCAAAGGATTTTAAGGCATTCTCCACTAGTGCTGTTGCAGCATCTTGTGGGCTTCCATGGCAATGGTCTCTGCTGAAACTTTGTAAAGTTGGCATTTGAACCTCTTTGTACTTGTTTGTCCCGCATTGCATATTGTGCATTAAGCGATCAATTAGGCAAGCTTTGGACGTCATGTCAGGGCACTCTCCTCTCGTGCTGTTGCAGCATCGTGGGTTGCCATGGCAATGGTTTCTGCTGGCACTTTTTGTAGGCTAGCATTTGAACCTCTTTCGACACATTTGTCCGGCATTTCATACTGTTCGTTAAAGCAGTCTATGATGCACCGTTTGTACGTCAAGTACTTAACTCAGTCCATTCTTCTATCTATGTTGACTTGTTCTGATTATTTGATTGGCTATTTTTTACGTTTCTGTCCCTCCCTTTGTGAGCTTGGGTATTCCTCATGTGTATATGCTGCCATGATTAGCCAGGAAAGTGGAAAATGTATTCATACTTACCATAATTTTCTTTTCCTGGCTATTATTCATGGCAGCATATACTACCCACCCATCAATGTCTCTATTTATCTACTGTAGAGCTTGTTAACTGACTGAGAACCTTAGGGATGGAACCTCCTTTTAAAGCCTTCCTGTTTTTCCTGGCCTATCGGCTGTAAGGGGAGGAGCTAACCCATGTCTGTATGCTGCCATGAATAATAGCCAGGAAAAGAAAATTACGGTATGTATGAATACATTTTCCACTATATATATATATATATATATATATATATATATAGAAGTGCCTTAAAACCCATATCTATTCAGGAAAGCTTATGGCCTCCCAGAGTAACCTCTACCTCACATACCTGTCTCTTGCTCTCTGATAAAGGACAGCACTCTACTCTTTCCTCCAGGTCTGCTTCACTCCCACCTTATTTGATTTGCTATTTCCTGTCCTAATGCGTTTTTTATCCCACCTCCTGTAGACTGTAAGCTCGTTTGAGCAGGGTCCTTTTCAACCTATTGTTCCTGTAAATTTTTTTGAGACAATTCATTTATTGTTAAATCTCCCCCTCTTGTAATATTGTAAAGCACTATGGAATCTGTTGACGCTATGTAAATGTCAATAATAATATAAATACTCAGCCTTGGTGAAAAAACATACATCTGATGCTACAAGATCTCCGTAGCACACTTAAAGCTGACTTTCACAATATCAACGTGGATTACAGCTTTATGCAACAGTTAGGAATTTTTTCCTAACTGTTGCATACAGCTGTAATCCACAATAAATTCAGAAGGTAGTTTGCAATCTGTTATAGCAAATATCATGGAATTTTAAATTGACTTTCAAGCATAATTAATTTTATCAACAGCATTGCTCTTTATGCCACTAAGTGGCAAGTGACAAATAAAAAAGGTTAAATTTCATGTAGGCATTGGTAAACCTTGTGTATTTAGGAAATAGAATTTTTGTAATAAAAGGGTAAAGTCAAACTAATGTTGGGTTTTGTCATTTTTAGAATTTGCTGAGGCTTTACATGTGCAGCTTAATAAAGGCTTGATATATGATTTATGCTGCCAGTGATGCTATGTAGCATTTTGTGGTATTTTTGTTTGTCACTGTGGTTTTATGTGCCTCATAAAACTGTCCATTCAGTCTCTCATTTGAAAGGTACCCTCCAGGCAGGAAAACTGCAAACCTGTATCTGATGCTATCCAATGAATGAAAGTCATTTTGTTTGCATGCTGAACAATGCTTTATGTCTGTTTTTATTTATTATTTATTTTAAATTTTTTTAATTTTTTTACACTTTTCCACCACAAATAGAAAGAGAGTATCACTGTGTGTTGTGTGTTTACAAAACTTGTAAGTGTTCTTGTCAGCATGAAATGTATTAGGCATTTCAATGCATTTTTTTTTTACTTGGGTATTTCAGTAAATACAGTGCCTTGCAAAAGTATTCACCCCCTTTACTATTTACCAATTTTGTTACATTACAGCCTTAAGTTCAATGTTTTATTAATCTGAATTTTATGTGATGGGTCAGAACACAATAGTCTAAGTTGGTGAAGTGAAATGAGAAAAATATAAACATAAAACTATTTTTTAGAAATGGAAAACAGAAAATTGGCATGTGCGTATGTATTCATCCCCATTGTTATGAAGCCCATAAAAAGCTCTGGTGCAAACAATTACCTTAAGAAGTCACATAATTAGTGAAATGATGTCCACCTGTGTGCAATCGAAGTGTCACATGATCTTTCATTACATATACACACCTTTTTTGAAAGGCCCCAGAGGCTGCAACACCTAAGCAAGAGGCACCACTAACCAAACACTGCCATGAAGACCAAGGAACTCTCCAAACAAGGAAGGAACAATGTTGTTGAGAAGTACAAGTCAAGGTTAGGTTATAAAAAAATATCCAAATCTTTGATGATCCCGAGGAGCACTATCAAACAACAACAAACCTGCCAAGAGACAGGCCGCCCACCAAATCTTACGGACTGGGCAAGGAAGGCATTGATCAGAGAGGCAGCACAGAGACCTAAGGTAACCCTGGAAGAGCTGGAGAGTTCCACAGCAGAGACTGGAGTATCTATACATAGGACGACAATAAGCTGTACGTTCCATAGAGTTGGGCTTTATGGCAGAGTGGCCAGAAGAAAGCCATTACTTTCAGCAAAAAACAAAATGGCACGTTTGGAGTTTGCAAAAAGGCATGTGGGAGACTCCCATAATGTATGGAGGAAGGTGCTCTGGTTTGATGAGACTAAAATTGAACTTTTCAGCCATCAAAGAAAATGCTATGTCTGGCGCATACCCAACACATCACATCACCCAAAGAACACCATCAGCTGGGACTGGGACTGGGAAACTGGTCAGAGTTGGGGGAAAGATTTATAGTGCTAAATATAGGGATATTATTGAGCAAAACCTGTACCACTCTGTTCGTGATTTGAGGCTAGGACAGAGGTTCACCTTCCAGCAGGACAATAACCCCAAACACACTGCTAAAGCAAAACCTCTTTAAAGTTGTGGGCATGTTCTGTAAATTAAATGATGCAAATCCTCAAACAATCCATGTTAATTCCAGGTTGTGAGGCAACAAAACATGAAAAATGCCGGGGGGGGGGTGAATACTTTTGCAAGGCACTGTATATACTCTGAGTATTAACCTGATGATTTTTTCCTACAGAGGATCTCAGGATCTGTTTTTCTTGTTACATTTCCCCATGCAAGTGAATGAAAGCTGCGTGAACATGAGACACAAAGCTGTACGTGAATGTCGTTCACTTGAAAATACAAAGATATTTAAATGTAGCAGCTTGTCACAAACAAGATAGGAGGATTCACTTGAAGAAAGTATCTCAAGTTCACGAGGATGGCAAAACAAAAATTATAGTGTACTTTGAACAAACTTGTTTTTTTGTTTTTTTTAAATATAATGCACGATTAGCATATAAACAAAAAAGGGTTGGATTTAAACACAAGGGTTATTTAGTGTGTGTCAATTAAAACTCACATATACATTTATTTCTTTAAAGTGGCTCTATGATCCCCCCCAAAATAATTTGTATTTAATACAGATAATATTTTTACGAAATACTCACATTGACTGTGTTTTGAATTTCAGTGAAATTCCAACACCGTCAAAAGATATATTAAGACAATGTATGGACTACTTAGTCTTGTCTTACGCCTGACAAAATTTGACAAAAAGGTGGCCTAGTGAAGGCTGTAGGAAAGAAGGCTCTCTCTACGGAGGCTACTGTGGTCTTATCGAATCCCCCATAGACCTCAGTGTTGTACTTTCACCTATGCTTGACATGGGCCCCTGGCAGCTGAAACACTAGGAACCGAAGAGGACCTGGCACATTGTCTATTGAGGGTTGTGTGGTCTAACCAAATCCTCTGTAGACCTCAGTGTTGTACTCTCGTACATGTACGAGATAATGTCCTTAATCTTTCTAGCACTTTCCTTTTGCCATCCTCTTCAAAAATCATTTGGTTGTATTACCGCAAACTCATCTAAAAATGATCTTGGTAGCAGATTTCCCACGTACACACTTGACTTCTGATGTCACAATGTTCTACAGGCATTAAGAAGACCGTTGTCAGAACTGCTGATTTGAACGCTGCGTAGGCACTGTGTTGATAGGTGTCCAGTTTAATGCATCTATTATAATGGTGCTTAAACGCTGGGTATGAACACAAAGTTGGGTTCCACAGTCTAGATCAGGAACATCACACATCACACATATTGTGCCATAAGAAATTGCCCATAATGAATTGTTTACTGTTGCATAATAACCTTTTACAGTGCAGTGGATTTCTTTTTTACACTGAGAAGAGTTAATCATATTTTCGTTGTATTTTTTTTTTTTTTAAATGTATTATAGTACATTAAAGGTGCAGTTAATACTGCAATGTAATTATTGCACTTGATTTAAAAAACTGCAATAATTACAATTACAGGGTTAAGGGGACTGGGACAGTGCACCCAGACCACTTCAAAGAGCTGAAGTGGGTCTTGGTGCCTATAGTGTCCCTTTAACATAGTGGAAGAGGAAAAACTGAAGCAATGTTTCTGTTATCCTGTGTTGTTCTGCGCGTCCTAGCAAGGCCTGGACTGAATTAGTTGGTAATGCTAAATCTTTAGTATTCATTTTAAAAGACCGAGTTTCACATAAGAAAAAAATGGTTATTTTCAATGTTTTTTATTCAGTGGTTTAATTTCCAGAGAAGTGTCAGTTCTGCTAATCTAATTTGTCTGTACAAAAAAAACATTCTGACTTTCTATTCAGGTACCTGAGATTCTATGGTTTCAAAAAGGCTTTATTCAAACATAAACATTTCAGGGTTTGCCCTGATCAATGTACAACAGCATGAATCTATAGATTGAACAAGCAAACAAGATATAACGGACGCGCAGGTCCCATCGTAGAATGTGTGAACATCACTCGAACAATGTTACGTATTATACCTATATGGTATTTGATCGTGGTTAACACGTTAGAATATTCATATGGGTGACCGGTTTGCAGCTCGAGTAGAGGAATACTCGTATGTTTGTACTTTGTGTCTGCCTTTTGTGTTCCTTTAATATTTCCTTATCACCACTGGGCCTCTTTCTCTTTGGGATGGTAAAGGCTATTGGTCATAGAAACATAGAAACATAGAATGTGACGGCAGATAAGAACCATTCGGCCCATCTAGTCTGCCCAATTTTCTAAATACTTTCATTAGTCCCTAGTCTTATCTTATAGTTAGGATAGCCTTATGCCTATCCCACGCATGCTTAAACTCCTTTACTGTGTTAACCTCTACCACTTCAGCTGGAAGGCTATTCCATGCATCCACTACCCTCTCAGTAAAGTAATACTTCCTGATATTATTTTTAAACCTTTGTCCCTCTAATTTAAGACTATGTCCTCTTGTTGTGGTAGTTTTTCTTCTTTTAAATATAGTCTCCTCCTTTACTGTGTTGAATCCCTTTATATATTTAAATGTTTCTATCATATCCCCCCTGTCTCGTCTTTCCTGGTCCGGCGTTATTGGTCAGTTGCCGTTCATGAGTGTGCCTTATTCGTGTTGTGTGATCATGATAGAGGTGTTTGCTTCCATTTTGATATGTGAGTGTGAGTGAGTGACACAGCTGTTAGCAATCTCGGGTTGAGGAGGGCTGCGTCTGTTATTCAATTCGTATAGAAAACATTGTTGGAGAATTTAGAAAGAAGATGAGTGAAAAATGAGTAAGAATTAAGAGAACGAGAGAGGGGGGATGAGGAGGAGGAAGCGGGTTGGAGGAGGGATGGGTAGGGAGGTGTGAAGAGGCGGGGGGTCCCATCGCCCGTGCCCATGGTATTGCACGTATCGTACCAGATGTCAGTCCCCATCCGTGGGGAGGCGCGGGGTTCCCTGGGGCTGCGGACGGCTATTCCTATCTGTGCTTCAGTCCGCTATGTAGAGTAGCCATGGGCGCCACCTCTCCACATGCTTGTCCTCGAGGCCTATAAGTGTGGCCTGCATTGATTCCGCTCTATATATTTCTTCCACACGCTCCATCCATTGCCTTATCGTCGGGATATTCGTTTGTTTCCAGTATAGTGGAATCAGTGCCTTGTGCCTTAATTAGGTGTCTACGAATGTTTTTCCTATATGCTCCTATGGGGTCTGGTGTGGAGTGCAGGAGTGCAGGCGTTCCTGTCACGGTTCTCGCTGCAGCAAACAGACGGCCAGACGTGGTCACCCATGGAGTTCCCAACAAGGGACTTGAACCGGGGAACTTCGTAGTCCTGGTCCTGCTTCCTTCTTCTGAGCCACAGCAGCTTTTGTATTCCACATGTCATTCTGGTCCTGTTCATCCTGGCATGTCTATTACTCTGGGGGCTGTACCTTGACTTTGGATGTGCTTCATCTGACCCTGACCAGACATTAGCAGGGTATTTAAACTCAGCCTCGCCCTGTGATCAGCATCAAGTCTTTGATCCTGTTGTGTGCTTTGTACCAGTGTTCCTGTCGTTTGAGCTGCTACTAGTTATTGACCCCGGCTTCTGACTACGTTTACTCTGGCATCCCTTGATTTCGACTACTCTTCGTTGTTCCTGTCTTCTGGCATCCTTTGACCTCGGCTATCCTTTGACGATCCTGCTGTTTGAGTCCTTGCCTGTCCTGCGACTTGGTACTTCATCCTGCACAGCCCCCGTGCACAGACCCACAGACCGGGTGAATTCTTACCTGACCACCTTGGCCTGTGGCTATCTGCAAGGGTGAGCAACATATCTGCACTACAGACTCCCAACCCAGGTAAGACCCTGACACCGCCTCTGCGTTGAGGTTTCCTTCCGTCCCTGTGATTTCCCCTATTTTCTGTAGAACTTCGTCCCAGTATGGCTTAATGAGTGAGCATTCCCACCATATGTGTAGTGGCGTACCCCGTTCATCCCCACATCTCCAGCATGTGTCAGGTATATTCGGGAAGATCCTGTGTAAACTATCAGGCGTTCTGTACCAGAATGAAAGGAGTTTATAGTTTGTTTCTTGATATTGGGAGCTCGATGAGCATTTATGGTGTAATATGAGGATCTTATCCCATTGGGACGTGGTGAAGGATGTATTCAGCATGCGTTCCCAGCGGCTGCGGAATTGGTCGTTGTTAGTGAGGTGCCCCACTAGCATGTGCTGATACAATAGGGATATCGCCTTATCTAGGGTAGTCTTGCGGTCGCAGAGCGTTTCGAACCAGGTTAAGTCCTTATGTAGCTTTTCCTTCTCCGGAAGTGTCCGATAGTATGATCTGAGTTGTACATAGCGGAAGGTTTGTAGGCTGGTGGGTTGGTTGCCTTCCAGTAGGTCCCTCAGGGGGGTCATGTCTGTGTTGGTTAACACCTTATGTATGGAGAATGATTCCCCCTCTCCCAGGAATGACAATACCGCCTGCGGTAGCCCTCCTCCTGTCTGAGGATTGTACTGTATCTGGGTCATCGGGCTTCGTGTTTGAGAAACGTGAGGAGCTCTTCTGATAGAATCCCACGCTTTCAGTGTCTGCGCAACGGTAGAGGATGGTTCCAAAAACCTGAGATTCTATGAGTGATACAGATCACCACTAGTGATGTCGCGAACCGTTCGCGGCAAGTTCGTGGACGGTTCGCGACATCACTAATCACTACAGCATCTGTTACAAGTGTAACTATCTCCGCCACTCTTTTTTTCTCCAGTTTTGTATTTTTATTTGTTAGCTTATGTGTAAATTGCAAATATATTCTACAGCACAATTACAAACCTATATTTGTTGACGTGTCTTGACACTTACTAACGTTGTATGTATGCTAGAAGATTCATTAAAAGTATTTTTGTTTGAAAAAGTATTTTATCTACCTGTTAATATCAGTTGAACGCCTCACATTACTCAAAATGCCCCCAGTTCAATATAAAATTCCTTTGAGCACAGTTCTGAATCTCTGCATGGAATTGCGCCATGTCTGATTCATTGTTTGAGTTCCTTTGTTCAATCTAAGGTCATCATGTGGCTATTCTTTTGACAGTATTCTTAGTTCCTTCTTTCTCTGACAGAAAAGGGGACGTGAAATCAAGATTAAATGCTTACTGAATGTGTGTGACTGTCAGGGTTATTCACTAACATGAGAATTCAAAGTGACTCTGCCATTTAAAAAAATAAAGATTTTTTTTGGTGGGTTTTCATTTCCTTATGCCTACTGTATGTTAATGATTATGCTCCCTCCCTTGCAACTTGCCTTTAGATTTATTATCTTTTCTTTATTGTGCCAAACACCCATATCTGGGAGCAGCCATTATGTTCTCCTCTGACCATGATGTCTGATGTTTGAGTTTACTGATGGATTGTGGGATAATTTGATTGGTAACTGAAAACTTGCTTTAAGCTCTGCCCATTGTCACGTTTTGTTTTCTTGACAGCTACACATAAGTAAATGTAGTCCTACTTTCTTTATATGTTTTATGATAACTAGAGCATTCAAGAAAAAAATTGAATGTTATTCAGGCATATATGCAAAAAAAAAGCATATAAAAAAAGGCATATATTTAAAAAATGCACATTGATATTTGTGTCTTACCTGTAAATTACCTGTAAAATTGTAATCTAAATTTAATAACTATAATTTAAAGGACACTCCACTGCCCAAATAAAAAAAATAAACTGTTTAGTAGATATAGCCACAATAAAAAGATGAATTTAATAATGCATTTTTTTTCATTTGTGGTAAATCTAAAAACAGTCTGCAAAATCTTCAGATCTCCCGTCTGTAGCCTTTGCAAGCCCTCCCGTTCTAACCCAGCTTGTTTTGGCTGTCCCATTTGCAAGTCAAGTGCTCTGAACAATTACCTGTCTCTTATGTTTAGCTCCACTGAGCTAAACAACCAGAGAGTAACTAGGCCTGTTTTCTGTTTGGCAGCCAGGGGAATGTAACAAGGTTAATTTGTAAAAGTAACAATTTCAATTGAAGTCTTTTGTAAACTTTTTGTAAAATAGAAAAAAGAGGGCACACTCTAAAAACATAAGCAAGCTGAAGTGCTTTATGGGTCTTGACTCAATGTCCGTTTCAGTTTTTGGATTAGCATCCTTTTTAATAAGCACAAAAGTAATCAGAAGAACTACAGCTTAATGTATTTGTTCTGGTGTGTATAGTATTTTCCTGAAGGCTTTTCTTATGTAAACACTGCTTTTTCAGAGAAAATGCAGTGTTTAAGTTGCTGCTTAGGAACACCTCTAATGGCAGTCACCCAGACGGCCATTAGAAGCGTTTCCTGAGTCAGAATTGGATTGGCTGAGATTGTCAATTTCGGTGATCTCAACGAAGGATGAGGAACTAGCCGCGGCGAGACCCACGCAGCGCTGAAATATACAATGTATGTATACCTTTGAATTCCTTTGTGTTCCTTTTAAATCATCTTTTTAAGTATATGCTTTAAATTTAAAGGAAGCAAGAGTGCTATCTTTTAGTATATTCACATATGTACATTAATTATTCAAGGAAAGAAATGACAAAATAATAAGATAAAATAAATGAAAACAACACAAACAATTACAGTATAGTGTAATGGCAGCTGAAAATGCCCAAGTAAGTTTAAGAAATTGATGGCACATGCCAATGTGTACACATGTCAATTGAATTCTATCCCTGTTGAAACATTTTATAATATTAATTGTAATCAAATTAGTAATATGTTTTAATGAAATTTGTATAATTTGGGAAATTAGCAAAGTGCTGTCCATGTATATTTCTGCGTTCAAACAGCTTCCATCACTGTCATGTGCAATTTATTTTTAAAGTGTGACTGTGTATAAATCCCTAACTGTTGGCACAGTAATGATATAAGTGTATCTATACCCAGCTGTTTTCCTGTCTGTGTGTATGGAGAGACAGGTTATTGCAAATTACCAGAGTAATTTTAATTTCCTCTATCACTATGTGATTACTAGTCTGGGAGTGCTAAAAACAAGCTAGCAGTTGATTTCCTCTATAAATAAAATTGGGTGGAGTGCCGGTGACATTTTTCTCTGCCTGGTAGACCTCAGTAATACTTTTTCCATCCCTGTATATTTTCACTGTCTGTATATTAATGTATTAATACTATATATTATAGAGGAACTGTCTCCCATGAGAATAATTCCCAACCCACTGGCTGATTAATAGTTAGCTATGTGCTATTTTTTATTTAGCCGTAAATTTTTTTAGTCACATGCCACTTCTATCACATGACAGTTTGTCAATGCACACCCTGAAATCCTCATTAATGCAATGGTGCAGTGTCCATGGGCCTGATTGGGGAGCAAGGCATCATGGGGGCAATGCTAAACATGGATGCTCTTGTATGCTATAACATGGCCAAACTCACATGTGGACGCCGCTATACTTATAAGGCTGATGCTTAACAATTCTACCCTTGTCAATCATGAAAAAAACATGTTTGGGGTAAAGAAATAAAAACTATCATAAGTCTTTAAGGTGGTAAACACTCCATGCAGTTAATATTACAGCTAAATAATTTTGTATTGTTGGTGCCTTGGAAAATGAACTTGCTGGTGTAAAATGTAACATTACAGCGTTTAATAACTTGAATTTTAGAGGTAATTGTTGAGTGCAACTTAAATTCTCTGAGAATCCATGTTTCAAGTAAATATTCATATGCTTATGAACATGAGAGAGAAAAAAAAAATTGCTCGGCAAGTAATTTTAGCATAAATAATTAGCATTGATGTCTAATATTTGCCAAAGAGGAAAAAAATATGAAGGGTTTATGGAAAATGGAACAGAGCAGAACTGGAAAAGTGTGTATTTGTGAGACATGAGTAATGTGGTCTGACAACGTGGTGTCGTTGTGTTTTTTTTATTTTTATTTTTTATTGTATAGGTGCCAGTTTTGCGATCACATGAAACTTTCCCCAGTTCTTAGACTAGCACAAAACTAAACAAATATGATCAATGTCTGCCCCAAAAAAGAAACCAAAGCCAAAGGGATCACTAGGTTATTTTTTTTTTCTTTTTCTGAAATGGCATTTATATTGTTTTAATATACATTGACATATTCATATACACACACAGTTCACAAATGCACTTGAATTTTATTTAATTTTTTTGTAATGAAATACAACCAGTCCAATGGGAAGCATCACATGTTGTACAGCCCCCTGGGTGTCCTGTAGCCCTGTACTAATGCCAGAGGTGAAGTGATGTTGCATCCTGGCATACGTACAGGGTGCACTATTGTTCCTGTGTCACTGTGTAATTGTCTCATGTATTTTAATACCCCCTACCTCTCATTTCATAATATTGTAAAGCGCTGCGGAATTAGTTGGCGCTATATAAATACCAATAAATAATGAGGGAGTTGTGCAGTCACTGCACCAAACAGTCCCAGCCGTTCACTGACAGCTGCATGTTTATCTAAAGAGCAGACAGAAATGCACAGGCAGATGGCTACTTTGCCTGCCATGACCAGTTGTGGTGGGAAGGGGTGTTCTGTGTATCACACTACTGCCTGTCACTCAGGGCAAGCACCCTCCACGACTTTGATATTCTTAGGGTGTATTGATGAGGACTACAACTCCAATTAACACTAACCTGTCAGGATATCCTCGTTCTCTCTCAACTGTATCTCTAAAATCCATATTGGCTTAACTGTTTGAACACAAATTGGGCAAGGGATCCCTAGCTTAGCACTGTTTGACTTCTTACTTGGGGAACGCCGGGTTCTGCCCTCCACTATTGCTCCAGGCATCCAAGCCATCCTGATTTTGGATAGACAGTCCCAATTTGTGGGTCCTGTCACCACGTTCCGACTTGTTTCCTGGTGTCCCCAAAAACTGTTGAAAACAAGCATAGTGTGAGCATATCATTAGATGCATTTGCATTGTTTACGAACCATTAAGAGAGCACTGGAAAAGTACTCCCTGCAGGGTCTGCTCTCAGTGGGCCTTGGTAATGGACAAGAAGCATTGTATGTATTTACACCATGCTGACCTGCTAATCCTTCAGACAGACCTGCCCCCTTTGTGCGCGGGTCCACTCCTTTGGGTGGTACCAGTGATGTCCTTTTCTTCCCCCTCCCACCAGTGCCCAGAACATGGAGGTTGAGAGGCTTAGTGCTCAGTGAGAGTTGGATGTTTTCTTCACTGAACTATGACTGAAAGGGCTTAGCTCGTTGTTTGAGAGCGATCTGCTGATGTTCCGACCCAGTGCGCTAGTCCTGCACTTTATGGCATAAGTCAGGAGAGCTAATGGAAGCTCTCACTGAGCAGTAGTGGAGGTGGGGAACAGCTTGCTGTAGTGGTTATGGTGCTTGGTTTGTTCTTTTAAATCACACATGCATATCTGGTTTAAATGTAATTTTATCTAATGTTTATCCAATGTCTTGACCTAGAGCATTTCTCCACTAATCTCCAAACTCTCCTTTTACCTATCTCAAACCTCACCTGTCCTAGTTCTGCAACCCCCTTCTACAATTCCACCCTCTCCTCTCAACTAGACATCATGGCACCTTGTACATTTAAACACCGCAGGCCCCCCAACAACAACCCTGGCACACCAAGCTCACTCGATACCTCCAAAAATGCTCCAGAACTGCTGAACGCTGTTGGAGAAAGTCTCACTGTGCATCTGACTTTCTCCACTATAAATTTATGCTGAGCTCATACAGCTTGGCTCTTTCCTCTGCAAAAGTTAATTACTTCAATACCCTCATAACCACACTCTCCCGCGAACCCAAATGACTATTTCACACATTTAACTCTCTTCTTCGCCCTGCTGTTCCTCCTCCACCTACTAACTTGACCGCCTCAGACTTTGCAACTCACTTCACTGACAAGATCTCTACAATCAGAGAAGAGATCTCTCATCTTTCTTCTTCCCCTTACAATACTTACCCTAACTTCACTCTCTCTGCTGTTCTATGTTCATTCGCACCCGCTACATTGGAAGAGGTTTCTACTCTGCTCCAGTCCTCCCGCCCCACCACCTGCTCCCTAGATCCAATTCCCTCGCATCTCATCCGTACTCTGTCTTCTTGTCTTTTTCCAACTCTCACTAAAATTCTCAATCTCTCTCTCTCCTCTGGTATATTTCCATTGCCCTTCAAACATGCAACTGTAACCCCAATTCTAAAGAAGCCCAATCTTGACCCTAACTCCCCATCCAACTATTGTCCTATCTCGCTACTGCCTTTTGCATCCGAGATCCTCGAAAAAATGGTGTATGCAAGATTGACAGACTTCCTCGAGTCCAACTCTCTGCTAGACCCGCTTCAGTCTGGTTTCCGCGCTAAGCACTCTGTGGAAACGGCACTGACCAAAGTATCCAATGATCTACTTGCTGCAAAATCCTGTGGTCACTACTCTATCCTAATTCTACATGACCTGTCTGCGGCTTTTGACACTGTTGATCATCAGCAGCTTCTTCTCATCCTCCGCAATATTGCTCTCTTCTGGTGCTCCTCCTACCTCTCCCAGCGCTCTTTCAGTGTTTCTTTCTCTGGCTCTGCTTCTTCTCCCTAACTCCTCTCTGTTAGTGTCCCCCAAGGTTCAGTCCTTGGTCCCCTACTGTTCTCCATCTATACTGCCTCCCTTGGTAAACTCATTAGCTCCCTTGGCTTCCAATATCATTTATATGCAGATGACATGCAAATCTACCTGTCCTCTCCTGATCTCTCCCGTCCCTCTTGACTAGTGTCTCTGACTGCCTCTCTGCTGTTTCTAACTGGATGGCTGCCCACTTCCTTAAACTAAACTTGACCAAAACTGAAATTCTGGTCTTTCCTCCCTCAAGTGTTGTTACTCCTGTGTCTGTCTCCCTCCAAGGCCACGTTGCTACCATCAGCTCCACCTCGCAGGCTCGCTGCCTAGGTGTTCTCTTTGACTCCAACCTCTCCTTCATGCCTCATGTTCAATCTATCGCCAAATCCCGTCATTTCCATCTCAAAAACATTGCGCGCATCCGCCCCTACTTAACGCCAGATGCGACTAAGGTGTTGGTCCATTCCACTGTCCTTTCTCGCCTTGACTACTGTAATCCGCTTCTCAGTGGTCTTACGTGCTCCCAACTAGCGCCGTTACAGTCCATAATGAATGCGGCGGCGAGGCTCATCTTCCTGTCCGCCCGCACCTCCCATGCCTCACCCTTCTGTCAGTCCCTACATTGGCTTCCTATAAAATATAGAGCTCAATTTAAAATTCTGGTTCTTGCTTTCAAATCTCTACATAATGCTGCTCCCACCTATCTATCCTCCCTTATACACAAGTATGTCACATCTAGGCCCTTACGATCTGCTGAAGACTTACGTCTATCTTCTGTCCGTACTCCCACCTCTGACGCTCGCCTTCAAGATTTCTCAAGGGCTGCACCGTTCCAGTGGAACTTGCTTCCCTCCTCCGTTAGATGCTCACAGTCTTCACTCCTTCAAAAAATCGTTAAAAACCCACATAAAAGCGTATCAATTAAACTGTTAATAGCTCCTGACTGATTCCTCTTCTGCAACTGTCACTAGTCTAATACTATCCTTACCTTTTTGTGTCATTTTACCCCACTCCCTCTAGCATGTAAGCTCATTGAGCAGGGTCCTTAACCCCTCTGTTCCTGTGTGTCCAACTTGTCTGGTTACAACTACATGTCTGTTCGTCCACCCATTGTAAAGCGCTACAGAATTTGACGGCGCTCTATAAATATCATAATAATAATCTATAGCAGAGCACAAATCACATTTGATTGACCATTTCAAGAGACACTTTAACAACTTTATTTTATTGAAGTTGTTATAGTACCTGCAGCCCTGCCCCCCTAAACACAATATTAAAGGAACACTATAGGGTCAGGAACACAAACCTGTATTCCTGGCCCTATAGTGCTAAAAAAAAAAAAATCTGCCCCCCTAAATATTGTTAATTCTTACCTTTGTCTGCTGCTGTCTCTGCCCCTGATCTGCCTCCTTGGCTGACATAATCAGAAATGGTGATCTGAACGATAGGAAAGCATTGGATTGGCTGAGAGTGTCAAGGAGGCAGATCAGGGGCAGAGCCAGCACAAGTCAAACACAGCCCAGGCCAATCAATGCATCTCTATGAGGAAAGTTCAGTGTCTGCATGCAAAAGGGTGGAGACAATGACTGTCAACAGTGGCCAGTGGGGGCAACGTAAACACTGCCTTTTCACTGAAAAGACAGTGTTTACGCCAAAAAGCCTGAAGGGATTTAATATACTTAATATACTCACCAGAACAAATACAATAAACTGTAGCCCAGGAGGCACCTCTTGTAGCCATATGAGGAGTGGCCAGTGAAGGTATCCCTAAGCTGTAATGTAAACACTGCATTTTCCCTGAAAAAAAAACAGTGTTTACTGCAAAAAGCCTGAAGGGAATGATTATACTCACCAGAACAAATACAACAAGCTGTGGTTATTCTGGTGACTATAGTGTCCCTTTAAACTAATGATAAGGCTTGGAAGCGCTGCTTCTAACCATGTCTACAAGCCCTCTGGGTATG
The DNA here is from genome assembly GCA_933207985.1 of Pelobates cultripes. Taxonomy (NCBI): domain Eukaryota; kingdom Metazoa; phylum Chordata; class Amphibia; order Anura; family Pelobatidae; genus Pelobates; species Pelobates cultripes. The sequence continues at coordinate 91,850,632 of OW240913.1, forward strand.
AGAGCTAATAATCTTACTTCCCATCATAGTGTAACATACTGTGATATCATTGAATACAATGATTCTCTACAGAGGCGCGCTGCTATGAGGAGCAATGAATAGACACGCTTTTAGGATGACGCAACCCGAGGAGGAGGTTGCGGCAGCACGGTTGGGGATTCGACGCTGGAGAAAAGGTGAGTAACTTGTTTATTTTTTTTCTTTTGTACAGATTGAAGGTGAAAAAATAAGGAGCTCCAGTACTGTAGCGTTAGCATGATTTGGCATGATCTGTAATCCTGGAAATTATATTACCCAGGCAGCCATACTAAAGACGACATAGGCCCAGAAAACCAATTTGTCAAATTTCCAGGTATGAAGACTGAAATGGGCAAGTCCCATGTTTGACCTTGTAACTTTTCAAAACCCTATAAAACCTGTACATGGGGAGTACTGTTTTACTCGTGACACATCTCTGAACACAAATTTGAGTATATTAGAGCTGTAAACCATATAGTGATGAAGATATCATTAGTGAAAGTGCAGTTTTTGTGTGAAAAATGGGATAAATAAATTTAAAAAAATAATATATATATATATATATATGTGTGTGTGTATATATATATATATATATATATATATATATATATATATATATATATATATATATACATATATACACTCTAACTCTGGCCAGGGTTTCTGATTAAGTGGCTACCAAAAAAGACTGAACCTACCTCATTTTGAATACCCTGAGTTGTCTACTTTTGCAAATGGAATGCCATGATGGTGGTAATTTTCATTCCTGGACTGCCATATGTTCTCAAAGGCAACATAGGCCCAGCAAAGCAATCTGGCAAATTTCAATGGGCAAGCTCTATATTTGACCCTGTACATGGGGGGGCATCGCTGAACTTGTGGGACATAACACATGCAAACATGTATTTTATTGCAGTAAAAGCGAACAGTATTATTACATTCACAGTTAAAATGCCATGAAAAACTGAAAATATCAAAATGTCTCAATTTCTCACACTTTTGTAGATTGTATTCATATTAATTTGTTTCATATATGAATATTTGATATGAGATGAAAGCCTTATTTCTCCTGAACACAAGCACTTAATATGAAAGCGGTAAATTGTGGTTGAACAAACGTAGCTAAAATTCTATGTTTTGTTTTTGTCAGAAATTACCACCGTCCTTTAACCCCTTAAGGACCAAACTTCTGGAATAAAAGGGAATCATGACATGTCACACATGTCATGTGTCCTTAAGGGGTTACTTCATACTCCAGAGAAGTTTAGATGAATGAAGGTGTGGAGATTCTAGTTGTAGAATGATTTGCAGATAAAAAAATTTAATTGCCTGTTTAGGAATCGAGGAGTTGGGGAAAGTGCCAGTTTAGGAATTAAGGAGTTATGGAAAATGTTTGGTGCATTTGGATATCAGAGTTAGAGATAGGTTTTAAGAAAAGTAGATATTTGTTACATCAGCAAACGACTAGAATAATTGAGTGGGAAAGTTAAGCTGTGTTTGACATGAGCTATAGTCAGTGCATAGAATACAATCTGGTGGGAGTGGAATTAAAGAGGTGCATAAAGAAGAGATAATAGGTTGTTTATATAAATCCCATGAAAAGTATGTGGTTTACATATCATTGAGATAAATTGGGACAATGTAAAAGAGTAGAATTAAGTGGAACTCTAGATTGTATTTTTTGCTTCCAATAGAGCCCTCCTGGTGTTTTTTTTTTTTTTTTAAAGAGGATAAACAAGCTACATGAAGACCTTTTGAATAGAAGGTACAGGCACTGTACAATCTTATAAAAGATAGACTTTAGTTAGAACAGCAAGCCAAGGTGACGTTTCTGCCATCAAATGTGACCATTGACAAAGTTCTTGTATCTGTGTTTGTATCTGCATGTGTGTCTGTGTGTATCTGTATTATGTATGAGTGTGTCATTGTTTGTATCTGTGTGTCTGTACATCTGTATGGATGTCAGTGTTTGTATCTGTGTTTGTATCTGTATGTGTGTCAGTTTGTATGTTTGTGTAGCCACATGTGTGTATCTGCACTGTGAGGAGCCTGGAACAGAGAAAAGGGGGAGATGGGACAGAGAAATGCAAATACATTTGAAATAACAGCAACTATAATAATTACAAATATTTCGCTAATATAAGGAGTGCTATTTATGGAAATGGGCTGCCAAGGGGTACTCAATAGAAAAAAAGTTGGGAACCACTGTTCTAGTGCATGTTCTCGTGTTTTTGTTTGACAAACCGCTTTGGCCAGTTGCACCCAAAACTGACCCCAATGCAGCTAGTTATACCTTATTATTATTACTTTGTCTGTCCAACCTTAGAATGCAATGGTATCACAGCTTCTTATTGCTGTCTGTTCCCATGTTTTTGAGAAGTAGCCAGTTTTGAGTTCTGAGAAGAGCCCATGTTTTTGTCAGACCACTGAAACCAGGGAATGGAATCCCAAGACTCCTTGCACCGTATCCACTACAATGCATTATAGTGGTTATAATGCTTAGAGTGTCCCTTTAAGAAAGGAATCCCAGACCCTGGGGCAGAGTATTAGTTTGCGTGTTACAGACTGCTCACTGCTGACCAGTTAATCTCAGTACAATTTCATTTAAATACGAGGCATTAATGATCATGTGGTTACATGATGAATGTAGAGAGCATCATAGGAATTCAGCCATCATAGTGCTTTCTGTTTGCAGTCTGAGGTCATCACTAAATAAAATAAACATGTGGACAATTAGTCCTCTATTTACCTGACCCTCCTCTAACAATATTCTACATAACTATATACTAGTTCTGGATGTCATTATCTGGTGAATTGTTCTGTCCCTGTTCATAGTGAAATTATTTATAAATAAATCTGGGATATAATTTATGACAAATTATATGTTCATCAGATTGAATACAACAGCTGACCTCAATGTTCTGGATAATATTCAAATAAATCTTCTAGTTCTAATTAGTTTGAGTCTGTATTCAGAGAGAATACAGTCTTTAGTTTGTGAAGACAGAGGTGCATGTAAAGCACACGTACGTGACTATGAGCTGGAGTGGTGTGAGGTATGATTGCCATGCCTCAGTTGGCAGCCCATCAATATCTCCTGTGAAATGGCAATGACACGCTGTGCTTGGCATGACACCACTCAAGGTACGTGGAAAGCTTTCCTCTTTAAATGAGATGAGCACTTTCCCAGGAGGACAGTCCCTTGCATGTAAACAATAGTTGCATGATGGAAGATAGAAATTGATAGCTGTCCTAAAGTGTTTTATGCCTCTGTTGGCATACCATAAAAGACAATCAGATTCATAATGGATTTGCTAAGCTGCACTAAGCCACAAGGCGACTACTGCCCTTTTCAGGTGAACGATCTGTAAGAGAATTTGGAACCTTGCACTGCTTAGTAAATTTCACCTGCGTTCTTTAGAAATACATTTTCAGAGTTGTTGTGTCAATCTACTTTTAACTAGTTAACATCCAAATAATCCTGCAATATTTGCTAGCTGACAGTTAACACTGGTTTGTATTGATTTTGTTTTGTGTTATATATTCTATATGCTCATGTAATTATTTGGATCAGAATTCTCTCAAAAATATATTTGTTTGTAACTGTACTCTCTGTAACCAAACACCTCTTCTTTGTTACACTGGTCAAGGACTTGTCATAGTTACAAGTTTGAAACCTTACTTTACCCACAGCCAGTCCATAAATTTATAGATACTTAATTGTGTAGATCTGTCTATTGTAGGAGACCTAGGACGTGTTTAGAAGGCTATTAATTATTTACTACATATTGGTAATGATGAGAGAATGTATAATCAGATGCAATCACCCAGTGTTCTGTTTGCACTCATGGAATGCTGGGTATGTGATGTCCTGTAAATGTGCCAAAATTAACTCGCCATCTAACAAGGAAACTACTTAGACTTGTTCTAGGCACATTACATCCCGTGCTAATGTTGAAATACAATCCAAACTTCAAGGGGGAACAGCACAGAATGATCCATACAAACTATGCTGAATGGAAAATAAAGTCTTTATCAGAGGAACAGGTACATTTAATGGGAAGCGAGGGACTGGGTGGGATAAATCGGAAGTTTATAAAATGAGGATAATTTAGGGTATGGTTTGGTAAACTCCAGGAAGCCAAAGCTCTTGGAAAGGTTACTGCATGCTCCTTACTTTGAGTATTTAACACGAGTAGCTAGATGTTACTCTTCATTTGCCCTTAAATATGTTTGTCTGGCTCCCAAAATACTGATTGCGTGCTTCTTGTATTACGATCCTACTCCCCCTTTTTAAAGAAAAAGAAAATGTCACAAATAGTTATATAGATTTCGCTTATCCCATATAATTCATGATACTTTAATTTTTTTCTCATTCATTTCCTTGATTTATTTTGGAGCATCTTTCTCAAAATAAATAATTTATTTTTTGCAAAGTTTTATTTTCATAATTGTTTATGGATCTATTTCAGCTTCCATGAAGACGTGCTGGCAGACAACAATGCAATCTTTATGCTTTGACACTTTGTTTCCCTGTGGTGGTTATGGTGACAGGAGCATACTTTTTTAGCATGATTTTAAATTTAACTGGGTCCAGTTAAATTTAAATGCCAGGCTCCTGCACTGCTTCCAGATTTATCAGAATTAGAGAAGGCTAGTAGCAGTTTTGTTCTTTAGGAGAACTAGTTTGACTCATTCATTGGTTGAGAGCATTGAGCTGATGTTCTCAGCTAATGAATGCATACCTAGATCACCATCATTTCTCCAACTCTGGGAGGGCAGGATGCAATGCGAGCACCTGTTGGTATCTAGGTGAATGCCAAATCGTACTAAACTGATTTGATAGGTTACATTTGGTAGGTATCTCCTGGCTCTATTACAACTACAGAGGCTGTAGTGGATATGGTACTGGGAGTTTTTCTTAAAATGACACTTTTATTGACTGTATTAAAGCTCACTATTTAATAGATGTTTATAATTTCTGCAGTAGCACGTAGTCATAGGCCTATGTTAAATGCTTTCACATGATGTTCACATGGCTTTTTGTATACCCTTTCCTGTTTGAAGATTGTTCTCCTTAGTCAGATATATAGCTGTTTCAAATAATTGCCTGCTGAATAATCTGTGTGTAGATCCCAAAACATAAAATTCCACAAAAAACTAACATCAGTTACACCCACATACCCAATCAACATCAACAGGCAATCTCCATGAACAAACACTGTCAATAGAATTGCTTATACTGCAGAGCTGAGTGATTTTTGACATAGCATCATAACATGTTCTACGTCAGGGAGATACGTTTCTCAAAATATTAGCAAACAAATTACTAAGATAATGGTAATATAACATTTTACGGGGAGGAGCCAAACTACCAAAGCTGAGGGTCGCAAGCTACTGAAGCTCCGGGCCAGAAACGACTAAAATACAGCTTTTAGGGGCGTTTACCTACCAAGACTGGCCATCAGAGACCTCACCTCCATACCCAAACAACATGGGACGAAAGTAAAAAAACAAACAAACCCGATCGGCCCAACTTGGGGATGAACATTGGGGATTTATGGAGACAAGCACATGGCGCAAGCAGGCCCAAGATGGCCGCGCTCTCGAGAGGCTGCTTCGATTTCTCGGACAACCTGTCCTTTTGAAGGGGAAGAAGTTCACCTACCAACACCCGCGAAGCCACTTCCAAACCCGACGGAACCGGACACATCCCCGGTCACTATCTCTGTCCTGAAGGGGCTCCTGGCGGAACTGCAGACCACCCTACAAGCTGACATTGCCACAATACGCGGGGGTTTGCAGGGCCTAACAGGCCGCATTGGAGCACTCGAGGAAACCACTCACGAGGGCGCCCAACAAATAGAGATGCTGGAACAGGCGATGCAAGACTTACAGCGGCAAAATCAAGCTCATGAACACCGCTTCGCTGCTCAGGAGGATCTCCACTGCCGGAACAATCGGAAAATCAGGAGGATCCCTGGAGAGGTTCCCGAGGAGGAACTGCCGCACCTCATGAGGAAAATGCTGGGAGATTGCTGTCACCTAGACAGGCCAAAGCAGTGCCCCTGGATGGACTTTTCCGTATCCCCAAACCGGCCAAGGCTCCAGCCACTGTCCCAAGGGACTTGATAATCCACTTTTGGAATGGGGCAGACAAGACAGCAGTCCTGATGGCACAGAGGGGAAAACCCCACTATCAATTTGAAAGCATGTCCCTAGCGTTTTACACCGACCTCTCTAGCAGCACACTGGCCTGGCGGTGGTCACTCAAGCCTCTTACCACACTTCTCCAACAGCGAAACATCGGATACCGCTGGCGCATGTCCCGCACACTCCTGGTGACACATGGGGACACTACATACCCTCTCCAGGACCTGCAAGATGCAACAGTGCTCCTTAGGGACTTAGACCTACCGCATGACTATCTAACGAGGACCCAGCCGCAAGCCGCTTCCAGGCCCCGCACAAGTGGGACCCAACCAAAAGTCACTCCATTCACCCCACGACTACCCACAACGGAATCGTATGCAGCTACCACTATGTGAGGCCCTGAGAGGCTTTAGGATTCAGACCGGCACAAATATATTTAGGACAGTCCACCTGATACTACTGTTTATGTTCCTCATGTTCTTTGTTTTTCTACTGCACAACATACCTGGCACTACATGCACACCAACCGGTATAGCTCCCGCAAAGATGTAAACCCCCCCCACCTGCTTTAAGGCCACTGAATCAAGACATCTGTCCACTATATAGTCAAGAGAGGCATAAAACCCCATACCTAAATCTACAACTACCCTGCTTTAAAATAGCAATGGCTGTAAAGCGCACACCTGACCCGCAACACCTGCTGGATGCCTGTCCGTAGGCTGCCAGCCATCTATCCACCAAAGATATCAACAAGCTGTATAGAGTTCCCATCTCAGGACACAACCTGCTATATTGTAAGCTTTCACCAAAAAAACCCTCACTCACCACAAGCTTGCTTTACCCCGATAATTGTTTAAAAAGTTGTCCATTATTAACCATTGTGGTCACTCCCCAGCAGCAGAGCGGGCAAGGAGCACCCACACTATCATAGGTAGACTTACTTTGATTACGGAAACTATGCCTGTGTTATTATCTACCTAGCCTGTTCATACACCACATGGAATATGCCTAATAGTCAGACATACTGATGTCCTTGCAAGAACAGTTTCGTAACCTAACAATCTGTAATGTGGTCAAAAAGAACCCAACTTGCATTACTGAACTATGTCCTGATCCTGGCCTCAAACGTCTTAAACTCCCAGTTCCAGTGGCTTTGCTGACTGGGCATCAGCTAATCACAGGCAACAAGGGGGGCATTTGGCTTTCTTATTATCACTTATGTATCCTGGGGAAGGCTCCTGTAGTCTCACTTTCTACTTTATTTTAGTCTTGTATAGGACCAACAGTTGACCCCTGTATAACATTATGACAAGCCTGTTTAACTACAGATATGTCTAACCTAACACCTCTCATGCAACCCATACTGAAATGACTAGCCTGCTATATAAACAGTCATGCCCTCCTATTAGACTAAGCATGTTTTTCCCTAACACTAAGTTTTTGTTAATTGGCCATATATTTAGCCTGACTGCTTTTACGTTTATAAAAAGTGCAATGTCTTCTGATATTTTATGTACAAAGCGTGATGGACGCAACATCTCTTATAATATCTGATGAAGTTTTTGACTCCATAAGCTTTCACAGAAATGTCCCTGCAATATTAGTATATTGCTCTTGACGGAGCTTGTCTACTCTATCACAAAATTGTGCTCTCTCTCAACTATCACGATGCTCTGAAATGTTTATGTAAGTGTGTCCTACGCCGTTGTGGCACCTCATGCATGTTTGTGAATCTTAGCACTACCAAAAGAAAGAATTCTAAAATAAAATATAACATTTTACATCCATTATAATTTATAAAATCACATTCTAATCCATAATCTCACTTGAGCAATCTCAGCCAATGAGCGCAGCCTTGTACTAGGCAGTCTGCAGGCCAGGTAAGTTGCCAAACCATTCTCAAACAAATTGCCTTACTCTGGCAGTGAGCTAGGGTACTCCTGGCACTATAACCACTACAGTGGTCTTGGAGTTTTCCTTTAAAAACACCTCCGCTCACCATCTTGTATTAAACATAAATGTCCCATTTATTGAAGCTATATAAATGTATATTAAAGGACCACTCTAGGCACCCAGACCACTTCAGCTTAATGAAGTGGTCTGGGTGCCAGGTCCGTCTAGGATTAACCTGCTATGTTTATAATAGGGTTAATCCAGCCTCCAAATCCTCTAGTGGCTTTCTCATTGACAGCCGCTAGAGGCGCTTGCGTGCTTCTCACTGTGAAAATCACAGTGAGAACACGCAAGCGTCCATAGGAAAGCATTGTAAATGCTTTCCTATGAGACCGGCTGAATGCGTGCGCAGCTCTTGCCGCGCGTGCGCATTCAGCCGAAAGGGAGGATCGGAGGAGGAGGAGGAGGAGAGCTCCCCGCCCGGCGCTGGGTGGGGGCACCCTCAGGGCACTATAGTGCCAGGAAAACGAGTATGTTCTATTGGCACTATAGTGGTCCTTTAATAGTTTTACTGGGCTCTCTGACAACATGAACAATGTATTCAGCATGCTTAAATATAGCAGTAAAATTGATCCACTGTGGATGAAAAATAGAATTTACCATCAACTGGAGAGTGTCTATATCCAACCTACTGAGCATTTCCGTCTCTGTTTAATGTTAGCTGGTCATTTAAAAAAAAAATAGCATTTCACAAAATATTTAGATTATGGTTACTATGGTAAAAGAGGATCTACATATAAAGCTATGTATGTATCAAACCATCTGTTAAGTTCAGATTCCACCAAACACGGATATATATTCTGATACAAAAGTCTGATTCATGAAAGTTCTTATCTACAGTGTGTAACCATAAATTTCTAGCCTATTGCCTTCTTGCAGCCTTGTTACGTATTAAAGGAACACTCAATGCACCAAAACAACTTTATCTAAATGAGAGGTTAATGAGAAACATACCTTTTCCAAGCCAGTTTATTTAAAGGGGAGTCACTGATTGGTGGAGAGCCTCAGCTGACTGCTCTCAGCCAATCAGCAGTGTCCCTGCCTGGCGACACCCCGAGTTTCCTGATTCTGAAATTTCAGAAGGCAGGTGCCGCCTGGGGCAGAGTTTGCATCACCGTTGGAGGCAATGTATGGGTTAAACTGTTTTGAGAATGGTTTAACTCCTTCAGGTAAGAGTATTTTCCAGGGGTCTCCTAACTTCATTTAAATAAAGATGTTTTGGTGCCTGGAGTGTCCCTTTAAGTATAAATTGGGAGAAAGGATCATTATACTTACACTTAACCTGTATTGTGCCCGCGGCAAACTTTTTAAATAACACTTGAAGACAGTGAAGGAATTGCGTATATGAGTTGCAGTGTGTTCAAAAGGTGCTTGAACATCAATTCCAGGGCCGGACTGGCCCACCGGGATACCTGGGGCTGGGCTGACTGCCCTTATCAGTGATCAGGCTCCTGTGATCCCGGCCGGCCATGTGTGAGCTGTGCGGCCGCATAGGGCCCCATGGGAGCAGGGGGAGCCAGGCGGCCGACACAGCTCACACATGGCCAGCCAGGATCATTAAAAAATATAATAATTGCGGCGGGGCGGAGCCTAGTGTGCGGGGGCAGAGTTTGCTGTGTGGTGGGGGCGGGGCTTGCTGTGCGGCGGGGGCCTGGCTAACTGCTGCATGGGAAGCAGGAAGGAGTACATGCTTCCCCAACAACCAGTCTCCAGGAGCTCAAGGAATGTGGAGGTAAGAAGCAGGTCAGTGTGTCTGTGTGTGACTGTCTGCCTGTGTGTGTGTGTGTGTGACTGTCTGCCTGTGTGTGTGACAGTCTGCCTGTCTCTGTATGTGTGGATGTTTGCCTCGGTGTCAGTGTCTGTCTGCCTTTGTGTGTGTGCATCTGCTAGTGAGTGAGTGAGTGAGCGAGCAAGCTTCTGTGTGTGTGTGTGTGTGTGTGTGTGTGTGTGTGCGCGCGCATCTGCTAGTGAGGGAGCCTCTGTTTGTGTGCGCCTGCTAGTGAGTTTGTGTGTGTCAGTGAGCTTGTCTGTAGTGAATCTGTGTGTTAGTGGGCTCTTCTGTAGGGAGCATGTGTGTGTCAATGGTCTTATCTGTAGGGAGAGTGTGTGTGCATCAGTGAGCTTGTCTGTAGTGAGCGTGTGTGTGTGACAGTGAGCTTGTCTATAATAAGCTTGTGTGTGTATCAGAGTTTGTCTGTACTAAATTTGTGTGTGTGCCAGTAACCTTGTCTGTGTGTGTCATTGAGAGTGTCTGTCAATGAGCCTATTTGTGTGCATCAGTAAGATTGTCTGTGTGTGAGTATGCTTTACTGTATAATTTAATTACCCTGAAAGAACTAATATTTTGAATTAGAAGAAGAAATGTATCAATAATATATATATGCTGTTGTACCTTGCACTCAGGTTTCAAAGTTGTGTGACCGGGTGCATCACCAGGGCTCCAGTATCCAGGCAATTGAAACAGTTGGCTGCACTCTCAGATTTCCTTAAAACGTAACTGATGAAAGTCCACAAGAGGGACTGAAAGGTTGATCTTCTCTTAAATATTTCAATAAAAGTTACGTTTTAAGGAAATCCGAGAGTGCAGCCAACTATTTCAATTGTGTGTGTGTGTGTGTGTGTATATATATATATACCCTACATAGCACAATGACTTATGGGCTTGCATAGATTTTTTTTCCAGGGCTGCTTCGTATCCCCAGTCCGGCCCTGATTAATTCCACAGGTTATTTACAAACCAAACATTTCCTTATTTCTATCAGTGTAAGGCAGTACGGTAGTTTACTAACCCAGATTTTTAATATTGTGTTTACTTTGTCCTTATGTTTAACAAATCTGTATTTGTGAGGTTTTAAATAAATAAATAAATAAATAAAAAATAATGTTAATTTATGTATAGTGTGTATCTGCTGCACCTCCATCTTACCTCCCTGTCAATTACTGTTATAAGCTCTGTCCTTTTCACTTGCAGTCAGCATAGAGAATCTGCACTATTTCCCTGTCTTTGGCAACTAGAAAGTTACCCCTTGTGAGCATGCCATTTGCTCTCCAGGCTTTCAATAAGCTAACTTTTCAGACTTGGCTAGTGACGTAGGGTTTAAAATATTAAGACCTAAAAGTTATCCATGATTTTCAATGTTTTATTCAATGGTATAAAGTCAGATTAAAGAGACGTGACAGTCCCCTTTAAAGTGTCTTGTTGCGATGTCACCACTACCTTCTTCGGAAATGTTTTTCTAACAATATAACAAACAGAAATGAAGATGCCTGATGACAGTGGTTCTAACCTACTTACTTTCTAACCGCACCCAGACTTTCTGTGGCTATCCAATCACAGCCTTCCCAATACAGCTCATTGAGAAGTCTTGGTAAATCAGGTGCACTGGGCAATTGCTTCCTCTTGAGGTCAGCTGCATTGAGCTAATGAAACCAGGAAGTAACAGGACCTGTTGTCCATTGAAAGCCAATTAAGTTAATTTATGAAAGTGTAAATTTCTATTGAAATCTTCACTTTATGTAAAATGAAAAAATTGGACACACTCTTCTAACATAAAGCTTTTCAGCAAGCTAAAGTTGTTTAGGGGTCTGGAGTGACCCTTTAAGTGATGATCTCAACATATTAAATCTTTAGGGGTAATTCTCGCTCAGTCTTTCTTCAAATATATTTGTCTAGTTAAATTCCATTTATTGTCATTTTAATATCTAAATTATTTCAGTGAATTAAATCAACTATCTCAGACCTTGCTGGTGTTTACGTTATCTTTTCCCCAAGAAACATATACTCTAGTTTACATGCAGGTTTTATATAAATGTTCAATTGTTTTTATAAACCAAATAGAGCAACACTGTCTATTTTACATATTACATTATCCTGAAGTCTATGTTCCTATATTCTCTCACGTGAACGAACCTCCCCTACATCCACTTTTTTACTTCCACATCCCGTCTGTCTTCAAATCCTGTAACTTCCACTTTCCTTAAAAATAGTACTTGCATTTGCGAACACAATATGCTATTAAGGGACTTGTCCAGGCACTACTAATTTAATGCATTTACTTTTGCAACTCACTCCTCATAAATCTTCCCAACACCCTCATTTCCCCACTACAATCTGTTATGAATGCTGCCACCAGGCTCATATTCCTGGCCCACAGCTCCTCTCACCCTTTTACCTTGCCTTCTCATATTCTACAGAATACTATTCAAACCACTGACACAGACATAAAAAGTTCTTCACAATTCCTATTCTCATTGATTTATCTCTTTTATTTACCAATACACCTACAGGAGTTGCTGGATTTAAGAAACACCCGTGGATTGAGCCCAAAGTAAAATTGATAAATCTTTCACTAACATAGAGATAGGTCTATGCCATCACATATCCTCAGGGGCATACCTAGAGCATGTGGCACCCTTGGCGGGTTCTGGGTTTGGCACCCCCCCCCCCCCCCCCAAAAAACTACTACATTTTTAAAATGTGGTTTTTTTTTTTTGCATTTAAAAATAAATAAATTATTGAACAAATTTGTAAACCTTTTCAAACCCCTGCCCCTTCTACAAAATCCCTGCACTCCCTCACACACAGTTACAGGCAGACAGTCACACACAGGTACAAGCAGACAGTCACAAACACACAGTCACATGCAGACAGTCACACATATAGTCACAGGCAGTCATGCACACAGTTACAGGTAGAGAGTTATACACACACACAGTCAGTTACAAGCAGTTATACACAGTCACGCACACTGTTACAGGCAGTCGGTCATATATACAGTCATAGGCAGACAGTAATACACATAGTTACAGCCACACACACACACACATTTACAGGTAGACAGTTACGCACACGCACACACACAGTTACAGACAGATCATTACATACACACACACACACAGTTACAGACAGATCGTTACATACACACACACACACAGTTACAGGTAGACAGTTACGCACACACACACACACAGTTACAGGCAGACAGTTACACACACACACACACACACACACACACATTCATTTACAGGCAGACAGTTATACACACACACACAAGACAGACAGTCACACAGTTACAGACAGACAGTCAGACACACATATTTACAGGCAGACAGTCACACACACAGACATACACATACACACACACACACTGTTACAGGCAGTGGTGTAACCTGGTTTTGTGCTGCCCTGCCCCCCTCACTCGCGACCCCCACCCATCCCTTCGAAATACACACAGACACACACAGACAGACACACACATTCACTGACAGATACACATTCACTGACAGATACGCATACACTAGCTAACAGAAACACACACTCACTGACAAACATACACAAACAAACTCACTCACTGCAACACACACACACTCACAGGCAAGCACACACTCACTAACAGACACACACTAGCAGACACACACACACTCACAGGCAAACACACACACACCCTCACTAACAGACACACACACTAACAGACATATTCACTCACTCACATTATCTCCCTGGGGGTCCAGTGGCTGCTGGGCGGGCGGGCGGCCGGTGAGGGAGCTCTTCCCCTGAGCACTCTGCTCAGCTCCCTCGCGCGCCTCAGAGTGAGGCTGGGAGCTGGAATATGACATCATATTCCGGCTCCCAGCCTCACTCTGCGGCACGCGAGGGAGCTGAGCAGACAGCCCGGCCAACCGGCATGTCAGTTAGCCGCCAGGCTAACAAGGCATTTGCCCTGGGCATTTGGGGGGCGGCTTTTTTTGCCGCCCCCTGGAAAATGCCGCCCAAGGCAAATGCCTGGTTTACCTCGCGGCTAAAACACAGGCAGACAGTCACACACACAGACACACACTAAATGTCGGTAGCTCCGTCCCTTCTTCCTCCCGTGCGGCCAGCTATGCTGGTTTCCGTGTGAGCCATGGGGCACAGCTCACACAGCCCCCTCCAGCCCCAAGACCAGGGTCATGGCACCCCCCTACCAGGTGGCACCTGGGCGGACCGCCCCCTCAGCCCCTCCCTTAGTCCGCCACTGCATATCCTCTCCAAGTTATCTGCGGGGTAGCATATTGGAAACATGTGCATGTTGCACAGCGAACTATTCAGTATGCTTTCATGCTACCTAACTAATAGAGGGGTGTGTAGCAAGGTCTTGTTTCCCAGCACCCTCTATTCCTTTGTAGCCTTGCAGAGCACTATACTAGTGATCTTTCTTGTTAAGGTGACTGCTTTGAGCAAAATTAAAAATAAAATACTGTCTGCTTTCCTATTCCACTACATTTAGAGATCCAGAGCTAAGAGTCCCACATCCAGAGCTTGAGCCCCCAAACACGCCCCCCAGAAACACTCATGAATACACCCCATCTGCTAGTGATGTTTTATTGTACTCTGTTCATTCCCACATTGGTAATTGTCACTTTCCTTATTTTTCGAGAACCGCACAGTTCTTCTCGAATGGCCTGTCTCTCACTGTCATACATACCCATAGCTATCTGTCCTTTTTAAAAAATTGCTTAAAGCTCATCTCTTTAGGGAAGCTTGACAGCTCCTCAGGTAATTTCTCTCATTATAACAGGTAAACAAAAAAAAAAAAATACATCTGAAATAATATTAATAATCACAGCAAATACGAACGTGTATGTGGCTTTATGAAATTTGCAGCATTGCAAACATTATATAAATATTGCAATAATCAATAATGCATTGTTTGTCAAAGATTGCAGCAGAGCGTATTGTGGAAGCCTATACAGCTTTGACGTTAAAGTTATAAATATTAACATTTCTGTCGCATGTGGCAATGATACCTTATAAGATGTATGGTGAAGAAAATACATAACAAAAAAAATAAATAAATAAATATATATATATATATATATATTTTTTTTTATTTTTTTTTAATGACCTCTGCCACTCTTGCCTTGATTTCACATGTCAAAACTATTTATTGTTTGACGCATGGTTGTGACAAGGAGAAATCTGTTGTGTCACCAAATTCCACTGACCTTTTCCCTATAAATTATTCCATATTTTCTGCAGTCATCAGGGAATTGTATATAATCCTGCAATGAATGTGCAGGACAGAGTTCATAGATCTGCTTATTCTATTGCATAGAATGAACATCAGTTAATTGGTGCACGCCATGGTTTAGTTTCAAGCAGAGCATGACAAATTCCTCCTTGGAACACAGCAACACAGTAAAACATTTGGAGGTGCGTGCTCAGCTGTTCAATCTAGCCAGGTACTAAAAGTATGAACTATACATTTTTATAATGCAGAGATGTCAGATGCATCATTTACCAAATATAAGGATCCTGGAATATTTGCAAAATGGCAATAACATTTGTACATTGAGCCCTTCTTTTCCACCAACATGCTGTATATACAAAGTTAGGACCGCTTTCGCTTGCAATTCAAACCATTGCAAAATCAAATTTAGCCCATAAAACCCAACTTGCATTACCCTATGCCCCAGGACTTTTTTACACTCTGCAGAGAAACAAATTTATCTGCCAAGGTTCCACTGTGCCACTTTGTATCTATGTAGAGAGGCACTGCAAATTGTGATATCCTATTAAACTGTAAACAGATGAGGAATGGGTTCTGCTGCAGGATGCAATGCCCTGTATGGTGTAATTGGCATTATACCTATATATAGACCTTCTGATGGCATGTTTTGCAAACTGCATTCACAGAAATGCTAGCAGGTTCCTGAAAAATACCCATAAGCAGGGTATTTCTTTTTCTTGTGTTTGCTGTATCTTACTGCTAATTTTACAAACCATGTCTATAATATTGCATCATCTCTAAAACTTTTCTGTACATTATGAACAAATAAATGAAAAACTAAAATAGTTTAAATGTGCCATTATAACCCATTTGTGACAGCATCTGTTTAAAGTGCTGTTAGAAGTGGTCCAGGATTGGAGAGACTGTGCTATTTCTTCATATCTCACTATGGGTTGCTGTGTTGCCATGCTCATCAATATCAATCTATTGCTATTACTGGAAGCCTCATTTAATAGAGTGAGTAATAGCCTCACAGCCTATTATGTCCAGTAACAGCCTAAAAGAGCTGCCACCCACCATAGGACTGCCGTGACAACAAGTCAACTTCAGTCCTTGTCTTTATTGACAGCTGATGCCCATCTGCAACAGTGCATGCTGGGATTAGCTGTTAGTGGGCTTTTGCTGGAGAGAGTTGTCACTGGCAGAGTTTAAAATGGGACAAACATTGTCAGTGTGTCTCATGTCTCTTGATATGCAGGTGACTTCTTTTCAAATTGTACAGTTATGCATCTTTGAAGACAGTATTAAATTAAAACAAATGATACACATCATGATATCCTAGAATCTTGTTAAGAGTATCTGTATAATTATAATAGTATTACTAAATTAATAAGGAACAGGTCAGCTGCCTAATTCAATTAAATTAGTCATCTAATATTGCTAAGTGTAACAGAATGATTTACTTGAGATTTTGAAAATATGTCAAGCAGGTTTTTAATTCAGAAGGTAAATTACTATAAGAGAATAACACATTTAAATATATTCTCTGACAGCGACAGTTCCTCATTCCCAAGAAGTGCAGCAAAATGATGTATAAAGCATACCTGCACAGCACTTCCAGGTCAAAGTGCCAACATGCACCCAGGAAATGTTGCTTAGAGTGCCACACAAGTATATGTGTACTTGGCCATTCCTTTCATATTACCCTACACTTGCATGCGCTCCAATAGCATTAGCAATGATGGCAGCATGAGGTTCAAGTTAATTTGCATCGTATGCTCTGGCTATGCCAGGAGAGCCTGTCATATGGTGTAAAACAACAACAAAAAACTGTTTAAAAATAAATAATCCATTGCTAGCTTTTATGAATGCCTCACTTGTGACAGTTCCACTTTATCCTATGACTGCCTTTTTATGAAATCTGTGTCTTATAAGTCGGCAAGTATGTGTATGTGTTATAGCCCTATTTAGGGTAAAAAGTATGTAGGGGTTTATAAAACACCCCTTCATGTCTCATTAGAGATGTTTACCTTTGTCTGATACCAGCAAAGTTTATTGAATGTGTAGAAGCCCTATAAAGGATTAAATGTGAAAGGGTTTATAAAATACCCCTTCCTGTCTCACTGGAGATTCTTCGCTGATATCAGCAAATCTAATGGCTAGTGTAGGACTCCCATTTTGAGGCTTGGCTTGACGTGGCAAGTGAGCTTATTTTCAAATGGCTATTGGAATAAAACTAAAGAGCCTCTATTTTGATTAAATGTACATAGGGATTTGGGCCAGAGCGCAGGTAATGTTCTCTTTGTTTTTACTATGTATTTTGAGCTGCTAGATACTAAGCCACTGCTACTGTAAGCGCAGTGCTTTATTTTTGTGTTTGTATAAGTAAATCTAACCTCTCATTCAATATGCGGGGCACAGAGTCATCAAGTGGGGTGTGTTATATTGTCATTTCACATTATAGCACATTTTACTGCGCATTGTGCAAAGTAAACCCCATTAAAATGAAAGAGAAAGGTGCATATGACCACCAAATGAATGCTATACAAAATTTTATAGTCTTTAAACTATATTAAAATGATAAACGGGACTTCCTTCTGAATACCTTGGTTATTGATTTTGGGGTGAACACTCAAAAAACAACTGAGTTTGTAAATATTGTAAAATACCTGTTTACCCATATATTTTTTGTCATCTGTTTTCTTATCTTTATTTATATTTCACAATGAGACACTTTCTACACACTCTATATACTGAATGTTTTGAGATATGTAACATTTTGAATATATTTAAGTAATGACTATAATTACAAAATATTCTGTACTTTATATATCATGAACTCACTTTATAACTTATCTTTGTATTTTTGGATTCTAGTTTTATTCTCTTTGATTTATTACTCGATTGTGACCTTATTTTATTAGCGTTCCCACCAAAATCAGGACAGCTGGGAGGCTTGTAATTACTTTGATCTTTTTTGATCTAACAATGAAAATCTCCGGGATCTTACGAAAACCTAACTAACCTCTTCAGACACTGCCTTCCCTGCTACCCCACTGCATTAAACTTCACCTATTGTTCTGAACAACTTCATTGCCTGGACTTTTTCATGTCTATTGATAATACTTTAATCACTCCCATACTAGCATTAACAGCAGGTCACTACCTGCACTATCAATGTTAAAATCTGTGTGTCAGTGCATCAAATTCTATTTTGAAACATCAAAAGCAAGTACAGATTTAATACTGTTAAAAGCTCTTGCATATGAGTGTCTAAATTGTATATTAATTCTCTTATATTTAAAAATGACCACCAGGCACGTGTGATTGTGTTTTTATTTCTTTCTTTCTGGGAATAACATTGGTTTTCAAAACCCATCACAGTAAAATATACAATAGGCTCTAATTATATGTGACATATTTTACATTACGTAGAGAAAATACTTTATTGTTAACACTGAAGTGTTTTTGATGGATTCCTGCTTTAAAAAATAGTTTTTACCTCCAACCCAGTAGCGAGGTGCTCATAAACTTCTGACCAATCTAGTGTCTAGAGCGCATGCGTATCTATATCCACAATCTGCTGGCAATGCCTCTCATTGAAGCATTGCCAGTGGCGTTTAAAGTGTGTGAGGAATAGTACCCTCCAAACTGTCTGATTCACAGCTTGGAGGATTCAACCTAGTTACCTAGGACACTATGTTAACCCCTAAAGCACTTCAACAAGCTGGGAAAGTGCTTTAGGGAAGCGCTTTAGATGTTTGGAGTGTACTTTTAGGAATATTGGTCTTTACCGTTTAATTAAAACAGAACTATAGAACATTGTAAATTAAGGTTTGACAACAGAATTGACCTGATGGGACATTGCCAGGTTGTTTAAAACCAAATTACATGTAAAATCTCCAGGACTGATCTCTTCCTGTAGCATCTTGTTCCATCAGAAAACCTGTGGCTGAATGCAGTGGTATTTACATGCATAATAGCAACATGAACACTGTGGCACCATTGTACATACCCACATGCTTTCCATAAAATGTATTGTAAGGTTGTAAGATCTGAAATTCTGCAGTTGTATTTCTCTGAAGTTTAAGATATCCCCTCCAGTGCCTCCAACAGTAATACGTAGTACGTGCTGTTCTATTGTGTTGGGGTATTGTATGTCCTGTGTTTTATTACCTAACTGGCTTACATAGCAACTATTTTATTAAAAGGAGTACTTCATGCACCATAATCCCTATAATGCACTGTAGTAGTTATGGTTCCAGGAGGGCCCCGGTACACCCTTCCCCAATGTAATTAGCCAAACTATTTTTAGAACAGTTTGACTTATTACCTGGGGTCACTGGCACTGTGTCCTGCCACTAGTACAGCCAACAGGGAGACAGAAGCTCTCGGTCTGAGCAACGTGCTTAGCTTATTGTCTTAGAGCAATAATGTTTCAGTCTCAGCCAATGAGCTAGCCCTCCACAGCAGGGCTTATTTCAGGAGAGCTGACAGAAGCTTTTAAGCAGAAGTAATGAAGTAACCTGGTTGGCAGTGCCCAGGTAAGAATTCAAACCATTCTGAAGTACGCACAATGGGGGTGCCAAGGTACTCCTGGCACCATAAACACCACACAGTGGGCTGTAGTGCTTATGCAGTGTTCCTTTACAGAAATCCTAATATGAATATAGTACTAGCAAAGTATACGTCCATGTTTCAGTCATTTATGTATGACGCACATGTCTCTCTAGCTGACAGAGATGCTGCCTGTTGCTATTGGTTCATATTTGATAAAGACAGACTGTTTTCATTGAGTGCCTTCTGACAAGTTTCACTAGGTCATACAGAGATTAAAAAGTTACAAGAGTTCAGACAATCACATGATGGTACTCGCTGCAAGCATCGGTTGATTTTCCTCTGACTAATGCTTCTGAAAGCACTCAGGGTTTTACCTGAGTTTGCATCAGACTTCACCTAAGTTACATAATAAATTATTATTAGTCTTTTCCTGCATACAGCAATCCGAAAAGTCTTCATCCAAGCCATCTTTAAGTCACTTTCTGAGCATATTCGCTCAAAAGTGGATTACTGATAAGAGGCATGTTAGTCTGTTATAATTTCTTTCTAACACTAAAGAAACCCTATTCAGTCATCATCCTTGACTTCTTTTACACACGCATTCTCTTACACACATACTCTCCAAATTCTCTGTATTGATCTATGGGTTTATATAATGCACTCATGACAAATGTTTTCAATCGGAAATATTATATTTCATATTCAAAAACAGTGTGCTTGAATAAAATGAATCCTCCATTATGGTTCTCTAAGACAAGTGGTCCTTAAAAATATGGACAAAAAAATAAATAAAATAGGAACACATAACGGAAAATGAAAAAGAGGTTTTGAACAGAAAACTTACCTGCTAGCACTGGCACCAAAATTTAGGAAAATCCATTGGCATGCCTACCACTTGTTTCTTCCTCTTTTAGACACATTTATTCATACATATACATATTAATGATCTCTCTCAAACACAAATGTATTCTCTCTGTTACATGCCTACCTATACTTAGTCATATGTACGCACATTTTCTTTTCCATGCGTGCACACATACTCTCTCTCACACTTACAAACACTGTGAATGAAACCCCAAGAACCACCATGAAAATCCCTGACCACTATGGTTTGTGAAGTCCTGTGGCTTCAGAATAAAACAGTATTTTGTTATTATACACAAAGAAAAAAAAATCACTCCTGTTTACCTGTCAGATAAATGGCCATAAACTGTTAAACAGGTAAATATTTTACAAAAAAAGGAAGAAAAAGCATACACTTATGAATCGTTACATTTTATACCTGTCTCTGTACTTTGTCAAATTAATAGAAATAATGAAAAGAAAAAAACACAATTAAAACTATTCGCTGCCCTTCGTCAGGCCTGTTCCTGGAGTCTGTTTGTTGGAAAAAATAGCAGCAGCTTTGAGGCACATTTGGAAGGGTTGTGGTGCACAATCTGTAATTACATTTCCCGGTACAGGCTGTATCGTACCTATTCACCTTCCCAAATGTCTGGCTCTGAGGAAATGTCTGATAACACTGATCTCTGTGGCTGTTCTAGGTCCGTGAAGCATCCTGCAGTTCTCACCATCCGTACGTTCTGAACAAAGAGGCACAAATATAGAACATAGTGTCTTGGTTCTGTTCATTATTTTCTATAACATTGCCAGGGTACATTGTGGTACATGCAATAAAGTGATTTTAACACAATGGACAGTTTTCAATACGCTAAAAAGTTGCCACCCTTTGATGGAAAACATTTGACTAGTTCATCTAAACAGAGTTTAATTGCTCTCAAAGCAAAGGGAAATAATATTATATTTTAGCATTTCTTTCAATATAACGAGAATTAAACACTTACGCAATGTAACCATGTGAATTAAGCAGCGCAAACTGCTGAACAGTCAAAATCATACACGTTATCACACATACAAAAAATGGCTTAGTGGTCATAAGAACTTTATGATCCAAAAGGATCAATATTTTGATAAAGCATTCCGTTTTTAAACATTCTTATCAATTTGATTTGCATTATGTAAATAAAGAGAGGGTTCATGATGTTAGTATACAATAAATAATATCCGAAATGCAATATATTCTTATGATAATCAGGTATATTTGCTATATCTGCTAACCGAAAGAAGGTCAGGGAAGAGGGAACAGTGCTAGATGAGAACAACTTGGTATCAGGGGTGCGAGGGGTATAAGTTGTATTCTTGACCCTATAGTGCTAAACCCACTATTTAGGTGGTTTGCCCCCCTCCCTCCCCCTTAGCTCATTGGATTGGCTAAAATCTGCACGGGGCGGGGCCAAATGCTGTTTTGGCCAATCAGGACCTCCTCATAGAGATGCATTGAATCAATGCATCTCTATGAGGAAAATTCATCGTCTCCATGCAGAGTGTGGGGAGCCTAAACGGCAGGGCTGCTTACTGTGCAGCCCTGAGCCAGGAAGCCCCTCCAGTGGCCATCATGGAGGTGCCCTAGGGGCAATGTAACACTGCCTTTTTTCTGAAAAATATTGTGTTTGCATGAAAATGCCTGAAGGCATTGATTATACTCACCAGAACAACTACATTAAGCTGTAGTTGTTCTGGTGAATATAGTGTCCCTTTAAGTACTTCAAGATATTACAGGATGATGTGGGTTAACCAACCATTGAAAGGGGGGAGAAAGACAGAGAGTGGAGTGATCGATATAGGTGAGAAAGTATAGATTATTATGAACTGTTCATGGTATAACATGGAAGTGCCTAGATATATCAAGGTTTAATACGGTAGTTTTGTTCTATGATCTCATTTAGTTTCCATATCATTTGTAGTTAAAGGAGGAGTTTTAGCTCCTAGTTTACTGTGATCTGGTCCGTAGAGGCGTAAAGAAAAGCCATACTTGGGGTCTTGGGGAATTTGGGAGAGATTGTGTAGCTATCACTGGCCATTTTTTTTTTTTAATAGTCCAACATACATGGTAAATCCCTTTTATTTACTGTATTTCGGCTACATTACTATAACCAGTCTAGTTGTGTTAAGTACCAATGCATGATGATTTTGTTTGCAATACATGATTATTTTGTAATGCACATATATAGTGACTTTAAGGATAGCCACACTTAGATCCAACCAGTCTTCAGGACAAGGTGGATGACTTAAATCCCTTCCTCAATCTATCACATGTCTAAGCATAAGGAAGGACTGATGGAAAAATGTTTGGATTTGGCCTTTCTGGATAGGTGCTTCTAGGCTGGCTGGTTGTTTGATAGATTTTCTGTTGGTAAGGATTTATTTCCCTTATGGGAAGGCTTTATTTTGGATAATATGTTTAAAACATTGATATTTATAAACTTAATTGTGGTGTATACACCCACTCCAGTCAGATGGTGGAACTCTATAGGCTATAACACCTACCCTAATTTACAAAGGGCTGTGTAGCCTAATAAACACATAATAATGCAATATAACCAATATTTAATGTGAATAGTATGCTAATTAGATACGCTCACGTCTGACAGAGCCTAATAAGGGCAGGCTCAGATCTCCTAGGCTGGTGTGTGCTTAGGTGACCCAGTCCTTCTTCTGCTTTATCTTGTTAGGCTTGGGAAGAAAAATAAGGAAAAGCTCCTAGTGCAATATGCTAATGCAGTATAGTGCAGAATACACAGTGCTGCAAATTGCTCACCTTTTATAGAGCCTATGTTTCCTGGCTCTAGGTATAAAGACTCTTGTGTCTAAAAAAGGGGCACAAACCCTTCTTTAGAAGCTGAACCAATTAGTTGATGGAGTCCAGAGGAAGGATCGAAAAAATTACTATTTATTCCAACATATATTAAAACAAATACTTTAATAAATATTGGAAAAAATAAATTAAAATAAAATTTAGTATGCTCCAGCTGTCCTTCCAAGGCACGTTTCACCGATAAAAACGCTTACTGGCAAAATGTGTCTCGGGAGGACCGCTGGAGGATACTTCATTTGATTTTAATTTAATCTATATTTTTCATTATCTGTTAAAGTATTTATTTGTTTTAATACATGTTGGATTAAATAGTAATCTTAAAGATCCTTCAACTCCATCAACTAATTGGTCCAGCTTCTAAAGAAGGGTTTGTGTCCCTTCTTTAGACTCGTGTCTACATACTTAGAGCCGCGTACCATAGGCTCTATACAATAGGTGAGCAATTTGCAACACTGTGTTATTCTGCACTATGTTGAATGTGCATATTGCACTAGGAGTTTCGCCTTATTTTTTTATTTGTTTTATGTGGTTGCATAAAGGAGACATTTGCACATAGGTTGTAACAGCTTTTTAATAAATTTTCGTTTTGTGCATATTTTCTAAGCGCCTGTTGCACAAATATTCACTTTTGTCAATATTTTTAAACTACCTAATACGTTTTTTTCAAACTAGTGGCCAATATTACGTAACATACCGAACCATATAATTTGAGAAAGAATAAACATGTATGTAAGTCAAAGGAAAAAAACACCAAATGTATAACCTGGAGAACTGGAACTTATGACTACAGAACTAAAATAGAAAACAAACAAAAACAAACAACCCTGTGACTAATAAATACTATTTAAAGAATATAGTCCTTATCTTGTTACTATACTGTTTAAAGAAAATAGCATCTGCTGCCTTGCTACTATGCTATTTAAAGAATAATTTTCATTTTAGTTTCAACACTGCCACAGTTGATACTGCAAATTAATACTTTATTTTAAGCCTCTTTCAACTTCTTTCTAAATGAAATTAGTTGCTTTAAAAATACAACAAAAATGATGCCTTTTCCACTATTTCATGTTATTATTATTCTGCTCTCCATGTATATATAGCATTGTTTGGGTAAACAAATTACAGAAATAATTGCCATTAAATGATGAAATACCGTCTTGGGTGGTAACTTTTGAAAGCTCGGTTTGAGGCTATTTTAAATTGTTAGGTTGTAGACTGCTTCACTGTTGGTCATATGTCAATCAAATCATTATCAAAATTCCAAATTCAGACATTGAAGTTTGCTAATTTTGCCATGTCACTTGCATATGTGGGACATTGCAATGTTGCTGAGGACACACTGAATTAAACATTACTATAAACTCTGACAGTTGATAAAATTACTATATCACATTTTTGTTTTCGTCTCTGTGACTCTTATGACAAACACAGCACATCATATGTTGGAATTACAGGGAGTGCAGAATTATTAGGCAAGTTGTATTTTTGAGGATTAATTTTATTATTGAACAACAACCATGTTCTCAATGAACCCAAAAAACTCATTAATATCAAAGCTGAATATTTTTGGAAGTAGTTTTTAGTTTGTTTTTAGTTTTAGCTATGTTAGGGGGATATCTGTGTGTGCAGGTGACTATTACTGTGCATAATTATTAGGCAACTTAACAAAAACAAATATATACCCATTTCAATTATTTATTATTACCAGTGAAACCAATATAACATCTCAACATTCACAAATATACATTTCTGACATTCAAAAACAAAACAAAAACAAATCAGTGACCAATATAGCCACCTTTCTTGCAAGGACACTCAAAAGCCTGCCATCCATGGATTCTGTCAGTGTTTTGATCTGTTCACCATCAACATTGCGTGCAACAGCAACCACAGCCTCCCAGACACTGTTCAGAGAGGTGTACTGTTTTCCCTCCTTGTAAATCTCACACTTGATGATGGACCACAGGTTCTCAATGGGGTTCAGATCAGGTGAACAAGGAGGCCATGTCATTAGATTTTCTTCTTTTATACCCTTTCTTGCCAGCCACGCTGTGGAGTACTTGGACGCGTGTGATGGAGCATTGTCCTGCATGAAAATCATGTTTTCTTGAAGGATGCAGACTTCTTCCTGTACCACTGCTTGAAGAAGGTGTCTTCCAGGAACTGGCAGTAGGACTGGGAGTTGAGCTTGACTCCATCCTCAACCCGAAAAGGCCCCACAAGCTCATCTTTGATGATACCAGCCCAAACCAGTACTCCACCTCCACCTTGCTGGCGTCTGAGTCGGACTGGAGCTCTCTGCCCTTTACCAATCCAGCCACGGGCCCATCCATCTGGCCCATCAAGACTCACTCTCATTTCATCAGTCCATAAAACCTTAGAAAAATCAGTCTTGAGATATTTCTTGGCCCAGTCTTGACGTTTCAGCTTGTGTGTCTTGTTCAGTGGTGGTCGTCTTTCAGCCTTTCTTACCTTGGCCATGTCTCTGAGTATTGCACACCTTGTGCTTTTGGGCACTCCAGTGATGTTGCAGCTCTGAAATATGGCCAAACTGGTGGCAAGTGGCATCGTGGCAGCTGCACGCTTGACTTTTCTCAGTTCATGGGCAGTTATTTTGCGCCTTGGTTTTTCCACACGCTTCTTGCGACCCTGTTGACTATTTTGAATGAAACGCTTGATTGTTCGATGATCACGCTTCAGAAGCTTTGCAATTTTAAGAGTGCTGCATCCCTCTGCAAGATATCTCACTATTTTTGACTTTTCTGAGCCTGTCAAGTCCTTCTTTTGACCCATTTTGCCAAAGGAAAGAAAGTTGCCTAATAATTATGCACACCTTATATAGGGTGTTGATGTCATTAGACCACACCCCTTCTCATTACAGAGATGCACATCACCTAATATGCTTAATTGGTAGTAGGCTTTCGAGCCTATACAGCTTGGAGTAAGACAACATGCATAAAGAGGATGATGTGGTCAAAATACTAATTTGCCTAATAATTCTGCACTCCCTGTATATAATTTTGTATAAGTAACATGCTTATAACTTGGCCCTGCAAACTCATAAAGACATGGAGAAACACAAATATCTGAGGTCCCAAAATAAGCCATCACTGTCTTAGGGACTTAGAATTTATAAACAGGAAAACAGAGCAAATATTTCCATCAACCAGGTTGCATATATTGTAATCTCCCTCTCTCTCGCTCTCGCTCTTTATTTAAATTTTCAGTATTTAAATCACCCTGCTGTGCTAGGATACTTGCCCAAAACATTACATGTAAATAGTGTATATACATGGTTCTGTTTTAAACATCTGTATTGATAATACCATCCAAAATACAGACTCTCCCATTTTCTTCAGTGTTAATAAAATGGATAATTCAGCTGTTCTCCGAAAAATTTATCATGTTGCTATTTGAAATTCGTCTTACTTTACTGAAAAATATGAACGGTATGTTTTCTATTCCGATGCATACCTTCAGGCACAAGGTTAAGACTTTTGTATTAGGAAGGTAATTCCTACCACTCAGGCATATGCTTCCAGTACTTGAAGCCTTTGAAATATTTGTGGCATGTCCAATGGAAAGCATATTGATTTGCCTTGCTAGAGGGCCTTGCAAAGCATTGCAACATAACGTGCTTTGTTATTCAGGTTTGCAGGTGTAGTTCATCTAAAATATAAAATAAACAGACAGTGTGTATATTAGTTAACCTTTTGGAGCAATGATGATTTGTGCATTGCTTTTCTAGTGTTTACTTCTTCACCTTTCTGCTCATCAAACAAACTCAGAGCAGATTAACCACTTCTGCTTGTGTGGCGGAACCAACCTCACCACCGTACACTGGAGAAGCCTGGTTGCTCGCCTGCTCCCTTTAGACTATGGCCCTGCAGTTCAGAGCTGTTATTTTCCCTGCTGAAAGGTTTATTCATGCCTTTCTGCAAGGGTGTTTGGTAGATTCAATCTACCGAACAAATTACCGAACGATGGACCACCTGGGAGCTGAAATGTGCCGTCAATTGACCGCCCAGAAGCTGCGGTTAACCGCAGCTTAATTGATGAACGCTGGGTGGCCTTTGTTCGTCTGCCGAACACGTGGCAGCGGCCATTTTACCTCCCGAACGGCCAGCGGTGTTCAGCACCCAAACTATGGAACTGAAAACGGACACTTATTGGCGCGAACACCGCTGAGCCGCCAGCCTCCTTACCTTCCCATTCGGTAGCAGAACCGAATGACTGTTCATTCGGTAGTTTAACCGGATGAACAGCATCACCCAGATAGCTAAACCATGGAGCCTATTCGTGTAACTAAAGACTATGGGAAAGACTTTGGCTCCATGGCGATTGAACTGTATGTATGTGATCTGAGCGCCATTTAGTAGTAATGTGCGCTCAGATCTAAGCTATCTGGGGATATGTAGAATGTATATGTTTTATGTAATAAATGCGACTGTATGTAATTTTATGTCTTTTATTGTATTGTTACTGCCATGTGGTTAATGGAGTTTTGCCTCTGTCCTTGGAGATAATTGGATTACTTCCCAATTATCTCCAGGACAGAGAGGAGGGATTGTGATGTAATTGTGGGAGTGTTTAAAGGTGTATGTATGTGATTGGCTAAGAGCCAATATGTTTCCCAGTTTCCCATCTGGTCCCATAGGGGAGTGTCACCAGGTGGGAGACCTGCATAAAAGCCGGGCAGGTAGCCCCAGTAAACCAGATTCTGCTTGACCCTCAAACCGAAGTGTCGTCTCATCTTTGGGGGGATTTACTGTATGCTGTTAGAGACTGATTGCCAGGAGTGTAAGCCGCTTGGGGGCTTTTCCTGTTCGTCTGCTAACAGCCATTTGTGTGTCTATAGTTCGGGAGTTTCGAGTATTCCCTTGGTTGCAGTTCGGGCGTTGGTGAATTCGTGGGTTTGCAGTTCAGGAGATTGGTGCTTGCAGTAGCTGTCTGTACATCTGAAAAAGGGGAATATCGCCTAAACGGTTTTTAACCTCTTGTGGGCAAAACGGTCTGTTACAGCTTGCCTATCAGAACATGCATATGGTGCCTTGTGTAGCTCCATATTTTTGTGCATGGACAAAGACCATATTTAGACTTTTTTTTGGGTGATGTAAGCCCTGTTGTCACAAGTGAATGTGAAAGAGATAACGTTTTCAAGCTTGCGTTGGCCAAGCTAGCAGTGCTGTTAGCAGAAGACTACTGACCACTGGATATCCAAAGACTCAACAGAGACCAGTCAAGTCACTCTGTGGCACTGTGTGACACACGGTTTTCTTTCCGTGTGCCAGATCACCCAAGGCGCCAGCTTCATCACCAATGTCTTTAGTACTGGGGAAAAATGCCCCACAAATGCATGATTAACCGTGCTCTCTTTGGACAACTTAAGCAGTTGTATGAGTTATAAAGCAGCTCTCTCCGTGTAGGCAGCCATTGTTAATTGTCATGCTAGACAGTCTCTCACTGTGATGACCCATCCTGTTCCTGGATAAAATGTGGTCCACTGTGAATTTCATGTAATTTTTGGTGCACCACTTTTAATCTAGATTTGCCACAGTTATTTAAAGCTAATACTGTATGTGTTTAGTAGTATTTAGTAGCCATTGTTTTATTAGATTTAGATTAAAGGGACACTCTAAGCAGCAAAACAACTTCAGCTTATTAGACCAGTTTTAGTGTATAGAATAGATCACGCCCCTGCAGTCTCACTGCTCAATTCGCTGGCATTAAGGAGTCAAATTACTTGTTTATGTTTATGCAACTCCCACACAGCCTGCATGAAAAAATTGTTCAGTTTTTAGTCAACACATTGTGTTCACTTTAGAAGTTTTACCTCCTGCACTGTTAATCGAACTTTGTATCAATCAGGGTTATTTACCAAAGAATTTACTGAGAATTCAAAGTGACTTTAAAGTGTAAGGCCATAGTAGCAGAACACAAAGCAAAGCTGATGTAGAGAACACTAAAAGTATCTTTATAAAGACATGTTCAGTTTAAAAACATTGCCCATTTTGTTGGATGACTGAATAAACCACCATTACACTACTGAATACCGTGTGCTTTTCCCCATCCTCATTAGCCATGCATGCCCTGGGTATTTCTGGACTACACTGGATTGTGATATAATCTGCTAAATCTTTAATTTAAATCTAAAAGAAAATAAGCATCACATAAAAAAGTTAACAGAAGTTATAATTTATTTTCAATACTTAAAATTAAACATCGGATAAGTAGGGATAATTGAAAGTCTGGCAAACTTGTATAAAACACTACAGGTAAACTCCAGGAATAAATTTAAGTGCACTTGATTGACATCATATTAATTCTGTATTTATTGCCACATTTAAATTTCATCAGTTTTCCAGCTTTCAGCAGCATAACCCACTCCTTTAAACACACCCCTTCTTTTACCAAAGCAACTTCATTATTAGACGGACTGTGAATACATACAAGATCAGTGTGAGCTGCGCTGCTAGCATACCTTCACCCTACAGCCTGTTTATGTACCTTTATTGCTTGTTCCTTTTTCTATTAGCATGGCTTTGAAATAGTACACAGATACGAGGACAGTGATTGGTTGAGAGCACAGAGTCTGTCAGCAGCTCAGGTCAAATTAATCAATCATTGGCTAAGCTACAATGTTTAGGAAGAGGTTTTGTGCAAATGGGAGGTGTAAAGTTATGCTGCTTAAAGAAGCAAAATGTGTTTCTTCATTTTAGCAAAGCTAAGCAGATTTGAGCTATGCTAAAAAAAAAGTATAAGTTTCGTATATACAGTATTTCACAAAAGTGAGTACACCCCTCACATTTTTGTAAATAATTATATCTTTTCACGTGACAACACTGAAGAAATGACACTCTGCTACAATGTAAAGTAGTAAGTGTACAGCCTGTATCACAGTGTAAATTTGCTGTCCCCTCAAAATAACTCAACACACAGCCATTAATGTCTAAACCGTTGGCAACAAAAGTGAGTACACCCCTAAGTGGAAATGTCCAAATTGGACCCATTTAGCCATTTTCCCTCCCCAGTGTCATGTGACTGGTTAGTGTTACAAGGTCTCAGGTGTGAATGGGGAGCAGGTATGTTAAATTTGGTGTTATCACTCTCACACTCTCTCATACTGGTCACTGGAAGTTCAACATGGCATCTCATGGCAAAGAATTATCTGAGGATCTGAAAAAAAAGAATTGTTGCTCTACATAAAGATGGCCTTAAGATGGCTGTAAGAACATTGCCAAGACCCTGAAACCGAGCTGCAGCTTGGTGGGCAAGACCATACAGCGGTTTCAGAGGACAGGTTCCACTCAGAACAGGCCTCACCATGGTCGACCAAAGAAGTTGAGTGCACGTGCTCAGCGTCCTATCCAGAGGTTGTCTTTGGGAAATAGATGAGTGCTGCCAGCATTGATGTAGAGGTTGAAGGGGGGGGGGGGTCTGCATTGCTGTCGTCCCAGAAGGAATCCTCTTCTAAAGCTGATGCACAAGAAAGCCCGCAAAAAGACTAATGTCCTGTTGTCCAATAAGACCAAGATAAACGTATTTGGTTCAGATGGTATCAAGCGTGTGTGGCGGCAACCAGGTGATGAGTACAAAGACAAGTGTGTCTTGCCTACAGTCAAGCATGATGGTGGGAGTGTCATAGTCTGGGCCTGCATGAGTGCTGCCGGCACTGGGGAACTACAGTTCATTGAGGGAACCATGAATGCCAACATGCACTGTGACATACTGAAGCAGAGCATGATCCCTTCCTTAAGGAGACTAGGCAGCAGGGCAGTATTCTAACATAACGACCCCAAACACACCCTCAAGATGACCACTGCCTTGCTTAAGAAGCTGAAGGTAAAGGTGATGGACTGGTCAAGCATGTCTGAACATCTGTGGGGCATCCTCAAACGGAAGGTGGGGAAGCGCAAGGTCTCTAACATCCACCAGCTCCGTGATGTCATCATGGAGGAGTGGAAGAGGGCTCCAGTGGCAACCTGTGAAGCTTTGGTGAACTCCATGCACATGAGGGTTAAGGCAGTGCTGGAAAATAATGGTGGCCACACAAAATAGTGACACTTTGGGCCCAATTTGGACATTTCCACTTCAGGGCGTACTTACGTTTGTTGCCAACGGTTTAGACATTAATGGCTGTGTTTTGAGTTATTTTGAGGGGACAGCAAATTTACACTGTTATACAGGCTGTACACTTACTACTTTACATTGTAGCACAGTGTCATTTCTTCATTGTTGTCACATGAAAAGATATAATAAAATATTTACAAAAATATGGGGGTGTACTCACTTTTGTGAGATACTGTATGTAAGTAGTGTTGATACCAAGAGTATTCCTTTAATTATTGGAACTTCTCAAGTTGTTCCATAGTCTCCATTTCGGTTCATTTGTGAGGATTGAGCTGTGTTCATTTATTTGTATTTCTAAGTTATAATATGGCTCTCTTGTGATATTCATGAAAGAAAGTTCTGGATGAGTCAGGTGACATACAAGGGCTCAGAATGTGTCTGGAAATTGTGATTTAGTAAATTGTTGGCATTGTGCAACTTATGGTGGTACTATTATTATTACTGCCATTTACATAGTGCCAACAGATTCCGTAGCGCTTTCCAATATTATAAGAGATGGGGGGAATTTAACTATAAATAGGACAATTACCAAAAAAACTTCCAAGAACGATAGGTTGAAAAGGACACTGCACAAACGAGCTTACAGTCTATACATGGTGGTGGGAGTGTCATGGTCTGGGCCTGCATGAGTGATATACTGAAGCAGAGCATGATCCCTTCCCTAAGGAGACTGGGCAGCAGGGCAGTATTCTAACATAACGACCCCAAACACACTCTCAAGATGACCACTGCCATCACCACATGTCATGGACTAGTATTTTTCCGAACATATTGCTTTTGGATTTCCATAAAACCTCTATTTAAGCCCTGACCATGCATTGATAACAGAGTCAAATTATGCTCTTAAAGGACCACTATAGTGCCAGGAAAACATACTCGTTTTCCTGGCACTATAGTGCCCTGAGGGTGCCCCCACCCTCAGGGACCCCTTCCCGCCCGGCTCTGGAAGGGGGAAAGGGGTTTAAACTTACCTTTTTCCAGCGCTGGGCGGGGAGCTCACCTCCTCCGATCCTCCTCCGTTCCTCCTCCTGGGCTGAATGCGCAAGAAAAAATGGGTTAACCCTAGCTGGACCTGGCACCCAGACCACTTCATTAAGCTGAAGTGGTCTGGGTGCCTAGAGTGGTCCTTTAATCAAATGGTACTCCTAGAGCTGCAGTTGATTGGCACAGTGTAGCGATTAGCCACACATGCACATTAGACTCCTAATGCTTCTCCATGGGGAATCATTTGATTGGCAGAGATCATAAGCATTTTAGCATTTCTGAATGTCAGGTCATTTAGTATGTTCCCAGCTATTCTGTACATTATGTACAATACCCTGCCAGAAATTGCATATTTGCAATTTAAAGTCTGTTCACTGTGATACATACAGGTCTTTTTCTCTTCAGTGGAAAACTACTTGGGAATTAATGTATAATTGATATCTAGTTGCTTAACAGTGGCGTCTCCAGGATTTATACTTAGGTAGGGCACAGGGACAAAAGTAGGGGGGAAGTTTTAAAAAAAGAGAGAGAGAGAGAGAGAGAGTGTGTGTGTACACTCTGTTCCAAATTATTATGCAAATGATATTTTTCTCATTTACCTAAATAATTACTGTGAATAACAGTCAGCATAATTCTCATGTTATCAACTGTTAAGAGTACAATTCACATTTTATTGAACAAACCTCCTAATGAGTATTTTTTTAAACATAAAAAACTTACAATGCACTGTTCCAAATTATTACGCACAGTAAGTTTCAAAACACTTTATAGGTTGTAAAGAACTGAACATTGTCATTTATTGTGTTTGCAGCATATTTACTGAAATCAAAAGCTATTTCAATCAAACTTATAACAACGTTTTAACTTTTTAAACATTTTAACAGGTCACGTTACATTTTAACATAGGACCCCTTATCTGATAGCAGCTTCACAAGTCTGGCATTCCATTGAACTTGTGAGTTTTTGGACAGTTTGTGCTTGAATTTGTTTGCAAGATGTCAGAATAGCCTCCCAGAGCTGCTGTTTGGATGTAAAGTGCCTCCCACCCACATAGATCTTTTGCTTGAGGATGCTCCAAAGGTTCTCAATAGGATTGAGGTCAGGGGAGGATGGAGGCCACACCATGACTTTCTCTCCTTTTATCCCCATAGCAGCCATTGATGCAGAGGTACTCTTTGCAGCATGAGATGGTGCATTGTCATGCATGAAGATGATTTTATTACGGAATGCATAGTTCTTCCTTCTATACCAGGGAAGAAAGTGGTCAGTCAGAAACTCCACATACTTTGCAGAGGTCATCTTTACTCCTTCCCTAAAAGCTCCCTTCCCATGATTCCGGCCCAAAACATGACTCCACCACCGCCTTGCTGACGTCGCAGCCTTGTTGGAACACCACCAACCATCCACTACTCCATCCATCTGGTCCATCCAGGGTTGCACGGCACTCATCAGTGAACAGGACTGTTTGAAAATTAGTCTTCATGTATTTTTCTGCCCAGTGCGGCTGTTTCTGCTTGTGAGCCTTGGTTAGTGGTGGCTGAATAGAAGGTTTATGCACAGTTGCAAGTCTCTGGAGGACTCTACACCTTGATGTCCATTGGACTCCAGAGGCACCAGCAGCTTCAAATAACTGTTTGCTGCTATGTAATGGTATTTTAGCAGCTGCTCTCTTGATCCGATGCATGGATTTGGCAGAAATCTTCCTCAATGTGCCTTTAGCTGCACGAACCCACTTGTGCTCTGAATCAGCCACAAATCTCTTAATAGTGCGATGATCATGCTTAAGTTTTCGTGAAATATCTAATGTTTTCATACCTCGTCCAAGGCATTGAACAATTTCACTCTTTTTGGCAGCAGAGAGATCCTTTTTCTTCCCCATATTGCATGAAAATGGTGCTCTGCTTAATAATGTGGAACACCACTGCTCCCCATACACACATTGCCCTACATATACACTGCCCCCATACACTCACACTGAAATCCTCTCACACACACACACACACTGCAAATGTCACACACAAATACTGACCCACACATACACTGCACCCCTGACATATACTGCCGCCATCACTCACACACTGCAACCTTCATACACACACACACACACACACACTGCTCTCACACCGTCCCCCTCACACACACACACTGCACCCCTTACACATTGCACCACTCACACACACCACTGCTCCTATGCCCTACTACAGCCCCATTTCCCAGCAGACCTCAGGTAAGTTGTCAAACTGTTCTTAAACTGTTTGACTACTTACTCTGGGAGGGGGTCCCAGCACTATTGACACCATAACCACTACACTGAGCTGTAGTGGTTATTGTGTCTGTATTATTTCTTTAAATAATCTACAAGTGCCCCTCCCGAGATCAGGCTCTGGATCCGCCACTGCACAGACATGGCCCCCTCTCCCCTTTTTTTTTTTTTTTTAAATAAAGAAAAGGCATTAATGTATTGTCCTCTAATAAGGTACTGTACTCATTATACACTGTGTATACTTATAAAAAGTGATGGCTGACTTTTGGTCCTGCAGTGTAACTGAAGATGTAATGCAGAATAACTGACATTGCATAGGCCAGTCTTCACTGTCCTGTTAGCCATTATTGGGGTTTGTTCTATAAGCACATTCTCCAGGCGAGTAGAAGATTTTTAATTTGACCTTCCAATAGCATAAATCAATATTTGTGGATAATAATTTAATTGAAAGTCTAGGTGACCTTGATGTGACAGTTCTTTTGTGAATATTTTTCAATGTGGGCAATTGAATAGGACTTTGCCTTTATTTGTGAAATACATGTTTGCCCGCAGTAAGTCTGGCATCTCTCTCTGTGCCGGTTGTACTACACACATTACATGTGCTTTGACTTTTTTCTTCCTTGCACAATAAAAGATTAATTTCTTTTTGGTTCCCCTGTGAACATTCATTTTCTGCTTTCTGAGTACTTATTTTACAAAGGCTGTATGCAGCTTCATTGGGTTTGTTTATTTATTTGTAATTTCAAAAGATGGGCAGATAAAATGGCTATTAATAAAGATAAATTAAACCTATCAATAAGGATATCAATAAGAGTAAAATTAAACATCTAAGAGAAAATAAAACATGAGCTAGCAAATGGATAGATATAATACAATACATGCACAGCCCATTACACAGAGCTGAAAATTATTTTTAGGTTAGTATGTTTTTATAATATATATCTGAATGTTATTTTGCTAGCGCAATGTAGACTTTACATTTTATGCTTACCAGCAGTAAACTAGTTCATCCACCCATTTTTTTGATTGTGATTGATCGAGGAATGGAATGGTCCATAGATTAGTTAAAGAGAAAAAATATAATTTGGAGGAAAACAGAAAATTAAAAAAGAGAGAATTCTGGGGTGGCAGTAAGAAGAATGCCTTTCTCCAATTTATTACAAAATTGTATTTCTTCCTCTGTTGTCCAGATCTATCAAGTTGTGCACATTCTTAGTCAAAAGTTAAAAGTTTAACAGCTCCATTCACCCAACTGTGAACAGGATTGAATAAAATGATAGCAGTCTATGTATGACTTTTATTTGTATATCAAATCTGATGAACAGGTTAAAGAAATAGTCTAATGTTATAAATACATATTTTTCTAGTAATGTTATTTTAGTCCTTTAATTCGTTTGATTACCCCCCCATAGAATAAAATAAAGCAATTTAGTTCACTGAATCTAATTCAAAGCATTTCAACCACAAACATGAACTATCCATAATTGAAAGTATTCACTAGGAATTGTCTCTAGTGTCTGTCTGTCTCATTGACCGATTGATTGTTTGATAGATAAGGGCATCCTCTCTGACAAATGTAAACATTTAAATTTTTCAAAAAGACAATGATTACATTTGTCATACTGAAGGGGCAGGATCTATACACCATAAGCACTATATTAGATGTTATGGTTTTGGTGCTTCAAGAGTCCCTTTAAGATAAGTATATTTTTTATTTACTTGCATATTTTTCATGCATTATCTAAATAATGAATTAAAAATGGAGGTCATGTCCATCCCTCAAGTATCTCTTTTAAAAAGTAGCATGCTCTTACCTCCCAACGGGCTAAAAGGTTGGTGTCAGCAGTGTTGAAACTCATGTCACTGGTGACACCCATGATGGCCTGAAACTACCCTTAAAGGACCAGTTTACTGAAGGGGGGGGGGTCAAATCATTGTCATGGTAACTGCAGCAACGCTCTGACAGCCGGGTCTTGCGAGAGGACTAGATAGATAGCCTCCCGGACTCTCTCTCCATCTCTTAAAGCATTTAATATTGCAGGGAGTAAGATCTTTGATCTCTCTCCCTGCGGATATATTTATTTATTGGCTCTATGGGGCCGGAGTACAATGATGGCAGCCCTTGGTGTGGAATACCATGGAAATAAATTGGGATGGTGGGACAAGAACCCAGAATCTGCACAGATGCATCCTTTTCCCTTTAGAAAATCTACACTGTGGAGATTATTTGCTGAATGTTAACTTTAATACAATTGTGTAGGTTTAAAGCAGTTTTGCAGGCTACTTCTTTCCTAGATTAATTGATTCATTTAATTGTCTATTTGTATGGTCTTCTTGCTTTGCCAACCATACAGTGCTGAGAAATATATGAATTTTAATATCAGGATTATAGTATAACTGTTCAGGTAATCCTCTTTTTTTTTTCTCTGGCAGGCTGCAGATTGCAACATCACATCTAAAGGAAAAAGAAGATGAACTGCAACAATTAACTAAAAAGTTGACATGCTGTCAGCAGGATGTGAAACTTGCACAAGGCCATCGGCAGCTGCTAAGGTACTGTATGAAATGCTAATATCCCAGATTCTAGCAATGCTTGAATAAAATATAATGCACATTCTGATTGGTCAGAGTCAGTATTGCCTACTTATAAATGAAATGTATATAATAGATTTACCAAAGCATTTTATAGAGATGCATTAATAAAAATGCCGTCACTAACGTATCTAATGAAATTTAGAACTCCACACCTTTTTATCCTGCAGCTGGGCTCCTCCATATTAATCCCTGTCAATCACTGTTATAAATTCTGTCCTTTGCAGCTAGAAGTCAGCATAAGGAAAACATACAGGGAAGAGGAGTTATTAAAGGAACGCTAGAGTGACAGGAAGAAAAACATGTATTCCTGTCACTATAGCTGTGAAAATACTGTTTAGGCCCCATGGCCCCCTCTGTCAGCAAAGTAAAAGGTGATTTTACTCATGTTTATTCCTGCACCGCGCGGGTCTCCTCACGGCTGACTGCCTCCTTGGTTGAGATCATCAAACTTGACAATCTCAGTCAACCCAATGCTTTCCCATACCAAAGCATTGGATGCTTTTGTGCATGCACGGCAAAATGCCACGTTGCGCCATTCAGCATCTCCTTATGAGGAACGTTCTGCACCTCCATGTAAAGCGTAGAGACGCTGAATGTTACTTACTCAGGAAGCATCTCTAGTGGCCATCTAAGTGACTCTGAAAAGACAGTGAATACATTAAAAATCCTGCAGGGACATACTACACACAGCAGAACAACTACATTAAAGGGACACTATAGGCACCCAGACCACTTCAGCTCATCCCTATTGCAATGTATTAAGAAACTGCAATGTTTACATTGCAGCACAAAGACAGCCTCTAGTGGCTGTTTACCAGACAGCCACTTGAGGTCCTTCCAGAATGTTACTGAACTTTTGGTCCGCTAACTGATGCTGGACGTCCTCACGCTCTGCTTGAGGACATCCAGTGTCCGCTATATCCCCATAGGAAAGCATTGATTCAATGCTGTCCTATGGGGAGGTCTAATGCCCGTGCGGCACTCGCCATGCGTGCGCATTAGCTTCCCCCTTGTTGAGGTCAGGTGACGTCAGAGGAGACGGAGCCACAATCCAACCCTGAGGGACATCAGCACTGGGACAGTTAAGTAAAGGGTAGGGGAGAGAGGAGGCAGAGGCCGCTATAGTGCCAGGACTACAGCTTTGTACACCTGGCACTATAGTATCCCTTTAAGCTGAATTTGTTATGGTGACTATAGTGTCCTTTTAAACAATGTTTTTATTTCTCCTCTTCACTTGCAGTGTTTGCCTTGACTTTACTTTATCTGAACTCTATTGTGATATAATTTGCTCAATCTTTAATATAAATTTTAAAAGAAAACAGAGATTTACACAAGTAGTAGATCATTTTAATGTTTTACTCAATGGTATAAGTTCCAGAGAAGTGACAGCTTGCTTTAAACGTATACCTCTGTGATTTACTTTTTTTATATGACAGTATGTTTTAAAAGACATTCCAGGCTCGAGTCACCTATTCCTTTTTAATGCAGTATATAGATCACATATTCAAAATACACAACAATACAAAAACAAATGGACTTGGATTTTCTGCATTTGCTTAAAATGTCCAGCCCTTGACGTTTAAACCGTGAGCGGTGCCCAGACCAGAAAGTGACTCAGCCAATCATATCCCATAAATTCCATCAACAGAACTCTGTATGGACAGCTCAGACCTCTGGGAATGGACACTCATTCGTCAACTTTCTAATGTAGAAAACAAACAGCTGAACTATAACTGATAGATGTATAGATAGGCAGACATATAGATAATGTATATGCGTAGATAATAGTTTTTTATCGGGCACATTACATGTCATAGCAGAGAAACTGCTCTAAAGGAGAAATCTATAACATTAATCTCCCAGTAAGTGGGTCAGATATAGGGTTCAAGTCAAGTTGAACAACTCCTGATCAGTGTATTGCAGAGCGTGTTTGATCTCAGTTTAAAGGACATCCCTCATTCTTTTGATGTGAAAGAAATACATAACAGACATCTGCTTTAATATGCAACACAGATTGAGTGATTACACCCCTATTTTCAAGGGCAATCAGTTATGGATGTAATATCGTTTCTGTATGATAAAACTGCATTCTACACAATAGAAACGTCTAATTATTTCCATGCAGCTCACTATTTTACAGCTGAACCTTTTCTTTCGCGCTGCAGGGCGTACCTTGGATTACAAAATGTATCTGTTTCTGTTCCAAATTACCCCACAAGTGAGAGTTATTATCCAGCACAATGTTATTTTTGTTATTGGAAACACTAATCAGTGAAATGTTTTGTTCATTTAAAGAAAAAGTCGTACAGACATTTCAAAACATTTTCTGAAATTTAACTTTATTCATTATAAGAAGGGACTGCTAATATGTTACAGATTTGATTTCGTACTTCCTGGATCTTATCATCCGTATTTTCTAAGGAAGTCCTGAAATAGTCCTGCTGGCTCCTAAATAATCTGCCTGGCTCCAGAATACTCAAAACATTTGCCAAACTCTGCTATTCTACGCACTCCTCTAGCATTATCAATGGTTAATTGTCTTGGATTAAGTACATACATCTCCTAACCATTGCAAAGATCTGTAACTGAGCACAGAAAAAAAAATACTATGATCCTAATATTTTGCTGTTCTTCTACATCTGGGTGGACAAAGGTTGATCTCTTGCTTTTGTTAAACTGCAGTTCCCACAATTCATTGCCAGGTTTAATTCTCAAAATATGTCATTCTTTTAGTTCTACAGCTAGGGATCTACTTTCTGTTCAACCTATTTTGGATCGTATCATATATCTGTAACTATTTGGTTTCACATTATAGGAACACTCTAGGCACCCAGACCATTTGATCTCAATGAAGTGGTCTGTGTGCCATGTGTCCCTTCACCTCCCCCCTGTTTTAACCCTGCAGTTGCATGCAGAGGCGTAACTAGAAACCACTGGGCCCCGGTGTGAAAATTGCCCTGGGGCCCCCCCACCTGCCACCCTCCTCCCATACGTCTATCGCCCCCTCCCCCACACATGCAAACAGATATACATGTAGACACAAACAAACACATACACACAGAGGCACAGACATACACACGCACATACAAACACACAGACATACACAGACACACAAACACACATATGCAGACACACAAACACGCATATACAGACACAGACAAACATACACACACAGACATACACAGCAAGACATACACACACAGACAGACGTGCACTCACATACAGACACACATACCTTTCCCTGGGGTCCAGCGGTGGCTCAGGCTGATGGGAGTCAGAGTTCCCATTCTGACTCCCTCTTCTTCCTCGCACCTGGCTCCCAATG
Organism: Pelobates cultripes; assembly: GCA_933207985.1. NCBI lineage: Eukaryota > Metazoa > Chordata > Amphibia > Anura > Pelobatidae > Pelobates > Pelobates cultripes. The sequence goes on from OW240913.1 coordinate 91,891,317, forward strand.
GTTGCTGGGAGGAAGGGCAGTCACTTCCTCCCAGCCTCTGACATCATCAGAGGGGTCCCGGTCGCGCTGTTAAAGCGCTGACTGGGCCCCCTGGAATTACATAGCATCGGGTGGCCCTAACAGCATTGGCCACCCGATGGGCCCCTTCAATGCGGCCCCGGCAGTTACAAAGCGCGGGCCGGGGCAGCATTACTCAGCTGGTGGGATCCACGATCGCAGGGGTCCGCAGGGTGGCTGGGCCCCATGGAGTGACGGGCCCGGTCACAGCTGCGACCCCTGCGACCATGGTAGTTCCACCACTGGTTGCATGTTTTCCTTGCAGGGTTAACCTGTTTTTAGTGGAAGGCGACCTAAGAGCCACTAGAGGAGCTTCCCTAAAATAGTAGAGTAAAACTCTATTTTAATCAGATGGTCTCACAGAGACCATTTGACTGGTGCAGTGTGGTGCTGCGCATGCGCACTATACTCCAAATGCTTTCCTATGGGAAAGCATTTGATTAGGTGAGATCTTGATTATCTCAGGCAAAGAGGTGGAGCTTCAACAAGGAGACAAGCGCAGCGAGGGGAAAAAGATAAGTAAACTACTTTTTTTTTTTTTTTAACCCTGGGAAGCTATTGTGTAGCTGAACATTGCAGAATATGTTTACTTGATTTATAATACTTATCAAAGGTTCAATTTGTGACCCTCTGTAGAGAAATAGTTAAAGGGAGACTAAGCACTATAGCTTATCATAGTTCATGCAAGTTTCACTTCCCCATTATCTGTCTGACCTTAGACAGCAATGATGGAGACATTTTAGCTCAACGCTCACAGCCTATATTGCTGTCTGACACTGTGATGTCATCAGAGTTTTGTTTGTTTTTTATTAAACTAAATAATCACAACCTAAGGATACCTAGACTGGCCACTCCTCAGATGGCTACTAAAAATGCTTCCTGGGGCATTGCATTGAGACACTGAACTTTCCTATAGAGATGCATGGATTCAATGCATCTCTATGAGGAGATGCCAATTGGCCAGGGCTGTGTTTAGCTTGTGCTGGCTCTGCCCCGACCTGCCTCCTTGACAAATCTCAGCCAATCCAATGCTTTCCTATGGGAAAGCATTGTGATTGGCTCAGATCACCACTTCTGATGATGTCAGCCATGGAGGTAGTTCCGGAGCAGAGCCAGCAGCAGCAGACTGGAATAAAGTTTTTGGTCAGATTCTAGTTATTGCACTACATACCAATATAAGCTTTCTCCCCTCATAACAGTACTAGGCCAATTATATTTCTAAATATACTAATTAGAATTGATCTGTGGTGTTTCTTCGTCCAGGTTAGCAGTGGAAATTAATATGATTCACATGAGCCTTTGATTATGGTTGTATATGTGAGGCAATTGATAGTGAATTAATGACCATGTTGTCTTACTGTACCATGTTTAATGTGTAAGAGATGTTTCTAGCCTTGCATTGGAATCTTCCTCCCTGTGTTTACATTCGAACTAGTGTCTAAACACATTTTAAGGTAATTGAAAGAATCTCCAATAGGACCCATATGGAGGACCCATATGGAGTATAATAACTAATAGCTCTTTCTCACCATCTGCTTTGATTTGATGACCCTAACACTCCAATTTCTGTACATAACCACTTTTGAGTATCCCAGTTGTCTCTGGTGGTCCCTGTCTGTGCTACTGTTAACATCTACATCTCCGATAACATCAAAGAGAGTATACAAAATGTGAAAAAAATATATTAATTATTAGAGGTTTATCCTATTCAGATATAATAATCAGTCTCTCTGTATATAAGAAATCAGTTTTATACCTATTTCCGAAGACTTGTGTCTAACTTGCACTAATTTGTTGTCTTGCCAATAACCGAGTACATTTAAAGGTGAACTGTCTCTTCCTGTGTTTTGCTTTGTTTATTTTTATAAATAGTTATTTGCATGTTGTATTATTCTTTTGTAATTTACTAAACAGAACCAATTTATTTTATCTATTTCTATTTTATTTGCATCATATGCCACAGCCTGGCTTCCAATGCTAATTATTTTTATCACAACATTGTTGTATATGCAGGAGGCATCATGGCAGCAGTCTTACAGTGTACAGATACATATATGGTATTTTAGAAGCAAGTGCCCAAGCATGTATGATAGCACCATGGGATCTGACATGTAAAATGAACATTTCTCTTTAAAGGGATATACTGTAGTGCCAGGAATACAAAGCTATATTCCTGGCACCACCGCTCTCCCTGCCTCCCCCTCTCTCACTCCACCCCTAGTAAATAAAGGAAACCCTTTATTAACCAACTTTTTCCCAGCACTGATGTCACCCCCTCCTCCGTCCCTCGATGAGTGTGTTCTTTTGCACATGCACGGCAAATGCCGCGCATGCATTAGATCTGGTAGACAGCCACAGAGGGCAGACTTAGTGCTGCAATGTAAACATTGCAGTTTCTATGGAACTGCAATGTTTTACATTGCAGCACTAAGTGCAAAAGGGACAGTGCGCACAGACCACTTCAATTAGCTGAAGTGATCTTGGTGCCTACAGTTTCCCTTTAAAGGGATACTCAGAGCAACATAACAATTAAAGGACATTGTACATGTAGGTTTTTTGGGGGGCAATCACAAGGTGTTTTGGCAAACTATTTCAAATAACTTGACAAAAAAGCGGTGTGTGGAATCCTTGCCCTCCAAGCCTACTCTCTTTTAACAAATTCACTTCCTTATTAGCTATTCAAACTTTGGTTGTGTGATCACATACTAAGGTAATAGCAGAGCTTGCTGAAAGTCCTTTCTTCTTCATCAAATCAGATGACAGATGTATTTTTTGTTTCCTCAAAAAGAGCAATGAGATCTAGCATGACTGAACCCTACTATAGGCCAGCACTTCGAGCCTATAATTGTATGTTGTGATTTTGTCCAAATTTTGTATGACATAGAGAACTACATTTAATGAGACCTTGTGAACCTTATAATAAAATGAATGCTTTATGCAACTTGCATGTTTTAACTCTGGAGCAGAAGTAGAATTTGTTATAGCTTTGGGATATTACCTTAATTTATTATTATGAATTATGTGTATAATTCAGGGTATCTAATGTAATGAAATTCATTCCGTAGCTTATGAACCTAACATTGTAGGAATAAAGTAATTTGAACAAAGCTTTAATTTTTAAGTTTTATTCTTTATTTATTTATTTATTTACGTTTTTGTATTAGAAGAAAACCATACATATATCTGTATCAGCAATACAATGCATCATTAGCGAATGACATATTGACATCGGAATGCTAGCATCTGGCGATACATAGAAAAGGCATATCCTCTTCTGTGGAACTCCCTTGCCTTCTCCGGAAGATTTTCACCCAAAAACAAACTTCAAGAAAGCATATCAATTAAACTGTTAGCAGGTTTTTATCCCCCACTCCCCATGACTCCTCTCAGACAACTGTCAAAAACTACCTACTAAGCCCTCTGTGAATACTTTTCTAACAACCTACTTTGTACCCCTACTTTTACCCTTTGTGTCACTATGCCCCACTCCCTCTAGAATGTAAGCTCATTGAGCAGGGCCCTCCACCCCTTTTGGTCCTGTACGTCCAGTTGTCTGGTTACAGTTACATGTCTGTTAATCCACCCGTTGTAGAGGGCTACGGAATCTGATGGCGCTATATAAATAATAAAATAATAATATCAGTGTTCACCCAGCAGGAGGCTGATCTATATTGGTATTGAATCGTATCATGTGCTGGTCACAATACATAAATGCGTGTGGTACGCTATACAAATGCAAATATGGAGGAACATTAACAAAATAACCTGAATTAAGGAAAGAAAAGGAGAAGGAGGATGTGGGACACATTGTATTGCAAATAGTAAACATTAGGAAAGCGCAAATGGGAGGGTGGTCTCATCGGGTAGGGATTTTGTTGGTGGTCTCATTGGGTAGAGATTTGGCGGGCTCTAGCCTACTCATTAGGATGGCATTGGGAGTGTGGGCCATTAATGAAGGAGGACCAGTATGTCAACCAGGGGGTCCAGACTTTTAGATACTTTAGCTGGAGACCCCTTGCCGACTAGTGTAACTCCTCCATGGTTCGAGTGTCTTCCAGTCTATGTACCCACTGGGTTAGAGAAGGTACTGCTGTCTGTTTCCAGTGGGCAGGGATTAAGGCGTTTGCTTCTCCAAGTAGTAACCATAATTTCTGATGATGAGGGTTTGGCAAGTAGTTCCACCACCCTAACAATATTTGGGAGGATGTGAGAGAGCGGATCTCCGGTAAAATCGTTTTGAATAGTGGTAGAACCTAGCTCCAAAAGGGGCAGTGCCACCAAATGTGTTCTATTGTCCCCTCATCCACCTGACATTTCGAGTATTCCTTGTTAACCGTAGGTATGAAGGAGTGTAGGAGGGATGGGGTTCTATACCATCTAGTGGCACTTTTGAAAAGGGCTTCTTTCCTTGATAGGCTAACCAAAGCCATCATAACTTTACCAAAAATAAAGGTCCAGTCTTACTCTGAGGGATGGACCCTGAGGCCAGCCACCCACTGTCGTTGAAATTGTCTGGGTTCAGGTTCTGAGGTGTTTTGTTGTATCAACGGATAGATCTACGACAGTGGTCTGGAGCATGGAATTGGTCTCAAAGAGTCAGGTCTCTTGGTCTAGTCTGGATTGCCCCCTGTTTCGTAAGGTAGCGTACTAATTAGTAGTAACTCAAGGTATCCAGTAGCGAGAGTTGGGAGGGTCGGCAGGATAGGTCAGTTATCATGGGAAAGGTGTCTCCTTGAAAGACATCCTGTGATGCTGGGAGCCTGTCAGTCGGTGAAGAGTGGAAGCTACGAGACCCCTTTGGAAACTCAGGTTATCAGTTAGTGGGAGGAGTGGGTAAATCCCTGGAGCTAGTTTAAGGGGGTTTCTCGGGCATCTCCAGGTGGGAAGGTACAATCAGGTCATGTGTTGGGCAGACCTGCCACGGGAGGGTGTGGAGGGGAACTTTAGCAAATGATTGTTCTATTGTATGCCATGACTTCTGTCTGTCAGGGGCGGTCCACTCCTGTATCCTGGTGGAAGATATGTAGGAGGCCTAGTCCCCCACCCCTATCCAGTGTTCCCGTCAACACCTGGTAGGAGATGCGAGGGTGTTGGTATTTCCATATGAAGGATGTAAACAGTATTTTAAGTGTGGCAAAGAATGTGCGGGGTAATTGGATGGGAACTGCGTGCATGAGAAATAGTTTAAGTAGTTTTCTGTATTTTATTTTTAATTTTTATCAATAATATGCTGCCAGTTAAGTGTAAACATCATCTTCATTCTAGTATATACAGTTAGTAAAATAATAAAATAAAATGCATTGGTTGTTTATTTTCAAACTGCTTGTTTTTGTATACATTTAAATTGATTGACCATAAAGAAAGGTATTAAGTCATACACATAATTTTGAACAAAACAGAAACCGGTTTATTTTCAGTTTTGGGATTGACTTGAACAGATGTAGTCATATCCAATCCTGAAACAGAAAATGAAAAGGGCCAACTTGTTGTTTTATGTTTTATGTGGTCCATTTCTAACTGCTGTGACAAATTACAATGTCTTAAAGGCTTTCAGGCTATCCGAGTGTCATAGTCATGCACTCAGGCCTCGATACTCAAATACTTTAATATTTTTGGATAAACTTTTCAAATTTTATTTGACATATTAAACTATTAAAACATATATCATATGTAAAATCAATATATCTCAAAATATCAAAATATTACAAAGTTTAAATATTTTTCATAGTATTAAATAATTAAAAGGTTTATCCGAAAATATTAATTCATTTAAAAAACGTATCCAACAATGCTAAATCGAGGCCTCGGTTGGTATCCTGGTGTCCTGTTTACTCTTTAGTGGCTAGAGACTATAGTCAGTATTTTTTTAATACATACACATTATGTAATGACAAGGCTCCTGTTCATCTGTACATGCCCAGTCATAGTCTTAATCACATTACCTCCTATATATCCTGTTTGCTGATATCAGGAACATGCTCTGGCTCTGACATTTAGATGGTCATATTTAGAGTTAATTAGCTAAAATTTACAGTTTAGTGGATAACAAAAATGGTCTGTGTTGTTGTTAGCCTTTAAAAGTACTCTTCTAGAAAAATGTAAACTTCCATATTGGAGATGGGTATGATATTTTGCTTTGTACTTTAAGTAAGCAGTGGATGTTTTTTTTCTGTATGATAGAATATTTAGGAATAGGAAATGTAGAGATAGGAGAGTGAAAAAAGGGCTGGGAAGAGTACAGTAAATATTGCACAAATTAACATCCATCTCCTCAATGTTTTTTCATGAACAACTTTATCCAGATACATGCTTCTCTTGATGTCTTAAGTCATTAGAGGAAAACCTGTGCATCATGATGGGGCATTTGGAAGGTCATCTGTGTTTGATGGGAAGCTGTGTGTGTTTGCCCTAGGTTTGGTATTCTGTTTTGCTGATTACAATGAATGAAACTCTTGTGTGGTCCCATTCTCCTGACACATTTGGCACTAATATTGGTTTTCTTCACTCTCAGGTGATCTATTGTCTGTCTGTTGGTTTCAGAAAATTCTGTAATTACCTGCAGATAGTTCTTATGATCTTTTTGAGAGCAGTTGATCCTGTCAGACTTGAAGAATCATTAAAAAATTGGACGTTCGCTTTCTGCTGATGAGCATCTAGGCTGTGCCACAGCTCCAGCATTGTGTGTGGCTCCCTTCATACCCCCTCCTTCCAGATCATTTTGAAAATATACTCTGCCCACCACTAAAGTAGGAGGTGGACAACTCACAGGGGCACAATGCTTTTCAGTAACATCCCTAGCCGACACTGCCACGATAATTTGCTTATGTTTCACTTTATTTTTTAAATTTTTTTGAAAAGCATTCCACAGGTCTCCCAAACCTGCTGTACTCCTGATGTATGTAAAAGTCACTGCTTTACATGTCATTGTATCATATACCATTTTGCTTTACTGTGGAATGACAAAAAAAAAAAAAAATATAAAAAAAAAAAATTGGAAGTTAGATTTTGTTTAGGTTCTCTTGGTGTATATTTGGATGGAGGCGGCAATGCCAAGGGCCATTGATGTTACACCGTCTCCTTTGTGGTGTTATCTGGTTCCATTTTCTTGCTATCCAGGTCTGTGTTAAAGAGGGCTTCTCTGTTTACACATCTTCTAGTTAAGTGATTGTGGGTTCACTTATGGTTTAGATAGTAGTTTGTGAGATGATCTAGACTTCCTTTTGGCTTTTGAGAAATAATTCTAAGGCATGCCCTTGTCCTTGGGGTTAGAAAAATAAAGTCAACTTTAAAAAAAAAAAAAAAAATGTTTTAAAGAAAAACTATAGCTCAATGGATTCAGACATGTGTGACCATAACCCTGTGTGAGGGTTTGAAGGGTAAGTATTACTTACATTTTAGCCTTCGCCATGCTGCTCTCCTAGCTACCGCTTTGTCTCTTTGGCTGAGTTGCTTTGGAAGACAGCCATGAACAGAAAGCCACAAGAGGCAGATCAACCTCCTACAGAACAACACCGTTTTACATTGCAGGTTTCAAAAGGCAGGATCACTGCAACATGACTGCCTTGCTGAGGTGACATGGTCTTGGGTGCCTTAAGGGTCTCTTTAATAGCTGTGGTATCCTAGTCATGTAAGAAGCTACAACCAAGATTTGTAGAAAAATCAGCTAAAGAAAGAAGTGTGGTTCTCTTATTTCATTCTTTATACAGGGAAGATGAGTTGCAGTCAAGAAACTCCATATTGTCTCTTGCTCGCAGAGGCCCAATGATTCCTGTTCAGTGCCAAAATGGAGGCTACCACTAAGGACACAAGCGTGTTGCTGGGAGGTTACATAAAAGAGTTATTTAATTATAAGCCTAGAACATCTAAATTTTTAGAATACCTCCCTCCCAGTTGGGCCCACTACCCCCTGAAAACATATGATATTTAGCATCTAACATATGCTTTTGATGCAGAACAATTTATGAACATACACAATGCATTTTTAGAGATGAGTGAGTGTCAAGCTGGAATGAGATTTTAAAAACTTGAAATGCCATGGAGATAAGTATTTCTGTCAAAAGCAGGCGGCAGAGTTAGACATGATTTCATCTGGTGTCCACATGATCTATTTTATGGATGGCTTCCTGCCACATGAACATATTTTTTTCCTTTTTTAACTTCTGATTTGCGTGTGAAATGTGTTCTATTACCAAATGGTTTGTAAAAACTGACTATAAAAATAAACATGTTTTAATTCTAGTAATCTGTGTTTTTAGTTTGGAAATGGTTGACGTAGAACTCTCATCGGTGATCTAGCTTGTTTGTAAGGACTACTTAAACTGTTTCTCCAGTAACTGTTGTGACTGTGAGTCCATTTCCCAGCAGGGTATATTCTCCCCTAAATGCTTCCTACAATTAAAGGTAAAATGCAACAAATAAAAATAAAGGGATTAGAGTTAACGTTAACATCTAAAACCCAAAATATTCATGAAATTTAGTGTAAGCTAATGCCTCGCTTCCACTGAGCGGTATGGTTCAGGTCAGAATGGTTTGGAAGGGTTAGAATGGTCCAGCCTATTCAGGTGAGCGTTTCCACTGCAAGTCGGACCGCCAGGGGGCATGCAGAGTTTAGACCAAATGCCTAGCGTGTCATTTGTCGTGAGCATTGACGTTTTCCTGTCCACCAATCAATGGATTGTATAGTGTGACGCCAGTAGCTCCGCCCATTTCCTATGTAACATCTGAATGGGGCCCAGGAATGGTGCAGTTTGGTTCGGTTGTATGGGCCACTGTCATAATGGAAACACTCAAAATAGCGTACCAGACCTAACCGAACCGTACCGCTCAGTGGAAACGAGCTATAAATGTACTCTTCCTTGGTAATATATAATCTCAATTAGAACCACCCAAATAATAGTTACCAAATCACTCTGAATATATGCTAATGATTACATGGGGGCGCTATATAAATTTACTCCTCTTCCATTTGTTCCAAACACATCTGTCATTGCTACACCAGAAGAATCTGTAGTGAAAACAAATACAATTCAACGTTTTAAAGACACATTCTCTATGGCCAACTGACTTTTGGTGGCCTACACCAAGTTTAGTATTATATTATCTGCACCTCTAAAGTCACTGGTAGATTATGCTTTGCTCTGAAGTCATCCTATCTGTCTTCAGTTTACAAATTGCTCCATAGTGGTATAATTTTGCCCATAATAGTGCTTTCTAATTTTGAGTTTAATTCCGAAATGGATTAACACAAACCTGGTGGAATGATACCTAAATATTATTTGCACCATAACTACTACACAAACTCGAAAGTGCTTTGCTTGAGTATGCAATACCTTTCCACACGAGACATACAAAACTATTTACATTTTATTTGCGGAGGCCTGAATTTCCAGTAGGATCTAAAACAATCTGAACCAAAACATAGGATGAAATATAATTGAAATTCATATTTATTTTTATCTGAACTGAGGAAAACAAATGCAGAACTGATCTAAATTGAAGCCATTCCAAATTGATCTGAATTACATCTGAAGTGGAGCGAAATTAATGACCTATGCCCCAAAAATCCAATGCAGACTTTTATTGGAGACAAAAGTCAACTCGGCAAAGTTTTTATCAAGTCGTGGTGAACATGTTCACAATATCACAAATAAGTAGTACAAACTATACACTATTACTAACCAACAGCTGTGACCCCATAAGTATACCTTAAATAATCCATTTACATTCATAACACAGATCACTAGGATTATTATTTTACAAAAACAGTGATTTAGATTTACAAATGATACAGACACAGGAGTTGATATTTGCCATTAAAAACAAGTATTTACCATTAGATGGACACTTCAGACCCCTAAAGCACTTTAGTTTGCTGAAATGCTTTATGTGTGAAGAGATTGTCCGCTATTTTCTATTACAGAAAAAATGCAGATTTCAATAGAAATTGGCACTTTTATAAATTTACCTTGTTACAACTACTGGCTTAAAAGCAGACTACAGGTCCTGTTATTTCCTGCTTTGTTAAGCTCAGTGGACAAGCAATTGCCCAGACTCAGAGCTTTGGGGAGTTTGTGATTGAACTGCCACAAAAAGTCTAAGCTGGAGGAGGTTGGGAGTGCTTGTAAAGGCAGCAGACAAGAGAACTACTGCTACTACAACTACAATTTGCGTTTAGATATACCCCAAATTAAAAAAAAATTTTTAATAACTAAATGCATTCATGTTTGGGGTATGTCTGCTAAACAGTTATATTTATTTTGTACTTGGGTAGTGGAATGTCCCTTATACATGTCCATTATAAAACATATGTTTATAAGGGACATTTCATGAGATATACAACAAAATTAGTGTATGTAGCATTTTCTATTGGGATTGTAACAAAATGGTAAAATATGTGTCCCTTGATCAATGAGATGCATACTGTTGTATGTGCAGAACATATAATTAAAAATATGCAGATCATGAATGCTAAATAATTAACCCAATGATTTTTTTTTTCTTCAGTGAAAAAGTAACAAAGCAGCATGAACAATTAACGAAGATATTGTCTCTGCTGAAATTCCTGCAGTGTCAGCAAGTGGCCATTAAAAATGACATTAATACAATGCTGGAGAGTTGGATAATTCTCAAAAGGGAAATTGACAGCCAACTACAACACACGTCAAATGCATTTTCAGCAGGTGAGTACCTTGTATCTCTGTCAGGATTAACAATTTGCATATGTATTGGTAACTCAAAGCATCTTAACCAGTGCACATTATTGGAGTTATGGTGTAAATAGTCTTTGGGTAATGTCCCCCTTATTTTATGTGGCCCTTAAACCCTGGATGTTTTTTATTTTTATTTTATTTTTTATTTTTATTTTTTAACTTTCTGTTTTTATTGGCATTTTTCAGATAATAGGGGGTACAGAAAATAATGGGTAGGGTGTGGCACCAACATAAAGCGTCAGACATTCTGCAATGATGGTTATGAGTTCAGTAATTGGTTACAAAATTAAGTGAGTATGACGGTGTACAGTTTTGGTCCTCTGATACGAGGTGCAATCAGACCTTACACACCGTTGCGAATGTTCCCAATAGTGATTCTAGGTCTAAGAGACTCTGTCGATGTGACGGCTTTGCAAAGTTCTGTTCATTCCCCGGGTAGGGGCCCGTTGTTGGTCCCATTGAATTGTGTGTACCAAGAAACTGCGGTGTGAACGAGATCGGTGTTCTGGCCGTTTTTGGTTCCAGGTGTTTTCAGTGCCAGTATTCAGCTGCCAGGTATGTAGGCCTGATCCCGGTTTCAGGGTATTGGGGACATGGGGAAAGGTCAAGAACTATACAGTACAGTCGGTAGGTATTGTGTGTGTGGAGTTTTGTAGTGAGGTTGGTGGAATGTGATATGGGCGGAGTGGAAGAGTGTTGAAAGAATTGAGTAAAGAGAATAAGGATTTGTAGGAAGAGTAGATGCCCCTGGAGAGCCCCCCTGGCACCACCGGTAGGGTTTGGGGATGAGGGGTCCAGGTAAGAAGGGGGTGGGAGTAGGTGATTGGGTGTAGGTTCCGGTGATGTAGTATGAAGGTTCTGGGTCATAGACAGAAAGTAGTGATTGTCTTTAAGTTACTGCGAATGGGTATTTCACATTCCACTGTAAACCCACGGATCCCACACCATATAAAACACTTTGGGTGTGTCATGGATTTATGCCGCCAGTCTGTCCATTTCTAGTGCTGCTTTGATTTTACGTTTCACCGTGGTGAGTGTAGGTGTACTTTTCCCGATTTTTTTTTTTTCGCCGATTGCCCTGTGCGCTGCCAAGGCAATGCATGCAGCTAATTTGTTTTCATGTCTAGTCACAGAGTGTCGATTGGTTTGGATAGCAGGATATTGCTTTGCTGCAGAGAGATTTGGATAGATTGGGGGACTGGGCACTAAAATGGCAGATGAAATTTAACATAGAGAAATGCAAAGTTATGCACTTCGGGGTTAAGAATGCACAAGCAACTTACACACTAAATGGTAGTGAATTAGAGATAACCACACACGAGAAGGATTTGGGAATTGTTATAGACAACAAATTAGGCAGCAATATGCAATGTCAATCTGCAGTTGCTAAGGCCAGTAAGATTTTGTCATGTATAAATAGGGGCATAAATTCTCGGGATGAAAATATAATTTTGCCTCTTTATAAATCGCTGGTAAGACCACACCTTGAATATGCTGTGCAATTTTGGGCGCCTGTTCTAAAGAAGGATATCATGGCACTGGAGAGGGTCCAGAGACAAGCTACAAAATTGATAAAAGGAATGGAGCATTTTAGTTATGAAGAAAGGTTAAAAAAATTAAATCTGTTCAGTTTGGAAAAACGGCGCCTGAGAGGGGATATGATAACTTTATACAAATATATTCGGGGCCAGTACAAACCTTTATCTGGAAATCTATTCATAAACAGGGTTATACATAGGACACGAGGTCACACATTTAGGCTGGAAGAAAGGAGATTTCATCTAAGGCAAAGAAAAGGTTTTTTTACAGTAAGAACAATAAGGATATGGAATTCTCTGCCTGAAGAGGTGGTTTTGTCAGAGTCCATACAGATGTTTAAACTGAAATTGGATAAATACTTACAAAAACATAACATACATGGATATAATTTCTAATTAGTGGGGTAATAGCTGCTTGATCCAAGGAGACATCTGACTGCTATTTTGGGGTCAAGAAGGAATTTTTTCATAGTTTGTGGCAAAATTGGAAGTGCTTCAGACCAGGTTTTTTGCCTTCTTTTGGATCAACAGCAACAACATTTGTGAGGAAGGCTGAACTTGATGGACGCAAGTCTCTTTTCAGCTATGTAACTATGTAAGTATGATAGTAGTAGGGCCCAGGGGTCCAGCGGGAATGGTTTCTCTAAGACTAGTTCGATTAGTTTTTTGAATCTCTAGCCAGAATGGCCTCAGTTTGGGACAGGACCACCAGCAATGGAGGTATGAGCCCTGTTTGCCGCAGAGTTTCCAGCAGTCCGTCGTCAGGAGGCGTCCCATTTTATGTAATCTTAGGGGTGTGAGGTACCAGCAGAAGAGTGTCTAGTAGGCCTTTTCCTTATGCATGACACATATCATCAGGGAGCTAGTTGCTTCCCATATGTCTCTCCAGTCAGTCGTCTGGGGGGCCTAGGTCTCGTTCCCAGGCTGGGATGTATGGCAAATGGAGTTGTGAGGTATGTGTTGTCAAGGATATGTATAGTTTGGAGATTTTCCCAATACATGTGGGCGAGTCTATGCTTTGCCGTTCAAATGTCGTGGGTGGTACCGTGCCTGCTTGTTTGACTGCTGGGTTGCATGCTAGGTCTCGTAATTGGAGAAAACAGAAAAGGTCAGTGGTTTGCAGCCCCTAATTGTCCGGTATGTCTGTGTATTCTAGGGGTTGTGAGTCGCGGTAGAGATGCATGAATCTGTACACATTCCCTTTCTCATAGTTGCGAAGGTGTTGTGCTGTTTGGCCGAGCTGGAACAATTTGTTGCGCAGTAACCTTGCACAGGTGCGGTAGTAATTGAGCACTGAACGTTTTGTAGTACAAGGCTGTAATGCCATCCGGTCCTGAACATTTGCCTGGCTTACAGGACCGGAGGGTGATTTTTAGTTCCTCTTCATCAATTTCCCTTGATAGGATGTCTCGTGCTCCTGGTGGTAGTTTTGGGAGCTTCATGGGTGTTATTAAGTGTTAAATCCAACCCTGGATGCTCTTCATTGGCCTCTGCCATTATCTGCTTAATCTAACCTGAGTGGGCTACAAAGGACACTGGCTAAGGCCCCTGGTGTATACCACTTCCAACAACCTACTTAAAGGGACACCATAGTCACCAGAACAACTACAGCTTGTTGTATTTTTTCTGGTGAGTATAACCAGTTGTAACGCAGCTCCAGTACTCCAACCGAGTACCTCCGCCAAGTCCGCTTCCTTGTAGCTATCAGGGACCATGAAGCACTTCAGACCCAGTCTGGAAACAATAGGACAGGGAAAAGGGGGAGGGGGAGAGGCACAGACAAGCAATACATTCAGTATACCCTGCACCAATAATGGGCACAGGGTGACAAAAACACATAAGGTATCTGGGGACCCACACATAGTGTCTGTCTTCCATCCCCAGTGACTGTGACTACACCAGTGCCTTGAGACTTTTTCCAGTAAACACTGTCTTTTCAGAGAAAAGGCAGTGTTTAAATTACAGCCTAGGGATACATCCACTGGCCAGTCCTCAGATGGCTACTAGAGGTGCTTTCTGGAGCAGACATTCAGTGTCTCCACCCTCTGCATTAAGATACTGAACTTTCCTCATAGAGATGCATTGATTCAGATGGTGTTTAACACTATAGGGTCAGAAATACATGTTTGTGTTCCTGACCTTATAGTGTTCCTTTAAGCTCTAAAAAAAAAGCTCTCTGACTGACAGGTGGAAAGACCATTTTATGACCAGAAAATGCATAACTTATAACAGTGAGTGGCAGGCTGCCAAGATGCAGTTGTAGAGAACCTTGAACGCGGTATTTAACGTGAGTTTTTAAATATAAAAGACAATGAAATTCAGTATAAACAAATCCTGGAATAAGACCGTTTTGCTTTAAGGGAAAGGTAGTCTAATAACCACTGTTAGACACTGAGTGTCAAAGCTGGGTATTTCTGTGCTAGACTGGAGTTTTATAATAAGGTGAATTATGTAATTTGCTATGTGGGTTCGACAGATGAGAATGAAAACATCAAACATCGAAATGGTACTGGGATGGATGTTCCCTAAAGCAAAATTCATTTTTATATTTTGTTTTTTATATCCGGAGAAATAATTGCTAATTTCCAAGTTATTTTCTTATCAGAAAAGGTTATATTTTGAAACTGTCTTATTAAAACACTCATAATCCTTAATTTACTGAAAAGCACAGCTCATTATCTTGATTATCTGGAAAACCATAGATTAGAGAAGCAATTACATTACTTTTAACGCACTGAGCTTTTATCGTAATTGCACGGGTTATGTCTCTGTTACCAAACAGTATGCTAACCATTTTTGTTCCTGATAAGGGCAACTGTTATATTATAACGGACAATGATAAAGCCTAGAGCTAATGATGCAATATGAATTCAGTTTGGTGCCTATTATAACAGCAATGTTTGCATATAATATATAAATTGAATAAAACTTTAGGTTTATCGGCTCAAAATAAAAGAGATACTTCTTCTGTATTAAAGGGTCTCTCTAGGGTGGATTTACAACATATTTTCATTTATTATAGAGATGATACTTTAAATGTACTCTCCTCTGAAATCAGACTATGTTCCTTTTTCTCTGATGTTGTAACCATGAAATGGCTTAGATCGCTTAGCAAATCCTGGCTCTCCTAAAGATGTTTATATGCACGTGTGTATAATGTCACCTGGTGTCATATGCTGTTTTATAACAGGGTACTGAAACACTGCCCCATGCTAGCAGAAATGACAGCACAGCACACTGGGCTAGAGCTTGCCTTCCTTCCCCCACATCTCAATGAGCTGTACTGCAGCTTATTCCAACTTTTAGGGGCTGCTTTTCCGCCCCCCGTATAACATGTAGTAAAAAACTATTTTAAAAGAAATGGAGTGTTCCTTTAAGTGAGTGGAAACAAAAACAAAAAAGCTCACGCATGTGTAATAAAACTCCAATTAGCTTTTCATTCACTTGAAAAAGATGAACCCCTTGTGCAAGTTGCGTAAGGAGACGTACTAAATTAAGTGCAAGAAAACGAGATATTAAAAAAAACAAAAAAAGACATTAACTGGACTAGACATTAACAAATAAGTTCTACTTTTTTGCATTCAACACTAGTACTCATTTACTCATCAAGAAATAAGAGTTGCTAGTAAATCTCATGACCGTGTAAGTATTTTCACATATTAGAACAATTTCTTCACGTTGGCTAACCACACGTTAAAAATAAAAGCAATATATTCTTTAAACATGCTATGCTTGCTTTGTGCATGTGAGATTAACTATGTGTATTTTATTCACTATTTAGTATAGGAGAGCAATATTTGGTTTTGAGTTTAAGGTAAAATTAAAGAAAAATAGACGCAAGTCTTACTTCCTTCACTAACCATTAATGTTTCTGCTTATTTTCTTTAATTACAGCTGGTAAGTTCATGTTCTTATAGTTACATAGCAATATAGGTTAAGCAGAAGACTCACGCCCATTGGGTTCATCCTTTTCTTTCTGATGTAATCCAATATCTTAATTTATGTATTTATTTATGTTACAGTAAATAACGCTTTAATTTACTGTCCACTATCCTCAAATCTGTATGAATGATCTTGTCCTCTGTATAGTCATGTTAACAAATAGGTAAAATTTCTGTTTTTAGTGTCCCTATATATATATATATATATATATATATATTTATAGTATTATTGTATTGTTTATTAGATGCATTTTCCTTTAAAAGGATTCTGTAGGCACCCAAACCACGTCATCTCAGGGAAGTGGCCTGGGTGCAGTGTCTACCAGAAATCCACCAGAGGCACTTCTTGCAGTTTCACAGTGTTTGAAACAATGCTGAACGTCCTCACACTTTGCATGAGGATGTACAGCGTGTTGGAAAAAAAGCCTTGATACAATGCTTTCCTATGGAGAAGGCATAATGCGTGCACAGCACGTTTCCCCATCAGGTGACGCTGGAGGAGGAGGAGCCAGATCCAGCATCGATGGACATCGACGCTAGAATCAGGTAAGTGAAAAAAGTTAAATGTTTTGTAACCCTTTACATTGCTGGGGGTGGACACGAGTGAGGGGCTGCGGGTTCCTATAGTTTTAGGAGTACAGCTAACACTCTTTTCTATCCTTTCTTTAGAACTTAAATCTTCTATTCCCCTTATTAATTTCATAACCCATTTCTGTACTTTTCCAGTTCATTGATATCTTTCTTTTATATGACTAAATTACTTACAGATGCAAACTGCATGTAAAGTCTATGATACATCTACATGGATGTGTAAAACATGCAAAATGAAAGAAAAGCCTTTTTGGAGATGGAATGTAAATCTGGTTGCTAGTTTGAATGTGTTGACAGTTACACATTATAGTTATTATGTATCTTTTTATTTTGTGTATTTTCGGATGGGTCTGACATGTATCTTTTTTTGTTTAATTTGTATGCATTTGGGGATTTGCATCATGGGTTACACTAGAAGGAATTATTCGGGTGCACCAACATATTTAAACAGGAAGCAGAAATGACTAGTCCTAATTGCAATATCATGTTTACAGTCCGTGTGGAGCAGTTTGCAAAAAGTATTATATATTGCGAGAGCCTGACTGGGATATAAAACAGAACTCATCAAACGGAGTCTGGATGAAGGATTTAGTTTGTCACCAAGGAAAAGACAAACAAACACTGCACGTATCATTCACCATCACAGCTGCCAATTGACACACAAGACTCGCTAGTCATCTATTTTAAATACAACATGCATAATTCACCTGACCCACCTCTCACTCATATGGCCCTTTTATCAAAGTCAGCCATGTATCATCTGCATCAAACACATCATCTGCAGGTCACACATAGCTCCAACCATTCATTGTCATGATGCATGTCACATATCCAAAACCCTATTGCCCAAAGTGGATGGGGAATGTGGGGGCTATGTAGGTTTCTAGGAATATTGGGGACATCCACTTCTTTTTAATTTTTATTTTAAAACGTTTTCCAAGGAAATTTGCAAAGACGTTGTATGGGACTGTATTCCTGAACCCTTATTCTGGTTAAAAGAAAACAGTTTGATCAAATTGGAGAAGATGCAGTTCAGGATAATGTTTTTTTTTTTTTTCATTCTTTATTTTCGCTTGAGTGGTAAACAGTGGTATACAAAACAATATTTGACATATATAAACAGTCATGTGACAAAGGCAACAGCATTGACATCATTAGTAAAACATTGGTGCCGGAGGGCATCTGGCAGGTTTACAGTTATTCATGACCATGGTAGAACATGGGTATAGTGTAACGGTGAGTACAAGCCTATTGGAGCCAAGTCCATGAAGGCTTCTTGTGATGTATTGTGGTCGGGGAGCCCCTGTCTCGTTCGTGGTATACCACCGGGAGGTTTTCAGGCTATGTTTCCGCCTGCTAGCAACGGGGATCTTTAGTCACTAGTCTCATGTCCGCCTCTCAAGTGTTTTATTGGTCGGGTGATTACCCGTCTAGAGAGATTGTGTGAGGAGAGAAGGGGAAAAAAAGGAGGGAGGAAGAAGAAGTGGTAGGGGTGGGGGTGTTGGGTTCAGCATGGAACTAGGTTAGCCAGGAGGGCAGAGACCAGGGGCAGCGTCCAGGCATCCCCCTCCTCCTCCCCCCCCCCCGAGGCCGCCACGGCCGCAACATCGGTCACCTCAGGTCGCCCCCTCCAAGTAGGCCTCCCACGGCTCCCACACTTTCCTGAAAGTTTTTAGTGTGCCCCGGACCTGGGCAGTCAGCTTGTCCATCAAATATGTGTATTTTAGTTTTAAAGTGACCATGTCGACGGATGGGACTTCAGGTTCCAGCCAGGATTGAGCTATGGCTCTTCTAGCGGCCAGTGTGATTTTGTGGATTAGTTTTTGTTCTGGTCTAGTCCAACCGTCTGGTCGCCGAGACAGTAGTAGTACCCTGGGGTCAAGTGTCAGGGGTCTCTGGAACACCTTCGTTATGAGGTCTGCGACCTTACCCCACAGCGTTTGTAGTCGGGGGCAGTCCCACCACATGTGTTTGTATGTGCCTCTCTGTCTGCATAGTCTCCAGCATTGGTCTGTCGTCATTGTATGCATGTGATAGAGCTGGACCGGGGTGGTGTACCATCTAAACATTGTTTTATACGAACAGGATAATTTGTATTAACCGTGATGTAAGCACTTGACATTTTTATGATGGTACATTTATTGAATTTCATGTGAATTGTATTTCCTCCTGCAAATTTAGATTTCAGTAAAAAGTCTGTTTATTAAAACATTTAGTTACACTTCATAAAAGCAAGCAAATAATCATTTGAATAAATAACATAGCTTAATGTATCTAAATTCTGCAGATTGCATATATTCACTAAATCAAGAATGTGGAAAAACGTACAAAGCTATTGCAAATTGTGGGCAAGAATAGCAGAACCAGACACCGCAAATTATCCAGCTTTTATCCTAAAATGTACTATTGTCTTTCCTTCAGCTTTCCAAGTGAGGATTATATCCCATACATAGTTTTTTTATATCTGTGCAAGCACTCACAGACAGGTGTTTTAAATTGCTGTGGAGCCGCATGTCACGGTACTCAGTACCCAGTTGGTACATAAAGAGATCCTGGAAAATGAAGCGTTTTGGTTTCCTTGTTTTATGCAGATATCTAACAAGGTCAAATCACATGTAAATGGCGTGAGACAGAACTGTGCAAAATTAAAATACTGTCCACACTCTTCAAACAGCAATAATGGAGCAGTTCCTCTTGTTTTTCTTTTTCTACACCTGTTACACTTTTTTCGTTTCCCTAGAATTGCTGCACGCAAAGTACTTCTGAAAAAAGGCTTTGCTTACACCACTTCTATATTTATGACATCTGCTTCAGAAGTGGGTGATTATCTCACGTGATATGTTCTCTTGCATAACAAGATAAAGAATACAGAATGTGTGATTATTTCCATGGTGTTTAGCGATTAGTAGCAATAGATGTCTTGATTAAAGTCCTTTTCTTAACGTGGTAGTGTAGCTTTCTGAATTATGTAAATTGCACTCTGCAGTTCTTTTATATAATGTTGCTAGTGTACACGGCGTGTGCAGCTGGATATAATCAATCAATATTCTTGTAAAGGTAGTTAGACTTGCGATGTTAGTAGTTGGTGTTTGTGCATATTAGAATGACACCAGACGTTCTAATGAATTAAGAAATAGGGTTGTTTATTTTAACATTCTATTTTGTTAAAGAGAAATCCTAATCATCATCATACTTCAGGTTTTTATTTTACTGTAGGAGTTTTTTGGTGCAGCCCCCTCTTTCTCTGTCATATTGCTTTCATGCATTTAAAGCCACTGCAATAAGCTGTTGTGGTTATGGTGCTTAGAGATGGCATTTCTGCTGGCATGGTGGCACCTTGAAGCTAAAGAGGGATGAGAGATATAGTGTTCTGCTGCTCTCCATCCTCTGTGCCTCCATATTCAGTTTTAGCTCTTAGCAGATGAAGCATAGACACATAGAATGTGACGGCAGATAAGAACCATTCGGCCCATCTAGTCTGCACAATTTTCTAAAGACTTTCATTAGTCCATGGCCTTATCTTATAGTTGGGATATCCTTATGCCTATCCCACACATGCTTAAACACCTTCACTGTGTTAACCTTTACCACTTCAGCTGGAAGGCTATTTCATGCATCCACTACCCTCTCAGTAAAGTAATACTTCCTGGTACTAGTTTTAAACCTTTGCCCCTCTAATTTAAGACTATCCTCTTGTTGTGGTAGTTTTTCTTCTTTTAAATATAGTGTCTTCCTTTACTGTGTTGACTCCCTTTATGTATTTAAATGTTTCTGTCATATCCCCCCTATCTCGTCTTTCCTCCAAGCTATACATGTTAAGTATAACCTTTAACCTTTCCTTGTAAGTTTTACCCTGTAATCCATGGAGCAGTTTAGCAGCCCTTCTCTGAACTATCTCCCAAAGTATCAATATCCTTCTAGAAATATGGTCTCCAGTACTGCGTGCAATACTCCAAGTGAAGTCTCACCAGGACAATGGCATGAGCACTTCACTCTTTCTACTGCCACAACCCTGACCATTTTTCTAGTTACCTCAAATAATTTGCCATTTGGCTTATCCCTCCTGGAACATCAACCCTGTTGCATATCTTGCATACCTTCTGCAATATCACTAATAACAATAATAAAGAGAATGGGTCCAAGTACAGATTCCTGAGATACCCCACTGGTGACAAGCCAATGCTTCGAATATACTCCATTGACTACAACCCTCTGTTGCCTGCACACTGTTTTACCCATTCAACAATATTGGAATCCAAACTTCAAGATTGCAGTTTATTGATAAGCCTTCTATATGCAATAGTGTCAAAAGCCTTACTGAAATCTATGTAAACAATGTTTACCCTGATCTATTATTTTAGTTACCCAATCAAAAAAATCAATAAGATTAGTTTGGCATGATCTCCCTGAAGTAAACCCATGTTGTCTCTGAGCTTGAAATCCATGCGATTTTAGATGTTCTACAATCCTATCCTTTAACGTGGTTTCCATTACTTTCCCCACTACTGAAGTAAGGCTTACTGGCCTATAGTTGCCTGACTCCTCCCTACTACTTTTTTTTGTGAATGGGCACAACATTCGCTATCTTCCAATCTTCTGGGACTACTCCTATAAATAATGATTGGTTAAGAAATCTGTTAATGGTTTTGCTACTACACCACTAAGCTCTTTTAATAACTTTGGGTGTCTTCCATCAGGCCCCATTAACTTATTAGTCTTTACTTTTGACAGTTGAAATAGAACCTCTTCTGTAAACTTACATGTAACAAATTACTTTTTTTGTTCTTTTTCCTAACTGTGGTCCCTTTCCTTAATTTTCATCTGTAAATACTGAACAAAAATATTCATTGAGGCAGTCAGCTAGACCAGGAGCTTTATCGTTGGTGTACTCTGTTATAAATCAAACAATGGATACAAAAAAAAATAACAAAATGTAACCATTTGTATCAATAATGATCTCCTCCAAGTATCTCCACATAGCAATTGTCATTCGATACACCAAAAGACAAATGTATCAAAGACAATTCCAAAGTATATCAACAGTGGAGATAGTTTGGAGAAAAAATATAATAAACATAAAAATGAGAAACACAAGTATAAATAAAAAGATAAATATAAAGAGTACCTGACCTCGGTGTGGGCCCCCACCAGAGGTATAGACTGTGAAACAATAAAAAATATATATACGAGTGTCCAGAAAAATCCCCCAGACACTACCTGTATAAGTGAATGATGGAGGGCAGCCAACAAATATCGAGCAGCCTAATAAAGGAAAATCCTCCCCTTGTTGCACCCTGATGCCGCGGTCAGGATTTTCACAAAAGACTGCGGTAAAAAAGAATAATAAAGAACGGGTGCAGGAAGATGGATGTAAACCAAGCCGCCCAGAATGTGAGTGCCTTTGTAAATATACCGCGGTCGGAGTCTTCACAAAAGACCGCGGTAGTCAGCCAGGTGAAACAGGGCGCCAAAAACCAGGGATAGACCAGAGTTAAGGAAACAGCCAGCACATTTTTTCCTTTATTCGGCTGCTCGGTATTTGTTGGCTGCCCTCCATCATTCACTTATACAGGTGGCGTCTGGGGGATTTTTCTGGACACTCGTATATATATTTTTTATTGTTTCACAGTCTATACCTTTGGTGGGGGCCCACAACGAGGTCAGGTACTCTTTATATTTATCTTTTTATTTATACTTGTGTTTCTCATTTTTATGTTTGTTTTTTTATATTTTTTTCTCCAAACTATCTCCGCTATTGATATACTTTGGAATTGTCTTTGATACATTTATCTTTTGGTGTATCGAATGACTATTGCTTTGTGGAGATACTTGGAGGAGAGCATTATTGATACAAATTGTTACATTTTGTAAATTTTTTGTATCCATTGTTTGATTTATATCTGAGTATCCCTGTCTGGTTAATGTTGCCACTGAGGGTGTGAAACAGCTTGTTTTTTTTTACCAATTAAAGCTTTTATATATGTGGTTACTACTAAAATATTTATATTCATTTTATATTTGTTGAGGTTTTATAATTAAAGCGCACATACCTATTTATCTAATCTGAGTTTAGTACTCATTAAAGGACCACTCTAGGCACCCAGACCACTTCAGCTTAATGAAGTGGTCTGGGTGCCAGGTCCTTCTAGGGTTAACCCATTGTTTTATAAACATAGCAGTTTCAGAGAAACTGCTATGTTTATCAGTGGGTTAAGCCTTCCCCCAAAGCCTCTAGCGGCTGTCTCCCTCAGGGCACTATAGTGCCAGGAAAACGAGTATGTTTTCCTGGCACTATAGTGGTCCTTTAAGTCACTGATCCGTGTATGTAGCTGCTCTTTTGTTTAATATTTGTATTATATAATTTATTACTAGCTATTTGTACCTTTTTGTTATATAGATTTTTTTGTTATGCAAGCGTGTTCAAAACAGGAGGCAACACATGCCTTCCCAATCTCTTCCTATTCCTACATAGTGTCCCACCAGTGGTGACTCTAGGAACAATATATAGGGGGGCAGATAAGATAACAGTCAAAACGTTTTTTACTAGGGGAAGACGTGCCGCCATTGGGTATCTGGCTCTTAAATGCAGTGTGTGTAGGCATCATACACCAAATGTGCTCAGAATTCACCCATGTTGTCTCTGATCTTGAAATCCATGCGATTTTAGATGTTCTACAATCCTATCCTTTAACGTGGTTTTCATTACTTTCCCCGCTACTGAAGTAAGGCTTACTGGCCTATAGCTGCCTGACTCCTCCTTACTACCTTTTTTTGTGAATGGGCACAACATTCGCTATCTTCCAATCTTCTGGGACTACTCCTATTAATAATGATTGGTTAAGAAATCTGTTAATGGTTTTGCTACTACACCACTAAGCTTTTTTAATAACTTTGGGTGTATTCCATCAGGCCCCATTAACTTATTAGTCTTTACTTTTGACAGTTGAAATAGAACCTCTTCTGTAAACTTACATGTAACAAATTACTTTTTTTGTTCTTTTTCCTAACTGTGGTCCCTTTCCTTAATTTTCACATAGTGGTGACTCTAGGAACAATATATAGGGGGGCAGATAAGATAACAGTCAAAACGGATTTTACTAGGGGAAAATGTGCCTCCATTGGGTATCTGGCTCTTAAATGCAGTGTGTGTAGGCATCATACACCAAATGTGCACAGAATTCACATTAGTCATCTAATTGTTCTAAGGTTTTTGATGACACACCAATGACACTGCTGGAAGTGGTTTCACTCAAGTAGGGTTTCGCAACCTCTGTCAGGTTGAATGGGGACTGTCGGTTAACAGCCATTTTCAAATCTTTCCAGAGGGTTCAAATTGATTGGGTTAATGTCCAAGCTCTGGCTGGGCCACTCAAGGACACTCAGAGCTGTCTTTAAGCCACTTTTGTGTTGTCTTCACTGTGTATCTAGGGTTGTCCTATTGCAAGGGGAATGTTTAGCCCAGTATCAGGTTCTGAGTGCTCAACCCTGACCAGTCTCTGCTGCAGAAAAACACCCACAAAGCATGATGCTGCCACCACAAGGCTTCAGAGTTTCGATGTTACAGTTGAGTCCAAACTGTTCAATGTTCATTTCAGATTGTAAGAAACAAGTCTCTCTGGTCTAATGAGAGTCCTTTAGGTGCTGTTTTTGCCAACTCCAAGTAAACTTTCATGTGTCTTTCCGTTAGGAGAAGCTACCGCCTAGCCAGTCTGCAATAAAGGCCAGATCAATGATTAGTGATGGCTGTACTTCCACAAGTTTCTCCTATTTCCTTACATTATCTTGTGAGCTCACCCAGAGTGACCATGGGCCAACTCTCTAGCCAAGGCCCTCCACCCCCAATTTCTCAGTTTGGTAGGGAGGCCAGGTCTAGGAAGAGCCATGGTTTTCCAAACTTTTTCCATTTGCAAATTATGAAAACCACTGTGCTCATGGATTCTTCAAATGTAGCTGAAATTTTGTGTAGCTTTCCCAATATCTGTGCCTAAATACAACTCTGTCTCTGAGCTCTGCAGGCATTTAATCTCTTGGCTGGGTTTTTGCTCT
Organism: Pelobates cultripes; assembly: GCA_933207985.1. Taxonomy (NCBI): domain Eukaryota; kingdom Metazoa; phylum Chordata; class Amphibia; order Anura; family Pelobatidae; genus Pelobates; species Pelobates cultripes. Next base: position 91,916,199 of record OW240913.1, read on the forward strand.
AATATGCAATTATGGCTGTGAGGTGGACTCTAATCAAACTGTAGAAACATCTTGTACATGCTCCAGAGAAATTGTATGCATCTGAGCATTAATACATTTGCAAATTTTTCACAAATTTGCTTTGTCATTAATGAGGTATTAAGTGTAGATTATGTGAAAAAGGTTAATTTAAACAATTGTAGCATTAGACTGCAACATGAGAAATGAAGGGGTTTAAATACTTTCCTAATATACTGTATATCTGTCACATTCTCTCTCTCTCTCTCTCTCTCTCTCTCTCTCTCTGCTCTATAATGTTTTTTTCTATTTTTATATGAACATAGTATAACAAGCAGAAAATTTTTATAGGGCGTGTTGTGTGGCTCATTGATTCTGTAATTTGTACTCAGGAGTGAGATGATGTTTATCCTCATGTAAGCTTGAGAGGCAATGGAGGCTTGCCAAAATGACCTCCTCTGTTTGCATTACCATTCTTAAACCTTTGCTCCACATAGCTGAATGCAATTAACTTGCTGCATACTTTACATTAAAGAAAGAGGTATTTAAAGGGACAGTTTAGGCTTATTTTGCACCATAACAACTTCGTCTAGATGAAGTTTTTATGGTGCCAGGAGGCCTCGGGCACCCTCTTACTTTCAAGGGTTAAACCATTCTTAAACGTTCCTCCAGCTCTGATCTCAACACCCGTCAGGTGCCATCCAGCTTCTGAAGTTTCAGTTTTAGCAAGCGCAGAGTGCCGTCGGGCAGGGGTGCTGCTGATTGGCTGAGATCGGTCAGCTGATACTTTCAGCCAATGAGTGACTCCCCATTCACAAAACTGGTTTGGGAAAGGTATGCTGTTAAGTGCCCTTTAAGCATGTTAAAAAACAAACAAACAAAAAACATTTACCAGAAGGTTTTTGGAGTGTGCTGTTAGTGACTACACTTGCCTTCCCTTTTTTTAATACATTTTGTTCAGTGAGAATTCGGCATTAATTTACACTCGTGTGTAACAGCGTGTGAGATATCACCACTTGTTCGTCCAGTGTTACACATCCCTCATGTATATACACTGCTCAAAAAAATAAAGGGAACACTTAAACAACACAATGTAACTCCAAGTCAGTCACACTTCTGTGAAATCAAACTGTCCACTTAGGAAGCAACACTGAGTGACAATCAATTTCACATGCTGTTGTGAAAATGGGATAGACAACAGGTGGAAATTATAGGCAATTAGCAAGACACCCCCAATAAAGGAGTGGTTCTGCAGGTGGTGACCACAGACCACTTCTCAGTTCCTATGCTTCCTGGCTGATGTTTTGGTCACTTTTGAATGCTGGCGGTGCTTTCACTCTAGTCTACAATGCACACAAGTGGCTCAGGTAGTGCAGCTCATCCAGGATGGCACATCAATGCGAGCTGTGGCAAGAAGGTTTGCTGTGTCTGTCAGCGTAGTGTCCAGAGCATGGAGGCGCTACCAGGAGACAGGCCCGTACATCAGGAGATGTGGAGGAGGCCGTAGGAGGGCAACAACCCAGCAGCAGGACCACTATCTCTGCCTTTGTGCCTGTGTCTGCTCAAACGGTCAGAAACAGACTCCATAAGGGTGGTATTAGGGCCGACGTCTACAGGTGGGGGTTGTGCTTACAGCCCAACACTGTGCAGGACGTTTGGCATTTGCCAGAGAACACCAAGATTGGCAATTTCACCACTGGCGCTCTTCACAGATGACAGCAGGATCACACTGAGCACATGTGACAGACGTGACAGAGTCTGGAGATGCCGTGGAGAACGTTCTGCTGCCTGCAACATCCTTCAGCATGACCAGTTTGGCAGTGGGTCAGTAAAGGTGTGGGGTGGCATTTCTTTGGGGGGCCGCACAGCCCTCCATGTGCTCGCCAGAGGTAGCCTGACAGCCATTAGGTACCGAGATTAAATCCTTAGACCCCTTGTGAGACTATGTGCTGGTGCGGTTGGCCCTGGGTTCCTCCTAATGCAAGACAATGCTAGACCTCATGTGGCTGGAGTGTGTCAGCAGTTCCTGCAAGACGAAGGCATTGATGCTATGGACTGGCCCGCCTGTTCCCCAGACCTGAATCCAATTGAGCACATCTGGGACATCATGTCTCGCTCCATCCACCAACGTCACGTTGCACCACAGACTGTCCAGGAGTCGGCAGATGCTTTAGTCCAGGTCTGGGAGGAGATCCCTCAGGAGACCATCCGTGTCAGGAATTTTATTCATTTATTACTGGCCCTTTAAGACGGCATGGAAGTACACACCCATTTGGTTAGTTAAACTCCAATCTGCAACACCTCAGGGGACAATTAATATGTTAATCTGATTGATTGCATGAACTTCCTTCCTGACTCTTAGATAGACCGTGTGTTCCATCACCGGATCCCTTCTGAATCTCCTCTTCTTACAACTATAACTTGGATTACCTGGTTAACTAATTCGGACTGGCCTTGACTCTGCTTTTAGTTATTTCCTTCAATACTGCTTGATCTCCTATTGAACAACCTTGGACTGGATAAAGGACTTCGCTTATGGACTAACCCTGGACACATCACCTAAACTTCTATTTATAAGGACTGTCAGTTTATCTCTCCTCTTTGCTGCCACATCAGTTTGCCGTGCTGAAACTGCCTCAAAATAAAAAGTGAGTGGTTCTTATTTTTTTGTTTGGCATTTGTTAAAGAAAAAATATGAAAATCCGCCACCTCATCCGGAGCATGCACAGGCATTGTAGGGAGGTCATACAGGCACGTGGAGGCCACACACACTATTGAGCCTCATTTTGACTTGTTTTAAGGACATTACATCAAAGTTGGATCAGCCTGTAGTGTGTTTTTCCACTTTAATTTTGAGTGTGACTCCAAATCCAGACCTCCATGGGTTGAAAAATGTGATTTCCTTTTTTTAATTTTTGTGTGAAATTGTGGTCAGCACATTCAACTATGTAAAGAACAAAGTATTTCAGAAGAATATTTAATTCATTCAGATCTAGGATGTGTTATTTTTGTGTTCCCTTTATTTTTTTGAGCAGTGTATGTCTCTGTAGTGTACTTTAAGCATAGGTGTAGGACATCTTATTAGAATGTGTGCATTGGAATTTACCCAGTTATAAAGGCATTTATTTTTTTGGAGGGGAGGGTTTAGCTTTTTCTAACTTTCCTCCTAGCTTTGTAAAAATGATTTAAAGCAGAGTTATTAGACAATACTTATAGCTGTACTCTGATAGACTAGAAACTTTATAAGAAGAACGTGAGAGGGTTAATATTGTTTAGGATCCTTTTGAAACTATCCAGTTTTCAGCATGCAGCTAAAAAAACGTGTGTAATTGCATATTAATATGTCAAATGGACATCTGGATTGTTGTTATGACTACTGGATTGATTACAATATACAGTACCTGTAAATATAAAAAATAGGTGAAATAGAAATCTGTTTTAATGGTCCTGTAGGCATTATTGAATTATAGATCGAATCGTTCTCAGTCACATTTTTATATGTCTAGATTGTTTTGTTGTTGTTGGTTGTCATTTATGTTTAAATGAACCATCAATACACTTACAATATTGATTTGTGTGCTGGCTTTTCAGAGTACACCATGCTGTTGGCATTATTTAAAGGGACACTATAGACACCCAGACCACTTTAGCTTATTGTAGAGGTCTGGGTGCAGTGTCCCAGTTCCCTTAAACCTGTAAAACTTTTAAGAAACTGCAATAATTACCTTTTGAGGGTTAACTCCACCTATAGTGGCTATCTATCAGACAGCCACTAGAGAGACTTCCAGGCTGTTAGCAACTTTTGGTCGCCTAACTCACGCTTGACATCCTCACGCTATGCATTAGGGCTTGTACCATCTCAAGAATCCCCATTGGAAAGTATTGTATTATGCTTTCCTTTTGGGAAATCCCTATGCAGGTGCGGCCATTGCCGCGCATGTGCATCAGGTCTACTCCACCAGCTGACGTCGATAATGAAGAAGTAAAGGCGAACCCGAGCTAGCACCGAGGGACATCAGCGCTGCACCCATGTAAGTGACAGAAGGTGTTTTTAACCTGAGAGTGGGGGAAGCTATAATACTTGTTTTCCTGGCACTATAGTTTCGCTTTATTGATTGACCACCTCTTTCAATACTTGATCTCTCTAGCCTGACTATAACATAAAACTGGTTAGATGTTTAGTATCTGTGTCCTTCGTCAAATGAGGCCGTGCAGTAAGCAGAAGAGCAACATATCTATAGCAGATTCTGCTCAGACTTTAAAAACTAATGGATAGCAAAACAAAATATTCTATGAAACCTCAGAAATGTAAGTCTCCTAATTTCTACAGTGTAACCTTTGTTTTTCTGAAAATAATTCAATTTACTGAGTAGATCCATCAATATATAGTGTAATAATGTTTTGACTGTCCATAAAAGAGGTTATCACCTGGCACAAAATTGTAAACACAATTTCCAGCAGCCAACACAAAAGCCTTCTTCATAAATTACCATCAAAACATAACAGAAGTGGATTGAAAAATTTAAATAACAGTAAACTAGAATGTCTCAGACATAACAAACCGTTGTAAATGCCTTGCAGAGTATTTTTAGCCCTGTGCTGTCAAATGAGTATAAAAATACTTGCATATTGAAAGATTCTTCAAGCTTGAATCAAACCTCGAATCTAGAACATTGGAGAAGGATAACAGATGGTCAGGAATAGGCAGGAGTTTATAAAGACTAACTGGAACCCAGGGTCATGGAATTAGATGGTCAAAAGCAAGCAGAAGGCTATACATAGTAACTGGAACTAAAATCAAACTCAATGAATGTAATGAACAAGCTGAGATTTACTTCATTGTAACAATGTGATAAATTTAATATTCAAGGAAAATATTCAAAAACATTTATGGATTCTGATAGCCAAGAAGAAGCCGAAGTTGGTTTTTGATACCTGTAACTTAAAATCAGGCAGCAATCAGTATGTAAGAAATGTATGTTTTATGTGCCCGTCTAACTTATTAGGTATGTACAGGAGCACCAGAATTAAGTAATTATGATCTAGGTGTGCCTCAAAATTCCTTTAATTTTCTATTGTCAACAAGCAATACTGGGTACAACTACATGACATATTGAATATACAAGGAATGGACCTCAAAAATCAAGGAACATTTTGTAAACAATACTAACACTTTTTAGTTTATGTAATGAAGTTTCATGGCATTAAGCTAACAGCCAGTGGAACTGCTTTAGGTGTAGGGGGACATGACTATTCAAGATAAGTAATTGTCCCACAGGCCCAAAAGACTGAAAAGAGTGGCCACATTGGGACAGTATTACTGACATTGAAATAAAGTGGTTTGGTTGGTTATAATGGTCCTATAATGGATGGTTAAAGTAGTGGACAGGATAAATGGTACAGTTAGCTATTTGTATCATCGTGTATGTTGCAATTAAATGTATGATCTTGCTACATTTGTCAGTATAACAATTACATCTTAGGTATCACTCATAGAACTCAATGTTGCCCTTGGTATACACCTTAAATGGGCAATCTTGAAATTGATGTGTATTTTTCTAAAATAAAATATCATAATGCACCTCTTTTCTAGGATATCCTTCCTGACCAATTACTTAATCATACCTTCTCTTCCTTGATTGTTTGATTTAACTTATTTTCTTATTGGCTGAATGCTGTTTCACTTACCTCCTCTTCCTCACTGTTTGGTTACCTTCAATCACTATCTCTTCTTGTTAGATTTGTTATTAATTACCTCACTTTCTCTTCCTAACTACCTCACCTCCTCTTCTTGATTCAGTCATTGTTTGCATACTGTCATGTATCCTTCGTATCCATACGGCAAAAATGATAATTACCTCCCGAAGGTTGAGGGGAGTGCCGCTCGGCGGTCTTCTACCATGATGCCTGGCTTGTGCGGCATGACGGTGCACGCCGGCCACTGCGGACCCACGCAATTATATAGCCCCACGGTAAAGACGACTTCAACCTGTGGGTGACGTCACGCAAAAGACTCACACACGTTTTGGGGTCAAGGGCTAGGTAAACCAATCGGATCAGCAAGAGGGTTATTCCCCACAATCTTCGGAAGGTAATTAACTCAGTTTTTGCCACATGGATACGAAGGATACGTCACACATGCGTCACCTCAACCCATCTTCATTGAATGATTGGTTGCTTGCCTAATCTCAACTCATCTTCCTGATTGAATGATTGGTTGTTTACCTCACTTTATCTTCCCAATATATTGGTTACCTTACCTCCTCTAACATAGTCATTGGTTGCTTTTCTCACCTCCCCTAACCTACTTTTTCTAATTGATTGATTATCCTGTCCTTCTGACAGGCTGATTTACCTTGCCTACTTTTCCTGATTTATGTCATTGATTGTTTACCTCACTAGACCTCGTCTTCTTGATCACTTCCTTATTTTCTGCATTTTCAAACAATTTAGCTTGCTTTGCTAGTGGAGTATGCCTTAGAGAACAGGTTGTACCCACAAAACAAGTAAAGTTAAGTAGCAGTTGATTATAAAATACTCTGAATTGTTAAAATATCTTAAAACTATTGAACTATTTCAGAATTATTATATATTTAAAATATACTGCTATAGCATATTTTGTGTGACAAGCTATCGCTACATATTCAATGTAACATGCAGTTATGCCGCTGTTAAAGATGTAAATCTTACCTTTGTATTTTTAGCCTTCGAAATAAAAACACACAATGCTTGGCTTTCATCAAGTCAAAGGCAGCTCTATTTGTTTAATATGGTTTTATAATTCAGTTGAAGCACAGCCTATGGAGAATATAGTTTACTCAATCCATGCCATGTATTTACACAGATGTCCTTATTAAAAGGGATATACCACACCCTGAGGCAAAACTGAAGAGGTCCAGAATGATCATAAAACTTCCTGTTTGCCAAGGACATTTATAGAAAGTGACATTTTTATGTTCCCTCTGAGCTCTTTTTTTAGTAGAAGAATATAGCTACTTCATGTCGTATTTAAGGAGCTGACAACTGCACATACACATTTTGTTTAGTGTATGAGATTATTGCCATGTCTTAACCCTTTGTGTATCAGTGGAGTGAGAAACTTTTACTTATTCTTATTTACTCAGTGAAAGAAACCTTTTGTTGTCCTTGCTTCTGACAAAAACAAAACAAAATGTCACTTAAAGGACCACTATAGGCACCCAGACCACTTCAGCTCAATAAAGTGGTCTGGGTGCCAGGTCCATCTAGGGTTAACCCTGCCTGCTGTAAACATAGCAATTTCAGAGAAACTGCTATGTTTACATTAGGGTTAATCCAGCCTCTAGTGGCTGTCTCATTGACAGCCGCTAGAGGCGCTTCCGTGCTTCTCACTGTGATTTTCACAGTGAGAAGACGCTGCCGTCCATAGGAAAGCATTGATAAATGCTTTCCTATGGACTGATTGAATGCACATTGGAAGAGGGAGGAGAGTCCTCAGCGCCAAGGGAGCCCGGCGCTGGAGAAAGGTAAGCGTTTAACCCCTTCCTTGGGAGGCTAATGTGCACGCGTGGCAAAACACAGCACTGTGCCAATCAGCATTTCCTCATAGAGATGCGTTGAAACAATCCATCTCTATGAGTAATATTCAGCACCTCCATGCAGCATGTGTGCAGCACCTCTAGTAGCTGTCTGCGTGACTGCAACTAGAGTTTTTCATAGGCAGTAATTTTCTCTAAAAAGGCAGTGTTTACATTAAAAAGGCTGCAGGGACAGGCAACAGACACCAGAACAACTACATTAAGCTGTAGTTGTTATGGTGTTTATAGTGTTCCTTTAAATTAAAGGTAATGTATATATGTTTGGGCTGATTCACTGCTATTTATCTTATTTACTGGCTTACAAGACAAGCAGGCTGTTGTCAGAACCCTTGGTAAGATTTATCAAAGTGTTCTCATATAAAATGTGATACTAAAATGCCAAAATATAAGAGGTGAAGAGTCCCCAATGCAATGTGCCTTCTGGTCCTACTGATTTCCATAGTGATTGCCACTCTTTTAGTACTCTATACCATTTTAAAGAACAGAGCAGTTTTATAAATAACCCTCCTTATTTTCATAGAAGTCCAACTCATTGTTATATGTTATATTCATTTAACCATAATATTTTAGCTTATAGATCATATAATAAAATATATGTGTGCACTTAACATCCCCCATAACTGTTTTGTGTCAACATGCCTGCGCTGCATAAGTGCTGTATTTTCTCTTACACAGGCTACTTGTCTGATTATTATAATTATATTATATTTACTATGCTTCAACCAGTGTTAATGTTGTTGACAAAAAATTTGTCAGATTTAGTAGATTAAAACAATGCTAAAACGAAAACAATTCAGATGATTAAAATATGACTAAATGGCTTTTTCGTCAAAAGACTATGACAAAAACTAAATTCATATTTGCCGCCAAAATTAACACTGGCAGTTAAGATATATGGGGTGGAAGGAGAAGAAATGAGACACATGGGGGGGCTGATGGTATGAGACAAATGGGGGCTGAGGGAACACAAAGAGACACAGAGGGGCTAGGGAAGGGCAAAAGAGACAGAGGCTTTAATTAAACCCATTGGATTTAGTTGTGTCTACTAAAATCTACTGCAGATTTAGTCAACTAAAACTAAAACAACTTAGGTGACTAAAATATGACTAAAACTAAATTGAAATTTGTCGACAAAATTAACACTGGCTTCAACAGTTCAATCCTCTGCATCTTCATGTGGAAAGAATGCACTAGTACTTTTTGATGAAACAGTCCTTGCCACTTATCTGTGCTTGCCACAGATAATAATGTTTTATATATTATTGGTTGTCAAGTTTTTGAAAACTATAGTTTCTGGCATTAAGAAAGAACAGTACAGATAACATATAATAAATTATTTCAGTTATTTTAAAAATGTCTACTTACAAAATGTATTAATTAGCCATGTGCCTTATAAATAGATAAACAATGCTGTGAAAAATAGTTTATTCTTTTCAACGAACTGCTACATACGGCCTAAAATATTATTCCTCTATCTCTGTAGAAGTATTCAGGCTTAACAAACATCTTGCTGAAGCCCAGGCAGATAATATATCCCTTCAAAACCAGATGAAACATCTACAAACCGCATCCGATTCCTTTGTGTTAGCATCACAGGAACTTCAAGCCTCGCGTCAGATCGAAAACGAGTTGAAAACTAAATGTCATGACCTGCAAAAGCAAACAGTGGGTGAGCAATTTTTATATTTTCTAAGCACTATAAACCATTTAAGGAGCACCGCTGACTTGGAATCTTTTTTCATACTGGTAAAAAAAAAAAAAAAAAATGTGAAGATCAGTGATTTTGTCAATAGTTGTGAGTGGAAGCATTGCTGTAGGGGAATACTTGTGTTATAATGCAATAATTAAAGTCCAACCATGGTTTATAAAATAAGCAATGACATTGAATTACACAACCAATGGAAATTTGTCCAACTAAGTATACATTTTTTTTCTGTAATGAGCTGAGCTATATGTGTCAAGTCATCCTATTGTAGGCCTTGAGGAGTGATGTTGCCATTTAAGCCCTAATGCAAAACTCTCCGGGAGATAAAATTTAACATTTTCTATTCTGTCAAATATTCCATATTAAGCATTAAGGGTCACAGTTTGGAGATCCCAGTGCCCTGTTTCTCAGAGGATCAGAGTATGCAACAATACATACCAGCTCTCACCCACATCCTGCCATGGGTTTGCTAGACCATAGAATGTTTAGGAGTATGTAGTGTAGCACTTCATGTCGATACAAAAACAATCCCTTAATTATATGTCAGTCCTCCTATACATGTGGATTCCTGTGATCTCATATCAACCATATCAGGAAAATGTATTCAAAGAATCAATTTATTTTCTAATGTAACTGTATGAAGTGGAAACAGTTGATCAATATGGGGTTGTCATAAGGTCAATGAGGTTACACATTGCTAATACGCATTAACACTGCCATTAAAGCACTTATCTATAGCCTTACAATCCAAATTAACAATAAATGATGGAATATACATCACTGAGGGATGTAATCAGATGTGCATTTCATAAAATGTATTATTCTACAAGTTAGTAGTGGCCAAAATACAACTCTTTAGTTGTTGTGAAACTACAGTTCTGTGATGTCTGCCAGCCACAGACTCTTATCTATTAGGATTATTACTGAGCATCAAGGGGTTTACTGTCCCAATGCAACTGTAGTGCAGGGCCGGCGCAACTGTTAGACGAACAAAGCATTCGCCTAGGGCACCGGCCTGCAGGGGCGCCCACCGCAATATTTCCTGGTGGGCTCCCCCTATCCTGGGCCGCAGTGCTGGACGAGTGGCTCCCCCCCGTACCCAACCCCTCGTCCGCGCCAAGCCGATCCTCCAGGCGCCCGGAGCCCAGGAGGTGGCCATCAGACCACCCCATGGCGACCCGAAGCTGCACTTCAGTATGGCAGAGCAGGCACCTGCTTAGCCCGATGGCAGGTGCCTGCTCTGCCAATGAATGCCGGAGGGGAGGAGGCAGGTGGCAGTGTGGGCGTCGAGGGAGGCTCTTCTTGCAGCTCCTCCCTCGCGCGCCCTCTGTGATGCCGGGAGCCAAAATATGAGGAAAGTTCAGTGTCTCTATGCAGAGGATGGAGACACTGAATGTCAGTGCTGTGCACTGTGCAACACTGCCCCAGGAAGCACCTCTAGTAGCGATCATTATAAGTGGCCAGTGGAGGTATCCCTAGGCTATAATATAAACATTGCCTTTTCTCTGAAATAAACAGTGTTTACTGCAAAAAGCTTGCAGGGACTGACTATACTTACCAGAACAAATACAGTAAGCTGTAGTTTTAATGTTATGTTTACTAACCTCTATATTAAACAAATATGTGTTTGGAATTTTTGAAAAATAAAAGTACATGGAGAAATCCATACCTCTTTATACTTAAAATGGGTGGCTCCATTTTAGCTCCTTGTCAGTTATAGTTACAAACGCAGTCCCTTGCACCTGGAGTCAACACAAAGAAAGCATACAGAGAAGAGGAGAAATTAGATAATGTTGCAACATTTGCCCTGGTTTTGCTTTGTCTGAACTGGATTGTGATACTATTTGCTAAATCCAACATATATATGTGTGTGTGTGTGTATATATATATATATATATATATATATATATATATATATATAAAAATAACCCATGAGAAAAGGTTAACAGAAATTAAAGGTAATTTTCAATGTTTTATTAAATGGTATAAATTAAAAAGAAGTGACAATTCCAAATTTAATTCCAAGTTTTGAAAAAATACCTTTTACAAAACAAAGTAATAATAAAAATGTATTGGTTTTTGATATGTTAACAGAACCTAATTTAAGAAAACCAGCTCGTAATCGACAACAGAGTTTACACAGTTTATGTACAGAATCTGTTCTACAAGAAAAGTACAAATTAAATAAAAATAGATGTTTTGTTTTTAATTTTATGAACGAATATATTTTAAGTAATCCATCTTCGTGAGTAATCAACAACACAAGTGCTTTGGTCACATCTGGGTGGATATCTTATCCGTAATTGTTGCCAGATACAGATCATCTTAACCAACGCTGTACACAACGTTCGGGTAAAATGTAGAAAAACAACCCTTTTTGTGGTTTCTCACTGAATAATTTCTTAACAGAAAATCAAAATGCAACTAACTGAGGAAATGAGACGTTCAAAATATTTGTTTAAGTCAAACAGTGCTATATATGTGTAAGTCACTTAAAAGGCAACCTTTTTTTCAGTAAAGGCTAGACCTCCAGGCTGTTACAGTTCAATAGCATTACATAGCTATTGAAATGATTAATATTTTTCTTTCTTTGCTGTTTTACGAATCTCTCAACTTCCCATATGCACCGTGCGGTCATGGCCTTCATGTGACTTTGTAACGTGTAAATAGTGTGTTGAAGTCATGAGCCTTGTGTCATTTTGTGGCTGAACAGCTGGAGATCACATACTTCAGAGCAAAAAGAGAGGTAAATATATGACAGCATAAGTTAATAACACATTTCGGTTCTGCCCAGCAAACCGACATCATTCGTAAATAACGCACACTTCTGTTCTATTTTCGCAATTACCGTCATGTTTCTGTAATATTTACCAGTATTCGTCTCAAATCCCTGCCATTGAAGCTCCCTCTATAAAAGCCTGAACGGATGTAACGTTTTGAAAGATGCCACGGTAATTCCTCTAGTGCTTTGACAAGATGCCATTTAAAAGCAGCTGCCAAATTGATGTCAGTTTAAACCAAATCAATCTTTCCGTACAAGCACGGCGCCTCAGTTTGATAAAACAAGGCAGAAATGACTATATCACGACTGGGAGTAATTTATTTTATGATGAAACGCATGCAGACATTGCAGACAAATGCTGTCTGGATTACCACACTCTCTCTATACTATGTTCCACCATAAAAGCACTTCTATTCTGTGTCTGAGTTACAAAGTATGAAAAGCCTTTCAGCTCCACATTTTCATGAATGCTTTTGAATCTCTGATATGATTGCACAATGTGCTGAAAAACATATGACTTTCAAACAATATCTCTTCAGCAGTTCTTTTCATGTGCAGATACACCATCAGCTCATTTTGTCTTTCCCCACTGAATCACTTACCCCTTAATCTCAAAGAAGTACAAAAAGAAAATCACATGAATGAGAATATCATTACCCCGGTAGACTTTTTCCATGTGTTCGAACTCACATCTGTGTGTTATTTAGGAAGAATTGCCTGTCTTTTTTGATAGGTATATTAATGTATTTTCCAGATTAACTGAATGTCAGGAATTTTCAGTGAATTAAAGCTTTGTAAACAAACAAAAGAAAAAATAATTGAAGGATTTCCCACTAAAGAAATGATGTAGTGACTTAATCCGTATTCCACCCACATTCCATGTTGACTTAACAATAGCTCTAAAGATATATTGTCTCTCGAAATAATTAGCAATTCTTTCCAACGCTGATAATAATTTATTTAGGACAATAGTAATGTGATATATATCATTTTTCCTTGGCAGAATGCATAGAATAGTTCTACTGAAATGTGCTTCAGTTTGTCCTAACACAACCCGTATACCATACCCAAAATATTAGCACAATACAGTAAATATGTTCCTTTCTTCTACAGTATTAAATTACCTGGCTTACCCGTGCTTTATTGGGAGCCAAACTGTATGGCACTCCCTTATAGGGCTGAAAAGTTAATGCCATTTTTTTTTTTTTTTTTTTTTTTAAATGTAAGAAAATTACAATATATGTTTTCAAGTTTACATTCATTAAAGAGAAAAATCACCTCTTTGTTAATATGCATGACTTGCACCAACACATGTATTTCAACACCCACTTCATGATAATGTATAAACCGTTTAAAGATAAGTGGACACAGGACAGAACCCTGAAGCCACTCCATTTACCTCTTTTGACCAATTTAAAAGTTTCCTTTTACAACTACTCTCTGCAAGAGTGTTTTAGTCATTATTTATTATATATTATTTGTAGCCATAGTTATTGTGAATGTCAAGCTGCGATAAAACGTGCCTTCATGGCTCTAGTGTGCCCCTATCGGTGATGGACTGACAAGATGGATTCCTGACTCCAAATAAGTGTGCTTGATTGAAAACATTGAAAAGCATCTCAGAACATATAGTGTGATAAATGCTTTTTTTGGATGAGTAGAGAGTATTTAAATAATTTTCTGTTATAGTGTACCTCTGTATTTGCTGTATTATTGTTATGTCATTTTGTGGTTACAGTTCTTATGTGTGTTTTATTTTCTTTAATTCGTTACTGAGGAATTGGTAACATTTTTACATTGCTTCCACACATAATTATCTTGAACTGGTATTTGTGGTGTTTATTCAGCATATGTGCAAAAAAGAAATCGAAAGCCATCAAAATATCATCAGAGGCTGCCTGACTTATGGACACCTCATTGCCATCATCCAAACTCTCCTTTTACCTATCTCAAACCTCACCTGTCCTAGTTCTGCAACTTCCTTCTACAATTCCACCCTCTCCTCTCAACTGGACATCATGGCACCTTGTACATTTAAACGCCGCAGGCCCCCCCAACAACAACCCTGGCACACCAAGCTCACTCGATACCTCTAAAAATGCTCCAGAACTGCTGAACGCTGTTGGAGAAAGTCTCACTGTGCATCTGACTTTCTCCACTATAAATTTATGCTGAGTTCATACAGCTTGGCTCTTTCCTCTGCAAAAGTTAATTACTTCAATACCCTCATAACCACACTCTCCTGCGAACCCAAATGACTATTTCACACATTTAACTCTCTTCTTCGCCCTGCTGTTCCTCCTCCACCTACTAACTTGACCGCCTCAGACTTTGCAATTCTACAATCAGAGAAGAGATCTCATCTTTCTTCTTCCCTTTACAATACTTCCTCTAACATCACTCCCTCTGCTGTTCTATGTTAATTCGCACCCGCTACATTGGAAGAGGTTTCTGCTCTGCTCCATTCCTCCCACCCCACCACCTGCTCCCTAGATCCAATTCCCTCGCGTCTCATCCGTACTCTGTCTTCTTCTCTTTCTCCACCTCTCACTACAATTCTCAATCTCTCGCTCTCCTCTGGTATATTTCCATTGCCCTTCAAACATGCAACTGTAACCCCAATTCTAAAGAAGCCCAATCTTGACCCTAACTCCCCATCCAACTATCGTCCTATCTCGCTACTGCCTTTTGCATCCGAGATCCTTGAAAAAATGGTGTATGCAAGATTGACAGACTTCCTCGAGTCCAACTCTCTGCTAGACCCGCTTCAGTCTGGTTTCCGCGCTAAGCACTCTGTGGAAACGGGACTGACCAAAGTATCCAATGATCTACTCGCTGCAAAATCTCGTGGTCACTACTCTATTCTAATTCTCCTTGACCTGTCTGTGGCTTTTGACACTGTTGATCATCAACAGCTTCTTCTCATCCTCCGCAATATCGGTCTACAAGATGTTGCTCTCTCCTGGTGCTCCTCCTACCTCTCCCAGCACTCTTTCAGTGTTTCTTTCTCTGGCTCTGCTTCTTCTCCCCAACTCCTCTCTGTTGGTGTCCCCCAAGGTTCAGTCCTTGGTCACCTACTGTTCTCCATCTATACTGCCTCCCTTGATAAACTCATTAGCTCCTTTGGCTTCCAATATCATTTCTGCGCAAATCTACCTGTTTTCTACTGATCTCTCCCCGTCCCTCTTGACTAGTGTCTCTCACTGCCTCTCTGCTGTTTCTAACTGGATGGCTGCCCACTTCCTTAAACTAAACTTGACCAAAACTGAAATTCTGGTCTTTCCTCCCTCAAGTGTTGTTACTCCTGTGTCTGTCTCCCTCCAAGTCAACGTTGCTACCATCAGCTCCACCACGCAGGCTCGCTGCATAGGTGTTCTCTTTGACTCCGACCTCTCCTTCAAGCCTCATGTTCAATCTATTGCCAAATCCTGTCATTTCCTACTTAACGCCAGATGCGACTAAGGTGTTGGTCCATTCCACTGCCCTTTCTCGCCTTGACAACTGTAATCCGCTTCTCAGTGGTCTTACGTGCTCCCAACTTGCGCCGTTACAGTCCATAATGAATGCGGCGGTGAGGCTCATCTTCCCATGCCTCACCCTTTTGTCAGTCCTTACATTGGCTCCCTATAAAATATAGAGCTCAATTTAAAATTCTGGTTCTTGCTTTCAAATCTCTACATAATGCTGCTCCCACCTATCTATCCTCCCTTATACACAAGTATGTCCCGTCTAGGTCCTTACGCTCTGCTGAAGACTTCTGTCCGTACTCCCACCTCTGATGCTCTCCTTCAAGATTTCTCGAGGGCTGCACCGTTCCTGTGGAACTCGCTTCCCTCCTCCGTTAGATGCTCACCCAGTCTCCACTCCTTCAAAAAATCGTTAAAAACCCACTTCTTCATAAAAGCGTATCAATTAAACTGTTAATAGCTCCTGACTGATTCCTCTTCTGCAACTGTCACTAGTCTAATACTATCCTTACCTTTTTGTGTCATTTTACCCCACTCCCTCTAGCATGTAAGCTCATTGAGCAGGGCCCTCAACCCCTCTGTTCCTGTGTGTCCAACTTGTCTGGTTACAACTACATGTCTGTTCGTCCACCCATTGTAAAGCGCTGCGGAATTTGACGGCGCTCTATAAATATCATAATAATAATCATCAGTACGCCACAATGGATTAAACTTCTCTTCAAATGGACCTGCTGCGCCGCCGTCAACCATTTTTATGAGACCACATGGGAGACTGCGACCTACGACGTTGATTTGCCCAGGAACGATGTGAAGATGAGAGTTTGCTTGGTAGGGACTTGTATAACCCCCACCGGTCCAGGGAGGGGACAAACAGGCAATAGGAGAATTCAGTGTGTGTCCAGGACCTCGAGACTGGGAGAGCAGCTGTCCCTCCCGCTTCACAGGTCTACTAGGCCGCACAATCTCTTCCAGTTGTTTCTGCATCAAACTCGTCTCCCAGCCACCTCCGTGTAAACTGGCCCTGTCAGGGCTCCTGTAAGTTTCCACCGGGTGCAGATCAGGAACAAAGAAAGGCTAAAAGACGGGCAAATGTTAAGGCCAGACGAGGAGCTAAAGCAAAGCACGTCTGGTTGCCATGAGTCTTAGGCCCTGCCCCCTCCTTTTTTCATTTAATTTTAAATTATTTTGTAATGACACATTAGGACTAGAATAACTATGGACCAGGGAGCCATGGCTCCAAAAATAAAAAATGCTGTTTGCAGCTGCTACATTTTTGAGTGCCGTTATTGGCATACCACAAGTTTAACAACCCTGGCATTAGATGTCTCAAAAACAATTATGCATATACCTTCATGGCTCAGTCGCTTTTCAAGGACTCCTTTGTACGAGGAAATGAAAAATGTGAGTGGAGCCTGTAGGGAGCAGAGGAACCTAGTAGGAACCTGTAGGTAATGTTACATACTAACTCTTTTCCTAGGTGTTTATTGTGTCTCGAACTGTTGTTGAATCGCACTAGATGCACAGGAACAAGTAAGATTAAACTATTTGTTTCCTTATCTGCTAATTTATGTGTAGGTTTTATTTAAACAATTTAATAACTTGTAATATAATTCCTCAGTAGATTCTCATTATGTTGTCTCTATTTTGCTGAACAATGATTTACCACTATTTTGCATCCATGTTTGGTGATTTAAAGCTACGCTGTCACTTGTATGCTCTTTGCATGATTTTTGAAGACACCCACATAGTGACATTTGCACTTGGAATGGTTGAGGCCGGTGGGGGGAGCAGATAGGGTGATAACACTTTCCTTATGTTTTTCCTTCTCGGTGCTATAAGACAGAAAGAAAATGGGCCCTTGTACTCCAACATTATTCATTTATTGGTGAAAAATAAAGTAATATAAACAGAAAAATATACCTAAGAAAATTCAAGCAGATAACTTTTAAGCAGGTAACAATGGGGGGTGGAGAACACATACAGGACAGATCACATAACTAAATAGCTGGTGTTTCGTATCTAGACCAGGTTTGGAGCACAACGTCACACTGGGAGTGTTAATTTCATTAACGCAAATAAATCAATAAGTAGAAATGTGCGTGTAACAGAACCTTACTAGTTTCTTACACAGAGACCTTGTGCTCCTGAGCATACTTCCCAGTGGTCCCTATTTGGTTGAGCATACATCCCAGTTGTCCCTATTTTCTTGGAGTTCCATATTGTTGGTGTGTCTGTGTTCATGGGATTTCCACAACAATTATACTCCCAGTAATGTGTCTTTAAAATAAAAAAATGTGTTGAGACATCAAGATACTGTACATTGTTCTAAATTATTTTAGTTGTATAAATTGCTGTTAGTAATTCACCTAAACTTCCTCAAAAAAACCCTGCCCGTGGCTACACCCCCACTCACACCCCTAAAATAAATGTGTCCTTTGTCTATTTGATATGTTGGGAGGTATACGTGATGGAAGCTACCCCTCCAGCAAAAAATTAGTTAGTGGGACTATGATTAGTGAGACTCATGAAGAATTCATTAATTTAAAAAAATAAGGTCCCTTTATGTGCACATAAAGCGTTAACCCTTTGAACAACCTGAAACAAAAACAATGGGAAAACTCTAAGGGTTACTCAATATTGGTACCTAAACAGTTACACCTGAGACTCTGTAGTGCAGCACCTTAAAGGTTAATGTCATATCGGAAGAGTATGTTTCAAAGGAGTATTGTGGGATGTACAGGTTCATTCTATATATGTTTTACTCTTAAAAATGCTTCCTTCCATCTGAAGGTTTTTGACCAGGAAACCCTGGCCGACATGGTCAAACATAAATCCACCTTTCCCTGCAAGTCCTTCTGACACACCAATACACTTCCAGAGTCTTATCAGGGCCAACGTTACCTGTCTATTAGAAACCAGCTTGGATGAGCTCATTAGAAGCCATCTTGCAATCCATGATAAAGATCTTTAAAATGACTTCCAACTACACCTTATTTTAGCTACAGTGACAATACATTTTGGTGCAAAATGACAATCAACCCTAGAGTAGTGGATTACAAATATTGCCCCTTTTTGTTTATTCTGAGTTGTATAATATTGAAAACGCACGTTAGTAGATTAGAGTGATCCCTTTACATTTTCTGGCATCATATTCAAAATTGTGATTTTACAATACTAGTTTTTTATTTTTTTTATGTTTAAACAGACACTCTTCTGTCATTGTTTTCTCCCCAGTATAAGTTCTATGACCTTGAATAAATATTAGTTATTTATTTGGATTTTAAATATGGGCATGCTGTTTTACAGACAACAATTCAAAGCTAGCCCTGTGGAAGTGTTTCTAACCATAAGTAGTTATATCATTGGCATTCGCCAATAAATAGAAAAGATATTCTCTACATAAAACACATGAGATGGGTGACTAAAGTTAGAGTCCCAAGGAATACACCAGTAGGATATTGTTTGGTTTAAGACAGAACAATGTTTGCTGTTTACTGTTTATCTTACAGCATTGATTTTTCTGTGGATATACCCAAATTAAATTCCTTACTTTTCATTTTGCAAAGAACATTGAAATCCATCTGTGTCAATGACACTAAATGAGCATAGCATTATATTAGATTCCGGCGTACAGCTGTAATTCTTTTTATTACTTGCTCAAAAATCTCCAAAATATTCTTCATGTCTGCTCATTGGGCAGATAGGACATGAAAATAGATATTGAGACAGCAAACAAAAGCCTACTCATCCATGTCGTCTGCTGATTCAAGACTGGTGCTGTATCCCTCTCTGCCACCAGTCCCGAATGGCTATTCCATGCATCTAGAACTCTCTCTATACAATAAAATGAATCACCCCCAGTGCATCAAGATATATTAAAGAAACTCCAAAGCATTAAGAATGCAAAAGTTTATTCATAACAATTTAGTGTTTCTGTCCCTGAGTTAATTATCCCTCTCTCTGCTATTTGGCATAATAAAGTTTAAAAATAGGTGTTTTTCCAGCCCTGAGGCTCCCTGCGCTGCTTACCTCTTGTCCTCCAACTACGTCATCAAGGAGGTATAGCCACTACTAGTCCAATCTAGTGCTACTCCTAAAGGAGCATTTGGGACCCCATGAGCATGACTGACGAGTGCACATTAAGTTTCCTTATTGGAAAACATTGAATCAGTGGAGTCATGTGACCAAGTTTTACTTGCTCTTGCTGCAGCAGGAAGTGTCTGCGGTGAGGTGTGTTAACCTTGCAATGAAAGCATTGCCTTTCTAAAAAAATGTACTGTTTAACATTTCAGGGGTAAAGTTACAGGAACACTGCACCCAGACCACGGATCCCTTACAGGAAAACTGTCGCAATGTTTTGTAATTACTAAAAGAGAAAATATTGCATCTGGTAATATTGCATCAGGGTGCATTATTTTGTAATAAGTATAAGTGTGTGTGTGTGTGTGTATGTATACAGATTAATAAGAAGAATGGGGAAAAAAGGCAAGAAAAATTGTTGCATAATAGTGAACGTTGGCTGGGGTAACTCACAGTCTGACCTAAGGTACAGAAAGATGGGCGTGGGAAAGGTAGGCAAGTAATTTCTTAAAACATATCAATATACAGGAATTTTTAAAAATTAGGAGATGGTATATAATAACATGAGATATAACATAAAGATGTTAAGATTTTAAAGATGTTTAATAACAGTTACCCTCTAAGCCTTCAATCGATAAATAGAAACGGATAGGGGGTGCAAATCTACAAGTATGGATAGTGAGTAAAACCAAGTTTTTATACATTACACATTTTCTGTAAATAACTCTGTAAAAAACATAAAAGCACACATAGCATTATATTGTTTTAAAAATATCAGATTTAAAATCGGAGGCTCTGGCTGTAAAGGTGGTGGTTTAATATACTCGTTAGGCGATCTGCCCCACTCCTGGTCCAATCTTCCTTATTGATGAAATAATTCTCCAGAGTAATAGAGTATAACTTTTTTTTTACTTGCAAATCAAAGTTAAAACAAATCAAATAAAACAAAAATTTGGCATATAATTGCAGGCACAACGCGTTTCAACCTTCCAGGTGCATACAGTCCTGTCTCCATGTCCTTCTTTTTTATCTGGGCAAACAGGAAATAGATTTTCGCGCGATTCTGGTGCCGTGTAACTCCTCCCAGTTGGCAGTCTTTCGTGCGGCGTCATTGCTTGCGGCGTGGTGACGTCAGTGACGTAATGCCTCTTGAGATTGTTATGTGGTGTTCCCCACAACCACATTAACTATACATTTGTATGGCACAACGCGTTTCAACCTCAACTTCTTCCAGGTGCATACAGTTCTGTCTCCATGTCCTTCGCTTTATCTGGGCAAACAGGAAATTGATCAAATTTTTGCTCCAATTCTGGTGCCTTCTAGCTCCTCCCACCTGGTGGTCTTTCGTGCAGCGTCATCATGTGCGGTGTGATGAAGTCAGTCACATAATGCCGTCCTGAGATCGTTATAACCGCATTCACCACATAGATACATACGTACACACACACAGATACCAATATCAGTGCCAATCCACTTACTACTTATTTTTTGTTTGGGCTTTTTTTTTTTTTTTATCACTTTAAGCCTTCAAGATGATGTGAACTGCAACTGATGTGATTCTCAGCCATGCTATTTTTTTTTTCTCTTTCACATTTATATGTAAAAACTGTGTCCCTTCAGCAGAATTACAGAGTAGTGTAGTTCTTACAGTTGCAAGAAAAAGTATGTGAACCCTTTGGAATGATATGGATTTCTGCACAAATTGGTCATAAAATGTGATATGATCGTCATCGAAGTCACAACAATAGACAATCACAGTCTGCTTAAACTAATAACACACAAAGAATGAAGTGTTGCCATTTGTTATTGAACTGTTGGTTATTGAACACACCATGTAAACATTCACAGTGCAGGTGGAAAAAGTATGCGAACCCTTGGATTTAATAACTGGTTGAACCTCCTTTGGCAGCAATAACTTCAACCAAATGTTTCCTGTAGTTGCAGATCAGACGTGCACAACGGTCAGGAGTAATTCTTGACCATTTCTCTTTACAGAACTGTTTCAGTTCAGCAGTATTCTTGGGATGACTGGTGTGAATTAGATGATGATCAGATCACATTTTATGACCAATTTGTGCAGAAATCCATATCATTCCAAAGGGTTCACATACTTTTTCTGGCAACTGCATATAACAAATATAGGGCTCAACTGATCATGTACCAAGCAGAAACTTGTACATCTGCTTATTTTGGCATAGTATCAGTATCGGTATGCTGCTTAGCTGTATGAGAGATGTCTGTCCTTTTTTCTATTTACCATCAGTTTGTAATGATGTATAATTATATAGTCCAACAGCCCTATTATAACTGTTTTCTTTTATATAGATTTACAGCAGCAGTTGGAGGCAGTAGAACTGGATTTTCATAATGTGAAAAAAGAAACCGAACATTACAGAGAAATCTCCACGTAAGCAGAATATAGTTTATTATTTAACATAAAGTTAGAATGGTCAACTAAACAACATAACCTGTCTGGTCTAGTCATTTTAAAATAACTGCATTATCAAGGCCTTTACCCTCTGTGTGTCTCTCCTGACCCCGTACTCATAGAATGTGACGCAGATAAGAACAATTCGGCCCATCTAGTCTGCCCAATTTTCTAAATACTTTCATTAGTCGCTGGCCTTATCTTATAGTTAGGATAGCCTTATGCCTATCCCACGCATTACTCACCTTATTGTGTGTCTCTCTCCTAATGCCACTTTGAGTGCCTCTCCTGACCCTCTCCTCTCCACTTGCATCTTTCAACTACATATTTGCCTCTCTCCTGACCCTCCTGATTGACTGTCTCCTGACCCTCCTGGGCAACTCTCTTCTTTCTCTTCCTCTGGGCATCTCTCTCTCTCCTGGATGTCTCTCTTCAGACCCACCAGGTGTCTTTTTCTTCTCTCTCCAGACCCCATAATTTTGTGTCAATCCTGACACCCCACTTCCATCTCTGTCTTTTGGAGCTGCACTGAGAGATTAACAGAGGAGAGTTGCAGATGGCTCAGAGCTTCTGCCATGGTCCAGCCTGGATGAACTGTGTTTAGTGTGCTCCCCACTTGGTACACCACAGAGCATATCAACCATTAAATGACTAGCTAGCAAAATAAACACATTAACACTAATGGGCTTGGAATTCTGTGCAATATTATTCCAGGTAAAATATGGTAGTGAGGTGGTATGTAGCATGCTGGTAGAATTGTACAGTATAATGCGTAGTGAGGTTACATGTGGTATATATGCAGAACTGTGTGGTTTATATAATCTGTAGTGAGGTCACAAGTAGTTTGTCTGTGGAGCTGTGCAGTGTATCAAACCGTAGTACCCTTTTACATGGGCCACAGTAGCCATTAAATACTTAGGCGTGCAGCTCCCATTTTCTTTAGACCACCTTTACGAATTAAACTCCCCCCTGCAGTTACAGGAGATCTCACGTGACCTCTCCAGCTGGGATTTATCTCAATTTGGTTGGCTAGGCAGGATTAACATTTTAAAAATGAATGTTCTTCCCTGGCTATTGTACCTCATACATACCCTACCAATTATCCTTCCTAAATCCTACTTCAAAGAGGTAAGACAACAATTTACTTCTTTCATCTGGACATCCAAACATCTGAGGTTGCCATATGACATCATATCGAGACCCAAGACTCTGGGAGGGCTGGGATTGCCAAATATCGAAATATAGCAAAAAGTAGTCTTAACGAGAATCTATGAGTGGTCAAACCCTACTACGATGAAACAATGGGTACACATCGAGGCGACTATGTTTCAGGTTCCCATTTACACCATCTCTTGGCATAAGTCAGGGAAGCGGTTAGTCGGCCGCAACATGGTACACACCCAACCATTTTACACACGTTAAAAGTCTGGCAAGGGACCCGGCAATCGAAATCAATAGCCCTACACCCATCGCTATTATATCCCCTATCCCTAAACCCATCATTCTCTTCAGGGATGAACCCGTCTGCATACAAGTCCTTTCACACATCCCCATACCTCGCCCTAGGAACTATATCAAGGACCTTTGGCATTTGTCCTCTTACAGACTTTGTGTTCACGGACACTTCATCCTCACTGCAAACATTTTGGTACAACCAACTCTTACATTTCTTGAACTCCAAACCAAACCTAACTATGAACCCACAAATACAGACCGCTTTTGAGACGCACTGCACAACCCATATGCTCTCACGTAAACATTTGTCCCTCTTTAGCGAGTTACTACAACAGGACTACACAGACAACCCTCCTGGATTTGCCCAGGCATGGTCCATAGACCTCAACATTGAAATGTCCCTAAAAGAATGGTCAGTCTCTTTCAGACAAATCCATAAATCCTCTATTAGCTACAACATACAAGAGAGCAACTACAAACGAATAGCTAGGTGGCACTACTCACCGTCACAGGTACACAGATTCTTCCCGACTACACCGGACCACTTTTGGAGATGCCAACAAGCGCAAGGCACTCTAGCTCACATATGGTAGACATGCCCTACTATCAAAACCTGGGTTAAAATCACGAAACTGTGTAAAGTCATTACCAAAGCTCTTGTACCCCTAGATCCCAAAGCTATATTGTTCGGCCTCACTGGGGCTATACGGCATAAACCAACCAACATACTGGTCATGCATTTGCTCACAGCAGCCAATTTACTGATACTGCTTTTCTGGAAAAGACAAGAAGCACCCTCAATAAGAGAGTGGACTGAGAAGGTAGAATCTGTGAGGATAATAAAGGAATTAAACTCCTCTATCATGCATAAATACGCACTATACCAAACCATATGGGAACCATGGTTGGGATTTCTTCGACTCCCCCCCTCCAGCTGGCAATGATACAGTTATCGTTAATGAATACTAAATAAGATGGGAAACTCTGACTATATAAGGTTACTCCGATTAATGGACTCCTATATAAAGCATCCGAGACTCCTCAATAATAAACCCTGTGCCGCAGACCCGGCCTGTCCAGTCTTTTTAAGATTGGTCAGACCTCAGGTGCACGAGGATGCTGTTGGCAACAACCTTATAGAGTGGAGATGCCTACTGATATAGCTGTGCATAAACTATGTATAAGATACATTTTACCTTTGTGTGTATCACCACTCACTTTATATAATACGATACTTTTCATAAAACTCTAATAAACGTTTAGAATTTTTTCTTTTAAATATGTAGAGTAAGGTGGCATGTTTGCAATGTGTATTATATGTAGAGTGAGGTGGCGTGTAATATGTCTGCAGTGTGTAAAATATGTTGAGTGAGCTGGAGTGTAGTAATCTGCTGTGTGTGTATGTATATGAACATATTGCATGTAATATATCTGTAGAGCTATTCAGTTTATATAATGCGTAGTGTAGTGACATTTAGTATGTCTGCTAAGCTATGTAGTGTATATAATGTGTCCTCATGTTTTGTTTGTCTGTTCTGAACTGCATGGCTTTTATTTATCTCCATAGTAAAATCCATAGACATCAATTTGCTATTGTCTTCCTTACAGGAGATATAGTCTTCTATTTTTTTTTTTTAAATCCAGTCTTCCCCTGTTGACCAAAATACAGATCGTTCTGTGAATTTCCAAGTAGCTCTTCATTTAAATGCACGAGTTCAAAGAACGAATGCCTAACAACTTGTAAATGTTTAGAACACATAGCAACAATCTGGCGGATGTGCCTTTAATTCTACCAAATCTGATCATTCCTTCAGAGAAAGGATGCATATTCCAGGACCATAAATAGTGGGGGGGTGTCAAACTGTGTCCACAAACTGGTGTTGGACTACAACTCCCATGATTCTCTGACAACTCTAGGCTATTCAACACACTTGAAATCAATATGCATACATAGAAATAGATATAGAAGGCAAAAAGTGGCATTTTTCATGCTGGTTTGCAGTGGATGTCTCCATTTATGTCCATTACAATACCCACCCTATATCAATGGCTAGGACCAAAGGGTCCCTTTAAGTTATGAACATAATACTTTGTTGGAAGACATCTCTAATAATAAAAAACACGATAGTAGCATGTTAACATGGGAACAATGATTCATTTAGAAACACAGACATGTGTGTATTATTAAATAGCTTTCATCCACCCTGATAGATTTGGTACAATCTCTAGTCACCCGATGAGGGATTGAGGCATGGTGCCAACAAGTTAACACAATAAGCAACGGCGACCTAGGGTGCAGTAAGACATCCCCACCTACAAAGGACAAAATTATGTTATGTGTAGATTAGAGTGACTCCTTGTGGAAGATAAATGACTGCCAATAATCAAAATGTCCAGAACGTACAGAAACAGGTTTATTCACTGAGCTTGGAATTGTGAAGACATTAGAAACACTTTACTAATTCTAAGCCACTATAGCAAAGCTGTAAAAATAGCTGTGCTGGAGAATTTTTCTAATTCAACTACTTTGGTCTAAAACATTTAGTTCATTGTTAATTTATCAAGGACGGGTTAGCGAATGAACTTGTTTCTCTACTCCCCCATAACACATGGCTTTAACTAGCTGTTACACACTCCCAGAATCCAGTAATCTTTCTGCAATGTCAGATCATTACTAATTCCCCGTACAACATTTTTCTTATTCTTATTCTTCTTATTATTTTTCACGAGTTGACTTTTCTCCCACTGTTTCCAATCACATATCACCTTTGCTAATTGTGCTTTTTATTCTTTTTGTATATAATGATGATAAACACACTGATGTATGAGTCGGTGCTTTCATTCTATCATTAAAATTCCCTCTAAATCTTTCAAGATGGGGAAATGCCATATCACATAATGAATAGCAACTGTGAACCAAAAAAATGGCATTGAAGCATATTTTGCACAAGTCTTGTTGCACAGCATAATTTAACATTATGGGAATTGGCTGCAATAATAACATTTTATTTTCTCATTATATTGCTCAACAGTCCCATGTGACTTCAGGAGAGGCTGTGTGTGTAAATACACAAACTTCTCCTTAGCAACCCAAATGAAAAAGACAATACACAGTGTTTTACAATGTGAATATTACCCACAGACTTACTCAGCCTTGCCTCCTCCCATGTGGATATTAATTTATTTCCTGGTCAATGATTGATTAAAATTAGCATTTGTGTCTGTTGCATTCAAAGTAGCAGACTGATCTAAATCTGCTTCTTAGCCATTACGGGCTTGTCTACGATGGTTCCTGCTGCTTTGAATGACGAGATGAACAAATAAAAAAAAAAAAGATGTACAAAATGATTTTGATATTCTGTAAATTGACCTGCAATTTGTAGTTGACATATTCATATGTCCTTTTGTAAAGTTCCATTATAGTTAATTTGATCACTTTAAAGGGACAGTGTAGGTTGGAGACTGACTCATTCTCTTTGTAAAGCATTATATTGTTAAAGACCCAAAAGCATTGTAAGATTGCCAGGTCAATTGATTGTAGAGTCTGTAAGGCACTTTTAAAATTATATAAATAAGACCGCCGTTTTACCCCATTACTTTATGTAACAGTGCTGATCCATACATAGCAAGGGTTTCTGAGAGTTATAGAGTGGTAATGCACTGTGTGGAATGGGGTCAGGAGCATGATGGAACATCAAATTCACGCCATCTTTCCACACACTGTGCATCGAATCCTAAGTGGAGGCTTTGCTCCTGTAAGAAGAAAGATGCCTCAGTTTCACATTAGGAAGGTTACAAAGAGGTGCTAAATATGTGGAGACACCACTTGCATATGTCATCTTGCGCTTTTCCTCATTCTATTCCAGGAGTGAAATCTGCATGTATCTGTGAGCTGTGCCAGAGTATGTATCTGTGATTCTATGCCTGTATGTATATGTATGTGTGAGTGTATGCTTATTTGTGTATCTTTACATGTGTGTAACTGTATGGGAGTGTGTCTAGAAATATGGAGATATGTGTGTGCATTTATCTGGGAATGTGTGTATGTATAAAGAGTTGAGTTTAAGAGTCCTGATTTAGAGTGTCCTGTTATAGTCGCTGTGGCAACATCAGCCGTACTAGAATAGTATGAATGTGTTTGTGTTGCCATAGCAACTCTAATAGGATGCTCAAAAAGGTTCTCTTAAATATAGAGAAAACAATTATTTTAAAAGTAGGATATATTGAGAGTTTGTAGTTGCTAGTTTGTCTTTTCGATGTGATGCTATGATGAAGCTGTTGTAAAGTTGATTGAGTTAGTAACTCTTTATGACCTGGTGGTAATTACTACTGTTAGCACATCTTGTCTCCTATTAATCACTCTGGAGACATTAAATGTTACAGCAGCTGCTAATTACCATTCACTAAAGGTGACATTTTTTTGAACCATGGACAATTGAGAGTTGCTAGCTTTTTAACGAATGATATCAATCATAGAAACACACTATGTTGAATAAGAGAAGCACACAAGGATCAATGCAGGAAACTTAAAGGAAAACCATAGTGTTAGGAATACATGCTGTACAAGCAGTGAGGGGGGGGAGGGGGGGGAGCTCAGTGCTATCCTATGGGTTGTTCTCTAATGCTGGATGTCCTCATGCAGAGTGCGAGGATGTTCAGTAATGTTTTACCGAGTCAAACTCCATGAAACTCCAGGAAGCTCTTCTATTGGCTATCTCTTAGCTAGTTTTTAGTTTCTCAAAAACTGCAATGATTTACATTGTGGGACTGAGGGGGCAGGTACACTGCACCCAGACCACTTTAATGAGAGGAGTTTCCTTTTAAGTTATGTTGGTGGTTGGAGTACCCCTTTAATAGTAGTATCAAACTAAGGCTTAATTTCTCAGATAAATGCTTATA
>OW240913.1:91953254-91965052 GCA_933207985.1 Pelobates cultripes
GCAGGAGGCTGGCAAGCAGGCTCCTCCAGGAGCTTGTGGCAAACTCACTTAGAGAGGGAAGTTTGTCACAATAAGTATTTTGGGTTTTATATCAGATCAAACAGTAACTCTTTCTTTGAGGAAAATATGAAAGTTATGTCTAAAACAGACAAAGAAAACCTATATAAATTGCCCAAGTAAATAAACAATGCCACCACAGACACATAGTAATCTTTGGCAAAGAACTTTGGTATTAAAGGATCACTATAGTCACCCAGACCACTTCAGCCCAGGTATTAACCCTGCAGCTGTAAGCATAAAAAAACCGCAAGTTGAAGTACCAGGAAAATGTCTTTCTTAATTTTAAAATGTCACATTTCTATCAACAAGCTGTTTCCTCAAGTTGAATATTAAAAAAAAAAAAAAAAAAAATCTCCCCATAATCTGATAAACCAACCTCTTTAGACAGAGAACTGCACATTGTTCATATTCTTGATGATGCCTTTCTTGTGTTGTAGACAAAATCTTCTTTCTGCCTTTAATGTTGTAACCTACCTGCACTTTATCCAGTTCCTTAATGACTTTCTTTAAAACCATGGCCTGCAATTGCACCACACATTGTTACCATGATTGTACAAAGGGTAAACATTATAGTTTTCTCACCTGAATTAATACCATTTTTATCTGCCCGTTGCAATTCGTTGACTAGTCATTTGTCTGTAATTATTCTAAAGTCCTTCTCATTTGCAATTATGTCCAATTCAGAACCCATTAAGGTATAAGCTGATTGTGTTTTCTTCATCCAAAAATACATAACTTTACATTTCCTTATCTAATTTTGTGTCAGCAACAAACACTGGCACATGACTTTTTATGTTTTAAGATCATTAACAAACAGATAAACAAAAGTGAACCCAAGACTAAGGTTCTCCAATTTATATCCTTGTAAATATGTCCAATGTTGTTCTTACATGAATCATAGCATCTCCAGTAAAGCTTGTCTACTGTTTGTAAGGTGTCCCCTAGTGAAGATTGAACAGGGTGTGTTAGATTAAATAAAGAAATATGCAGACCGTCTCAATTATATGAATGAAACTTACTGCATTGACTGGAAAAAATATATCTATGTATAGTGCGATGTTCCAAATATAGAACCTGGCTATTAGAAATAATATGGTCAGAGACCCTAATTAAACAAAGTATATACAAGTGAACCTACAATCCTATGCCAGCCCAGGGTAGTATAGATCAAGAGGTAGTAAAAAAGATAACCTCACTCCCCCTTATAATTAAGCTTTATTGTGATCTGCTATAGGGATAGGAGTATACAGTAGCTAAGTCTCTATAATCCATGCATCCTAGGAAGTATCCTGGTCACACTAGAAACATATTAAGAAAAACAGAGAGAGATAAGGACTGAAAATAGAAGTAAAAAAATCAGTCAAAAACAGACTGATAATTAGCATTAATAAAGCCTCTCTCCCTGTAAAGCTAGCTAGATAGGCATAGGAAAGAAAAGAAGAAAACGATATAAAATAAAGTTAAATTAAATGGTGATCATGGTGCTCCAAACACCAGTGCCCAGTGCAGAAAAAACGCCCAACGTACGTTTCGGTGCAGAGAGATGCACCTTCGTCAGGGGCCAACAGATAACTGAAGAGAAGCCTCTTAAATACCCCAATTGCCAGGAAGCATGATTACCTTGTAGCCAATGGAGTGTGGGGGTGTATACCTCCCCAGCTGCCTCTAATATCCTGGCTATTCCTCTGTGATTGCTAATGCTCATTCATCTGTATGAAGGGGAAATCCCTCAGCCGGTCACGTGACCTGTGATGTCATGCGTCACGTGACATATCAGGCATTCTCCTAACGGGGCGTGGCTCATTCATCATAGTGCTGCAGTACCGCCCATCCGAGCCTCTCCTGTCCATCATCCTCACATGGGTTGATCCCCTGTGACAGATGGGCGGAGCTAGGTATTCTCTGTGTATGGAGAAACCGAAATTGTCCAAATTAAGGCTTAAATTGATAAGCTGCATATTGATAATGTATCATTCCAAAGTACCAATGTGTACTATATAGGATGTACAGAATCAGCTGAAAATATAAGGCAGTGCTGATTACATATTATTCTAATACTGAATCTATTAAAGATGTAGTAAAGAATATGAGAGGACACCCCAATAATAAGAGAAAAATTGAATGATAAGGGGTCCTGGGATGTTGTTAACTCCCACTCCCCCGTCCCAGGCAAGGATATATGATAATAAATATATTTAGTGTTCATAGGACCCATGCTAGGATGCAAAATTAGCATGGTACATCCTGCCGCTATATCCTGTACACTGAGTCACTTGACAATATGAACCTCTGAATGACCAGATATGACTTAGTCCGTAAAATAAAATAAAAAAATAATAATAAGGCTAGCATTCTTTTTGTCAAGAGGTCTTTAAACTTATGGCACCTGAGGTTCCTAGTTGGTCTCCCATACAAGTACTAGCCAGGCCCAAGTCTGGATAGCTTCTGAGATCTGACGAGATCAGGCATTTTCAGACTGGTATGGCCATTGATATTTTCATTCAAGTGCTCAGCAAGCTTGGTCTAGGAACATTATTGGTATTATAGTCATTATATAGCTATTTCCTTGGGAGAATTCAAGCATTAGCAATTTAGTGGTCCTCATCCGGTAATCATGAGAATAAATTTATATGATAAAAAATAATAATATAAAAAATAATAATAAATAGGAAAGAATAGTGATAATAGTAGTAATAGTAATAAGCAAAGAATACTGGTGTTTGGAGCACCATGATCACCATTTAATTTAACTTTATTTTATATCGTTTTCTTCTTTTCTTTCCTATGCCTATCTAGCTAGCTTTACAGGGAGAGAGGCTTTATTAATGCTAATTATCAGTCTGTTTTTGACTGATTTTTTACTTCTATTTTCAGTCCTTATCTCTCTCTGTTTTTCTTAATATGTTTCTAGTGTGACCAGGATACTTCCTAGGATGCATGGATTATAGAGACTTAGCTACTGTATACTCCTATCCCTATAGCAGATCACAATAAAGCTTAATTATAAGGGGGAGTGAGGTTATCTTTTTTACTACCTCTTGATCTATACTACCCTGGGCTGGCATAGGATTGTAGGTTCACTTGTATATACTTTGTTTAATTAGGGTCTCTGACCATATTATTTCTAATAGCCAGGTTCTATATTTGGAACATCGCGCTATACATAGATATATTTTTTCCAGTCAATGCAGTAAGTTTCATTCATATAATTGAGACGGTCTGCATATTTCTTTGTTCTTGTGTTTATATTTGGGGTTAAGCCCCTCTGAGACAGCTGGAGTCTCATACTGGTACGTTTGTCTCTGCGTGACCCCTGCAGCCACTGCCCCCCTTTTGGGGAGGTTTTGAGGTGGTGGGTGCGGCGGCTATACAGGGACTTGGAACGTTGTGTTCCTTGCTCTCTCTTTTTTGTGTTAGATTAAATATTTTCAAACATTTTTCATTATTTTGTCATATGTCTAATTATTCTTCTCAAACATTTGTGTATTTGGGTAGTAAGATATGTCTGTTTTTAACCAGAGGTTTGCATATTGCGTGAACAGATCTTCATGGGTTTGCTAACTGTTTCTAGTAAAGCACTCTACATTGGTTGTGTGCAAATTAAGCAGTTCTGTTATATGTGTGGGTTCTGTGTCTCTGTCTGGGACCAAATCTGTAAGAGGTTTCAGCAATCAAAATAAGGGTCACAATATCTCTGAGAAAGGGGGGCTACCTGCGTCAAGCTCCACTGGAATTTGAGTTTGCAAAAAGATATTTCCAAAATGGTTTGTAAATGTAGAGTGAGGGAAAAAAAGTATTTGATCCCCTGCTAATTTTGAACGTTTTTCCACTGACAAAGAAATGACCAGTCTATAATTTTAATGGTAGGTGTATTCTAACAGTGAGAGAAAGAATAACAAAAAAAATCCAGAAAAACGCATGTCAAAATTTTTATAAATTGATTTGCATATCAATGAATGAAAGAAGTATTTGATCCCCTATCAATCAGCAATATTTCTGGCTCCCAGGTTTCTTTTATACAGGTAACGAGCTGAGATTAGGCGCACTCTCTTAAAGGGATCTCTTAAAGCAATTAGTCAATCAAGCAGGAGATCAAATACTTTTTTCCCTCACTGTATTTCTTTAAAACAGGCCTTCATGGGATATATATCTTTTATTCTCAAGCACAGTGGAAGTTATCATCCAGAAATCGTGATTCCAATTTTAGAATTTATAACATTAGCTTGATACGATACTCCAATGCAAAATATGTATAAGAACAACATGATTTTTTATTTATTTTAGTAAATGTATTTAAATGCCAAAAATGGAAAAGGGTATGTTACTTTGTTTAAATCTTTGTTTTCACGGCAAATAGTCAAACATAAAGATCAGTACAAAGAGTATATGAGCCACAAACAGCTCAGTTTGTTTGACATCGTAGACTCCCATGATCAGATCCACTCCCTTCCCCCCTTTAGGGATCATGAATGGATGGATGATCCTCTTGCGATCAGTTTTAATGATTACTTCTGCTCAAACACTGTTATGTTTCTTTTACAACGTTGCTTATAATTTGCTGTAACTGCTGAATTTCCTGCCAGCTATACAGCATTTATGTCACCACATTTATGTAACACAACACAGTGATGTATTAGTCATAATTAGTCTGTTCTAGGTCACTTCTTAAATAACCACATGGAAGCAAGATGATTTAATATTGTACACATGATACATGTTTCTGTATACTCTGTGTGTTTTTGTTTTGAATAAATGTACAAACATCACTGACCAATTTTTACAAATATCGTGCAAAATGCTATAAAATAACATGTAATTAGGACAGTGTAATGGGAATGCTTCATTTCTAATGTGCCTTCTGGTTATGAGATCAGTGCTATACAATCTGTGTTTTTTGGTTATCAGATCAGTGCTATATAATGTGTCCTCTGGTTATCAGATCAGTGCTATATAATGTGTCCTCTGGTTATCAGATCAGTGCTATATAATGTGTCCTATGGTTATTAGATCAGTGCTATACAATCTGTGTTTTTTGGTTATCAGATCAGTGCTATATAATGTGTCCTCTGGTTATTAGATAAGTGCTATATAATGTGTCTCCTGTCCTGGTTATCAGATCAGTGCTATGTAATGCGTGTTCCATGGTTATTAGGACAGTGCTATATAATGTGTCCCCTGGTTATCAAAACAGTGCTATATAATGTCCCATGGTCATTAGATCAGTGCTATGTAATTCGTGTTCCCTGGTTATTAGGACAGTGCTACATGTGTCCCCTGGTTATCAGATCAGTGCTATATAATGTGTGTCCCCTGGTTATCAGATCAGTGCTATGTAATGTGTGTCCCCTGGTTATCAGATCAGTGCTATGTAATGCGTGTTCCCTGGTTATTAGGACAGTGCTATATAATGTGTCCCCTGGTTATCAGATCAGTGCTATATAATGTGTGTCCCCTGGTCATTAGATCAGTGCTATATAATGTGTGTCCCCTGGTCATTAGATCAGTGCTATATAATGTGTGTTCCTTGGTTATCAGATCAGTGCTATATAATGTGTGTCCCCTGGTTATTAGATCAGTTCTATATAATGTGTGACCTCCTGGTTATCAGATCAGTGCTGTATAATGTGTGTTCCCTGGTTATCAGATCAGTGATGTGTGTTTGTACTCTAGTTATTAGATCTGTGCTATTTAATATGTGATATAATGAAAAAATAAAATGCAACAGTTTGTGTATTTAAAGGATCACTATAGGCACCCAGACCACTTCAGCTCAATGAAGTGGTCTGGGTACCAGGTCCCCCTAGTTTTAACTCTGCAGCTGAAAACATAGCAGTTTCAGAATTTGCAGGGTTTACATTGCAGGGTTAATCCAGGCTCTAGTTGCTGTCTCCCTGAGTAAATCGCACTTATTTGACGCTGGACATCCTCACTGACCTCCAGCGTCAAAAAAGATCTCCATAGGAAAGCATTGAGTAGTGCTTTCCTATGGGCTGGTTTTGAATGCGCTCGCACCTCTGGCCGCGCATTCACATTCGGATCCACTTGGGAGCTGACGTCGATGGAGAAGGAAAGGTCACCAGCGCCGAGGGAGCCCGGCGCTGGATTAAGGTAAGCAAATTAATGGTTAACTAACCATTTATTCATAACAGGGCCCTAGTCACCATTTAGGTTATATAGCATTTGGAATAAATATTTGTATTCCCAACGCTATAGTGTTCCTTTAAGGGTTGTGCATGGTGAAATAGCATTGGTAACAAGATAACTCTTTGTAGTATATATTTATTTTTGCCCACTGCTAGTTTATCGGACTCTTACCTACCAAAAACATTTTCTTTGCTGTGAGCTTTAAGTCTTGCAAGGTTAATAAGACCAGAGGTGACACAGAAATTTTAGAGGAAACAGTGGAAACACACATTTGCTGAGCTATGATCATGCCAAATCATACAGTGTAGAGTAGAAAATGTTCTTCATTTGTTCCAGAAGATTATGCTGTTTGCACTGCTTAGTATAAATATAAGGCAACATATTTTTCAGTTTTTCCTTCTGTTACACAATAATTTCCTGTTTGGTGCACCTGCCGTTCATTGCATGGGGATTATTCACGTTAGTTAGAACAAAGATTGCAGTGGGCAGAATTAACGATAGATTTTTTTTTTTGATAGATGCCAGAATTATCATGATATAAAGTGATCTACGTAATCCCGTGTCTTAAAGTAGTTCATGTCTACCTATAGCCAGTTGGTACAAATATAATACACCATTTGCAGTCACCTAAGTCTCTGTTCTTTTTTTGTACAGGCAGCATTGCATTTTTGGTGCCCTTCACAGATGCTCCTAACACAGAAACATATTGTTTTTCTCGACAATTCACCAGAAAACCAAAATGGGTAAAATAAAATGCCCTTTCTATAATTGTATATTTTCCTGGAATGGAAAGTACAGGAAGATACAAGTTTAGACTTTGTTTCTGCCAAGAGAAAGTGATCATTTCTGACACTCTGTTCCCGGACTCTGTCTGCTGTGTACTGTAGGTCTAGTCCCTAAAACAAGCGTGTAATTTCCAAATCCCAAAGTATGCTACATTTCCCATTTCACATGCACATTTCAGCTGGATGTCCACATATTTCTCACGGTATTAAAAACACTTCCTTGCTGTGTTATTAATAATGCAGGCTTGGTTTCTGCATTTTTAATGTTTGAGTAACATTATAAACAAGGACTCATTGACTTGCGTTTTATAGAAAAAAAAGAAAAGAAATACTTTGCAACACAATAGTGAATCTTTAACTTTAAAAAATAGTTAAACTAAAGGCTGAGAGATTAGAAAGAACCTTAAGAAGAATTTGGATGATGGCTGTTGAAGAGACAATCCTAGCCACTGGAATATTGCTGTTTTTTGAAGTGGTTATGTTGCAAGGTCTATGTCCTCCACTCTCACCTTTTTAAGAGTTTCCTACTTTCTTCTTATATTTTAAAATGCCCAGCTTTGTAGCTGCCAGGCCCTCTGGCTTATGATTTAATTCGAGATGTTTGTAAGGTGTGGGCATACAATACATGGTTACACCAAGCAAGTTAGCTGCTACATTGCCGCGAGCTGTGGTATGAACACATAGATTCCCCTCCCCTCCCCCCCATATTTTTTTTTCCTTTTCCTTTTCTAGATAAGATCTACTTTTCTTCATTGAGCAGATGGCCATGCCATACAGATGCTTGTATGGACAAACGAGGAAGCAATGCTTACTCAAATGCCAGGAGGCATACAACACTAAATATTTTTATATATAGGAAAAAAATAGATCTTTTTAAAATGTGAATGTAAAGGTAGGTCATTGCAACACAACAAATAGGGCTGGTGCTTAGAATGTGACATGTTAAGGTGAGTTGTGTAAGTATTGAAGGTGTATCCCATTAGAAGGTTAGGACTGTAATCTGTGGACAAGATATAAAAAAGAGGATGTGTGGACAAGATATTAGAAAGACAATTTCAGAGTGAAATTGAAAAATACATTGCAGCCACTATAATGGTTCTCTTTTGCGTTGCTCAACTCACATTTAAAAGAGTTCTGCCCCTCTCGATGGGACCTTAAAGGACCACTCTAGGCACCCAGACCACTTCAGCTTAATGAAGTGGTCTGGGTGCCAGGTCCTTCTAGGGTTAACCCATTTTTTCATAATTATAGCAGTTTCAGAGAAACTGCTATAATTATGAATGGGTTAAACCTTCCTAATCCTCTAGTGGCTGTCTCATTGACAGCCACTAGAGGCGCTTGCGTGCTTCTCACTGTGAAAATCACAGTGAGAGCACGCCAGCGTCCATAGGAAAGCATTTGAATTGCCGCGCGTGCGCATCAGCCTCGGGGCGGAAGTGAGGAGAGAAGGAGGAGAGCTCTCCGCCCAGCGCTGGAAAAAGGTAAGTTTTACCCCTTTTCCCCTTCCAGAGCCGGGCGGGAGGGGGTCCCTGAGGGTGGGGGCACCCTCAGGGCACTATAGTGCCAGGAAAACGAGTATGTTTTCCTGGCACTATAGTGGTCCTTTAATATTTCCATATCTGACTGCTTCATTAACTTTATACTGTGGTATGAATTACCAAAGACATGGAGTTGGAGTTGTGGAGTGAATGTAAAGAGGCCAGCATTTTGTTTTTTGACTTTGAAAATGTAAATATCACCAAAGATCATTAAACTAGTGTTTAAATTTAAATTTTTTTCTGGGCAGCACAATTCAATGGTTAATGGAGATTCTTGGTATTTTATCCAGCACAGTTATAGGGATCATGGAGCAGTAGTATTGAATTAATAAACAACGGATGTATAGAAAAAAAAAATGCTTTTGTTGTGTGTATCTGGAGGGGGTAGGGGATAGTGAAGGATTGATAACTTTCTCCATAAAGCCCTAACCTCCTGCCTAAAAATAAAGCAGAGGACATTTTTAATAAAAATTTGGAATGGGGAATAACAAAAATATAAGTCCCAACTAGAAACTGCATGTTGCTGGATTTATAGCAAGCTAATGGAAATTGAGTTTGTCATTAGCATTGTGCTCTGATGATGTTTTCTCAGGTGTGAAAACCTGCACACACACACACACACACAAACAAACTAACTAGTCCTAGCACAAATTGACAGTGCACACACAACACATGTAAAAATGCCCTGAGCACCAAAGTCATTCACTGTAGTGGTATAGCACACAGAAGACATACCGGTACTTAAACCATTCATAGAGTTCTCAGTTCTGAAAAACTTCCTTCCATTCCTTTGCCACCCTTCGCTCTCTCTTCTCCTTCCTTACATCCGTGTCTTTCTTATTTCTTCAAAGTGTTTCTACCTCAAAAGACTTCTATCTCCCCTAAAAGAAAGACCTCTCCTGTGCTTGGTCCTATGTTTCATAGTTCTATAATTATGCTTTTATCTTTACCATTACAGTGGGAAAATGAGCTTGAAAATGAACGACAAAAATACGTGTTGAAACTTGAGGAAGTAGAACATAATTTAAGAGAAGAAGCAAATCTGGAACTAGATATTGAACGGCAAAAGCATGATGAATTAATAAGGAAATTCCAAAAACGGCAAGATGAACTAGAAGGGAAGGTTTGTAGTTTGCAAACAAATTAACCCAATAAGGACACCACTTCCATTTGCTTATTTTGTACTTAAGGACCAAAGCAATTTTGTCATTTTTGCTGTGTGTGTTCAACCGCAACCATTCTCATTACAGACAGACTATATCTGAAGCATATCAGACTGGTCCCATCCGTATGGGCAGTCCAGATCCGAAATGTTAGCAAGTTCCCTCTGCATGAGAGATACAGCAAACCCAGACAGTCGTTTTGGCCTTCTTTTGGGCCTCATTAGTGAGGTGTAGCTGATATCCCTCTAAGCACAGTGAGCACGGGGTCCACGTCTGGATTACCCTTTTAACTTGGGGTGAGCCAAGTTAATGCATTAAAGCAAAATAGAAGAAAAGGCTAGTTTATTCAGTTTATTTTTGGTAGCTACAGCTCACAAAATAACAAGGAGTAAAAAAAAATAAATTCAATTTGGAACTAATTTAGAATTTGATGTGTTTGTCTTCTAAGTTTAATAGCCATCACAGAAAACAAAATTGCTGTACAAAAATATATATTGAAATAAAGTCGACATCACAGGCTATTTGCCTTAGGGTTTTTTTGACACTATTTTAGTTAGCCATTTAACTGACAATATGTGCTAAATATTATAGTAAGATTGCCTTTTCTCAGATTTTTAACATAACACATTTATAACAACTGTTTTAATGTATATTTCACAAACCTGATGTGTGCTATTTCTGTACAAAACTCAATATTGTGTTCAGCTACATTGTCTGGATACAATACCCCCAATGTATGCCATTGTCACTATCATGTCCAGGGATCTCATGTGGTGTATATTGTACCTTGATGTGCTGCCATTTTTCACCAGGTTATGTCCAAGTGGTAAAATTGTGTTTGTTTTTTTCATATTTACATACACATTTAAATTTTTAAGGGCATTTGGCAAATCAGATATGTGCCACCATGATAACCCCCTTTCAAATGATGCTTTCAGCATACTCTTCTGAATGAAACAGTACCCACACTATACCTCTCTGAAAATATCTTGTGAAGCTTTGGTGCCTTATAAGAGACCTGACATTTTCAGTTTTTACAGTTAGAATTTTGAAAGAGTGAACTGTTCCAATTTTGGGACATTATAGCAGTTTGACAGTTAACCCATAAAAAGTAGACCTCACGGTGTGTATTAAACAGTATATTTTGATGTTACTGTAACAAAAATGTCTAAATTGTGCTCAGCTGTGTCTTCTGAGCACAGAATGCCCCCTTTTGCATACCCTTGTCGGGGCTCAATTTATAACATGCCCAATACAGTTTTTTTTAAATAGCAAATTAAAGGTGGTGCATTTTTGGAACATTTTAGTAGCTCACATATTTAAATTACTCTATAAATGCATACTATATGCAAAAAGAGGTTCTATTTTTCCACTTTTTGGTATTATTATAATTCATTATTTACATAAACTATATTAAAAATTTATAATTTTCATATATACATTGTATTTTGCTGCTAATTTTTTAAATATCATGTGTGCCACTGTAATAAAATTATCTTAACTGTACTCGGCAACATCTCCTGAGTACAACAAAAACCCACATGTATAGCATTTCAAAATGTCTATCCTAATCCTATCTCTAATACTAAACCTAATACTAAATCTAACCCCAGGCCTAAACCTCCGCCTAATCCTAATCCAAACCCTAACCCTATGCATAACCCTAATCTTAACCTTAATTCTTATCTTAATAATAATTCTAGCAATAGTGTTAGAAGGATTCCCTCTGTTGATGTCAGCAGAGGCTGTGCCTTGTTGTTTTCAACAGATAGATTTCATTGCTGGCCCTAATCCTAAACCCAATTCTAATCCTAACCCTTAATCCTATCATATTTCCAAGGATTTTCCTGTGCTAATATCAATACTGATATTAGCAAACATAATTCTAAACTAAAACAGTAGATAGGTTGCCAACTTCCACTGGCTTGGACCCTTGTCATTCTGAAAAGCTGTCAATTTGCCATTACACTCTGATTGGACAGGAGACCCTATCAGAGGCTGTTTAGACCTTACTGGTCTCCCTTTAGGGCCGGACTGGCCCACTGGGATACAGGGGAATTTCACGGTGGGCTGGTGGACTTTGGGCCGCAGTGCAGCACCTGACATAT
>OW240913.1:91980533-91991427 GCA_933207985.1 Pelobates cultripes
GCAAGAGGATCATCCATCCATTCATGATCCCTAAAGGGGGGAAGGGAGTGGATCTGATCATGGGAGTCTACGATGTCAAACAAACTGAGCTGTTTGTGGCTCATATACTCTTTGTACTGATCTTTATGTTTGACTATTTGCCGTGAAAACAAAGATTTAAACAAAGTAACATACCCTTTTCCATTTTTGGCATTTAAATACATTTACTAAAATAAATAAAAAATCATGTTGTTCTTATACATATTTTGCATTGGAGTATCGTATCAAGCTAATGTTATAAATTCTAAAATTGGAATCACGATTTCTGGATGATAACTTCCACTGTGCTTGAGAATAAAAGATATATATCCCATGAAGGCCTGTTTTAAAGAAATACAGTGAGGGAAAAAAGTATTTGATCTCCTGCTTGATTGACTAATTGCTTTAAGAGATCCCTTTAAGAGAGTGCGCCTAATCTCAGCTCGTTACCTGTATAAAAGAAACCTGGGAGCCAGAAATATTGCTGATTGATAGGGGATCAAATACTTATTTCATTCATTGATATGCAAATCAATTTATAAAATTTTTGACATGCGTTTTTCTGGATTTTTTTTGTTATTCTTTCTCTCACTGTTAGAATACACCTACCATTAAAATTATAGACTGGTCATTTCTTTGCCAGTGGAAAAACGTTCAAAATTAGCAGGGGATCAAATACTTTTTTTCCCTCACTCTACATTTACAAACCATTTTGGAAATATCTTTTTGCAAACTCAAATTCCAGTGGAGCTTGATGCAGGTAGCCCCCCTTTCTCAGAGATATTGTGACCCTTATTTTGATTGCTGAAACCTCTTACAGATTTGGTCCCAGACAGAGACACAGAACCCACACATATAACAGAACTGCTTAATTTGCACACAACCAATGTAGAGTGCTTTACTAGAAACAGTTAGCAAACCCATGAAGATCTGTCCACGCAATATGCAAACCTCTGGTTAAAAACAGACATATCTTACTACCCAAATACACAAATGTTTGAGAAGAATAATTAGACATATGACAAAATAATGAAAAATGTTTGAAAATATTTAATCTAACACACCCTGTTCAATCTTCACTAGGGGACACCTTACAAACAGTAGACAAGCTTTACTGGAGATGCTATGATTCATGTAAGAACAACATTGGACATATTTACAAGGATATAAATTGGAGAACCTTAGTCTTGGGTTCACTTTTGTTTATCTGTTTGTTAATGATCTTAAAACATAAAAAGTCATGTGCCAGTGTTTGTTGCTGACACAAAATTAGATAAGGAAATGTAAAGTTATGTATTTTTGGATGAAGAAAACACAATCAGCTTATACCTTAATGGGTTCTGAA
Source organism: Pelobates cultripes (assembly GCA_933207985.1). Lineage (NCBI taxonomy): Eukaryota > Metazoa > Chordata > Amphibia > Anura > Pelobatidae > Pelobates > Pelobates cultripes. The sequence continues at coordinate 91,981,897 of OW240913.1, forward strand.
TTGGACATAATTGCAAATGAGAAGGACTTTAGAATAATTACAGACAAATGACTAGTCAACGAATTGCAACGGGCAGATAAAAATGGTATTAATTCAGGTGAGAAAACTATAATGTTTACCCTTTGTACAATCATGGTAACAATGTGTGGTGCAATTGCAGGCCATGGTTTTAAAGAAAGTCATTAAGGAACTGGATAAAGTGCAGGTAGGTTACAACATTAAAGGCAGAAAGAAGATTTTGTCTACAACACAAGAAAGGCATCATCAAGAATATGAACAATGTGCAGTTCTCTGTCTAAAGAGGTTGGTTTATCAGATTATGGGGAGATTTTTTTTTTTTAATATTCAACTTGAGGAAACAGCTTGTTGATAGAAATGTGACATTTTGAAATTAAGAAAGACATTTTCCTGGTTCTTCAACTTGCGTTTTTTTTATCCTTACAGCTGCAGGGTTAATACCTGGGCTGAAGTGGTCTGGGTGACTATAGTGATCCTTTAATACCAAAGTTCTTTGCCAAAGATTACTATGTGTCTGTGGTGGTATTGTTTATTTACTTGGGCAATTTATATAGGTTTTCTTTGTCTGTTTTAGACATAACTTTCATATTTTCCTCAAAGAAAGAGTTACTGTTTGATGTGATATAAAACCCAGAATACTTATTGTGACAAACTTCCCTCTCTAAGTGAGTTTGCCACAAGCTCCTGGAGGAGCCTGCTTGCCAGCCTCCTGCCCACAGACTATGGGCCCTTCATGGAAACCTGTAAAAGACTACCAAACTTGACCGACCGTTAGCACTGATTTCATGGAACTGTTTTGGGCATAGGACCATGTGCACGGTCGGTCAAAATTATTACTTCCAGGAATTTCCTGAAACCTTGAACTTATCTGGGATTTTTGGATATGTTGGTCACCCAGATCAGGGCTATCAGGGGATGTACCATTTGTGGGGATATCATGTGTTTTCAGGGGTCAAGTCCTGGGGAAAAAAGTGTGGGAACTCACCCAAGATTCCCAAGTGTGTGAGTGCTGGATGATGGGTGTTTGTGTGAGTGCTGGATGATGGGTGTGTGAGTGCTGGATTGTGTGTGTGTGTGTGCTGGATGATGGGTGTGTGTGAGTGCTGGATGATGGGTGTGTGAGTGCTGGATGATGTGTGTGTGAGTGCTGGGTGATGTGTGAGTGAGTGCTGGATGATGTGTGAGTGAGTGCTGGATGATGTGTGTGTGCTGGATGATGGGTGTGTGAGTGCTGGATGATGGGTGTGTGTGTGCTGGATGATGGGTGTGTGTGTGCTGGATGATGGGTGTGTGAGTGCTGGATGATGGGTGTGTGTGTGCTGGATGATGGGTGTGAGTGCTGGATGATGGTGTGTGTGTGCTGGATGATGGGTGTGTGAGTGCTGGATGATGGGTGTGTGAGTGCTGGATGATGGGTGGGGGGGACATTTTTTTTAACTTTATGTGTCTATATTTTTTTATTTTATTCCCCCCTCCCTGCTTCTTACCTTGTCAGGGAGGGGGGAGATCGCCTGGTGGTCCGGTGGTATGCTGGAGGGAACCAGCCGCTGCACAGAGGGGCCATCACACGCTGTGTTCCCTCTCCAGCTCTAACTCTCGCGAGACTCGCCTGTGCGGAGCGTTGCCATGGTAACAGCCGCGGGTCTCGCGAGAGTTATAGCTGGAGAAGGAACACAGCGTGTGACGGCCCCTCAGTGCAGGGACCAGGGCCGGTCCTGCAGGACAGGTAACGGGAACGGCGTTCCTGCTGTGGAAAAAGTGCAGGAACGCCGTTCCCATGTGTTCCTGCAGGACTCGAGCCCTGGTTTTGGGGTACTTTTGGGACTTTTTAGAAATGTATAGTTTTTCTGTGTTTGGAGATAATTGGATTAGAATTAGTACAGTTACTGATCCAATTATCTCCCAAGCAGAGGGGAGGGATTGTGTGTCATGTGTGGGAGTGCCTTACATTGTAAATGTGTTATTATTGGTTTGTAAGTTTGTGTCTCTGTCCCCAACAAGGTCCATGTGGGTGTACACCTTGCTTGGAGATTGTCATAAAAGGCCAGCATGGCACCATTAAAACCTATTCCAGATTACACTCCAAAACTGTGTGTCGTCCTGTTATTGGAGGCAAAGAAGATTTACTCCTGTGTCTGCTGTTCCAGCTTGCAGGGGATTTTACGGGGAAAGTCCTTGTAAGGACTAGAGATAATTCCCCATTCGGCTTCAGGAAGGAGCAGTTCCAGGGCCCCAATCAGAAGTGCTGCGGTTTGTCCAGTGTTCCAGCTAGGAAGCGGTCCTTGGCGGAGGAACCCAGCCAGGGGTACAGGAAGCTCCGTTACACTTATAACATTATTTATACAGTTGTGAAACAATGAACCTTATTCACAATGCAACAGTATAACTATATACAACCAAAACATTTATTCTAATTTAAACCCCATTTAGAACAGTACAGACAACTCTGTAAAAGTATCAGACTAGAGTAAATATGCAAGCTCCCCTGCTTTTTTATTTTATTCTGAAGACCAATGACAGAGATGTATTTGCACCCTCTTAAACTGCAGTATTTACCTCCAAGGGATGGGATTTTAGTGACTTCATTGTGGTATTTGGTTTTGTACAGAATATAGTCTGCAGTTGAGTTCTGCAAGCTAGAACTCGACGTGTCCTGGGAAGGTGTGTTTGTATATAGTCTATATGCTACATTGTAGATTCCATGGATGTAAAGAAAGTTTTACATTGTTACCTTGGCCTGCCAGTTATCATCAATCAGCATTTTCTGTCTGATGCTTTCCTGCAGCTGCTCAATTGTATTCTGATATGAAGCAATCTTTAGCTCCCTGAAACAAAATTTACTTTATTTAAAAGAAAGTAAATATAATGGCAAAAAGCACCACCACACCTATGTCCAAATACAGCAGTTAAACAAGGTAATAACTTTTTAACTGTTCAACCATGAAAGCAGAGACGATCAAAGATCAGTTACACGTTCAAGTGAAGATTAATGGTTACTGTCACTTTAAATTCAGCTTCTTGGACAGCTATACCACGAGGTAATCATAATAACAGTACAAATAAGTGCAGACACATTTCCCATAAGACAGTCTGTGTGCGCTGCATCATAGGAGACGAGGGGTATGTGGCTTATTAGTAGCTTCAATCAGTTTCAAGGATCTGCCTTTTCTGAAAAAACTCCACCTTCTTGTGCATCATTCTGCTTATCCTGTGCATTGCTCACTTATTTCCAAACTATGATTTATGTACAAAGCATTTCTATTAAATATTTTATGGCTTTTGTAGCATTCCAGTTTCAGTGTGTCGGAGATATACATTTGGCCCAGGAGTAGTTTTAAAAATATTAAAGTCAGCTCACTTGTTCCGATGATGGACTTATTAAAAGGGAAAACAATAAGAATGAGGAGTGGGTGCATGCTGGGTTTTGAGCAAAGTGTGGATTAATTGACATTAGTTTGCAAACTATAAACTGTCGACATTTCCTTCTAGTTCTGATCCCTGGCATGTATAGGACACAATCACAAGCATTCCATTTTATAAAAATAGAATAAATAAGAATGATGGCTAGCAGGAAGCGCTGGTTTAGAGGTAGTAATGAATGGTTACTATATTTACACACTCTGGATAGCTGAAACCTTACATGAACCATAAGTTTTCCAGCCGAGCAGTAATATGAAACCGGAAGATAAAGTATATCACTGATATGCACACAAATACACTGCAATGTTCTGTCTCTACTCAAATGTACTGTGTGTTATCTGTACATTGAAAACACCCTACTGAGGTGATGGATGACCATGACACTAATTGTTTGTGAACTATATTTCACATGACATGGACTGGCTGAGTACCATTGGAAAATAGTAGACAAACATCTGCATAATATGAATATGTGTCAGTCTACTTTAGCTAAATCCTACATTAAAGGGTTACTCCAACCACCATGACCACTTTAGTGATTTGAAATGGTGATGGTGGTAGAAACCAGAGATATGATCACTTTGTCTTGGGGGCCAGCTGCACTCCCGCATACGTGAACCCTATTATTAGCTGCTTAATATCAATTCTGTGCAAAAATAACAAAGTCTTGCTCTCCACTTCCTCCCTCCCTTTCCACACCAGCTCAGAGCATTTGCTCTGAGCCGATGAAATGGTCAATCAAATGCTTCTCTATAAGAAGCATTGGACTGGACTGCACAGTAACATTGGAGAGCAGCACCTGGCTCTGGATTACAGGCATTAAGGAGGGGAAGGGGTTATTTACTAATGCCCAATAGTGCATTTCAAACTAAAATAAAATGTGTGTTATAAAGGGTTAGAGAAACTTTTTAAGAGAGAAAAAAAAATTATATTAAACATGGAACACAACTGCAAATAGTTCTACCTGTGAGGACGCAGTTTTAATCCAACGTTAATCAAAATACACTTGAGATCTATACAAACCTATCATTTTGTAAAGTAATGACTTCTTGTTGATTTTGTTTTAACATTTTTTTCATTGTTTCCAACTCAGTCTCCAAACGCTGACTTCTCTTTTTGTTTTGTTCATCATTTCTCTCTCTTTCAGCGATTTCTTCTTGCAATGCTTTGGTCTTTTGTTGAACAAGTGCAAGAGAATCCTCTTTATCTCTTAGCTCCCTAGTAAGTCTGGAAAATGTAAAATAAAGCTTGTGAAATCAAACTCAAAGTGATTTTATTTAGCAAGGGGCTGTTCCTGGAACCTGGGTGTTCTAAGACATCTCTACTCAGAACCGGATCTGCCATAAAAAGTGCCAGTGCTCAAGTATTGGAGGCCCTCTATTCTTCTACTGTTTGCACCTGTGTCTGTTTTGTAGTTATTGTTCGATATTCATGTTATTAACCCACACACAATCACATACAGCCAATTCCACACATAAAATCACGTTCCATTCAGACAACTCCATACATAAATATTACACTCAGCCAACTACCACAATCACACTTGGCCAACTCCCAAACACAACTATACTTAGCCAACCCCTGCACAATCACATACTTCCCACTCATGTCTTTTGCTTAGGGAGGAGTGAGGAGGGGTAACGACAGGGCCCTTCTCTGAATCTTGCACCGGGGTCCAGCAGTTCCTAATTACACCCATGAGATTGGCCATTAAATTGCAGCAATTTAAGGCTCATACAAACTTGATCCACACAAACACTGAAACCCTGCAATCACCCTTTTAGAAATTGAGACTAATTCAGTCTATATGTTGATACTAGACCAATAACCACCTACCTAAGCTCTGTGCTTTCTCTATCATATTCCATTCTCCGAAGCTTGCTCTGGAAGTCATTAGCTTCTTTTATCTTCATTCTAAATCGGAGGAATAAATAAGGAACAAAAGAGATCTGTAAAATTAAATCCTGCACATGTATTGGCACCATAATTATTAAAACATAGGACATTTGTAGGCACTCAAGGCTCAGTCAAAAAGCAGGCATTAATGGAACATAAAACAACGTGGCAATGTTTTAGTCACACAATATGGTGAAATTGGGCAGTCTGGAGCAGCCTTCTTTAACATGAAGATTGAGATCATCACTTGAGAGCGGTCCATGTTTCTACATGTTATTTGATACCATATGTATTAAGGCTGCACAATGCATGCCAACAAACATGATATCATTTTATAAAAATAGTTTGAGCAGGAAAACTGATAATTTGATTAAAAATAGAATTTATTAAGTATTCTCCCCCTCCCAATAATGACAGAAAGTCATTCCAGTCTTGAGTGAAATAGGAGAGCCGGCTTTAAAATTCACATTAGTCCTTTAGCCTTATGCAAATGAAGTTACATAGTGGCAATCAGACTTTTGAGGACTACATGTTCCACAATGCACAGCAACTACAGGAAGCTGCAGCAAGCAGCACCTGCTGTGCCAAATGCAATTAATTTTATCCCTCAGAGCATTTGGCACAGAAAAAATGAGGACACAATGTTTACCAGACAGGGACTCATTGTTCTTATTAAATTCTAGGTACATTTTATATATTATTGTAGTAAAACAGAAGTAAAGGTATAAAAGCAAAGCTGCACCAAGGTAGTAATACATAATAATGCACGAGAGAGAGCACACGAAGGGTACATCCACTGTAAATATTTTATATAAGCATGCACACCATTTACACAAATTACAATAAAATCACTGATTTACTCAACAAAAATAAAAAATACACAAATATAACTCTCGATTGATGATCTGTGTTCTACTTATAATCAGTTTTTCTCCATTTACTAAACACCCAGTGGTATCATAGCATTTATAACTTTACTATATGTCTACTATGCTACTTGAATGCGCGATCGTATGGCATGCTTCTCTTTTACTTGCGGGCACTATGCCCACCACCTGACTCCCGATAGAACAACCTTTATTCTTGCTAAATATCTCATGCATAGTAATGTATTGTCAGCAGTTTAGACAAGTTCTTCTAGCGTACTGGTAGTCAGCCTTTTAATACCTACCGCCCACTTATGTATCCACGTTGATGATAACATTTCCTTACCGCCCACCGGTATTTTTTTTTTTTTTTACGGAGGGTTTTTAAAAAATATGCATCTTTTTATTTTCACTTTATGCATGTTTATAGTTATAGAATTTAAATTAAATACAATTCAGCATTTACATCAATGCAACGTCTACTAGCGCGAGAGCTGCTTAAATTGAAGAAGAAGTGTAATGTGAAAACAATAACGTTTATTGAAACTACCTTTAACTGGTGATTAATTAGATCCTGGAGACTGATGCTGCAAGACTAAATATTTGATATGTGGTTCGATTTTCGTAAGGAACAAACAAAAGTCTCTTTTGGTGATATTCAGACTGTTTCTCTGCTCATAATATGATTAACACCACTAAAGCCTGATTCTACAAGATATGTGGTAGGAAAAGATATCAATAAATTGAATATCATTTTACACATATTTGGATATAAGCCAGGCATTTTTTTTTATGTTGCCAGAGTTTTTAGTATTCAACACTGTTGAAAAAAAATGTGCAATCTTAATCATATTTAACTATTTAAGTTCTAACAGTTCTTCTTGGCAAGTTATATCAGTATCAGCAACAGGGATGAATGCAAGCTCTTCTCTTTGCACCTCGGGAAAGATTTCACAGAGGCACCCGACACGCATGTGTGCGCTTCCTTTTAGCCATCATGAAAGATTAAGCGTTTTTGTGAGGTTTCTCTCGATGGCTGGAGGGAGGCGTGCACTGAGCATGTGGTTATGCTGGAGAACCAAGGTTTGCAGAGAAAGTACACCACCCACCATAAAGACTTGAAAGGCCCACTAGTGGGCAGTAGGGACAAGGTTGACTACCACTGGTCTGGCGTGTTCATTTTACATTACAAATGAAAGAGTCTACTCAAGAGTATAAATACGAATTACGTTATTGACAACTATTCATAAACTAACTCCTTCCTTTTTTCTGTATTGTATTGCCTAATGTTTCAATAAAAGATAGATTGACAACAACAAAAAATACACAATATATCTTTATGCTTTTTCAGTGGAGAAGGAAATTAACCATTAGAGAGCTACAATAGTAATTATATATAGTAAGATGAAAAGAAATAAGAATTATGAGGACCAAGGCATGCTTACATGGAAGGTAGTGATTATTATAATCCATTTGCTCATCTTTTTTTATTTTCTTTCTTACGATTATGGAATACAAACCATAACGGGGCACTTTGGGGATCAACATAACATTAACGAAAACAATAGTTTTTGATTAATGAATGTTGCTATAATTGCATTAATTACTATATGTCATCCCAGGTCTGCTAAACTCCAGTCCTATGGTCATTCTCACCAGGGGAGGGCTGGCAGCCTTAGGCCTGGAGGGCAAAACCAGTCAAGTGGCCCATTGCACCACCAAATCAGTTCACCATCCATGCCCACCTTTTCCTGGTTTTATAACGGATATTGATGTTATGCTAATCAGTAGCTCTTTGCCATACCCGCTCCTTCACGGCTCCAGGCACTGCTTGTTGTGAGTGTGAGCCACTGTAAATTAGGGGCAGAGGGCACTTGCACTGCGGTAAAGATGGGGCTGGACAGGAGGAGAGTGCAGTGCAATCAGTGCACTCCCCTCCTGTGGGTCACCAGTAGACTGGTGCACCTGCCCAGGATCAGAGCCGGTGCAAGGATTTTTGCCGCCCTAGACAAAATAAAAATTTGCTGCCCCCACATGTCACATCACAATGCCCCACCCATATGAATATGAACTAACGCCAGTGCTGCACACAGTGTGTGTTTACATTAAAAAGCCTGCAGGGACCAGCTATAGACACCAGAACCACTCCATTAAGCTATAGTGTCCCTTTAATGTGAGGTACATTATAGATTAGTGTCACTAATAATATACTAGATTGCCTACTTACAAGCAGATGAGGATGATGATGGGCTGCAGTTTGGCTCCACTGGTCTGGTGTAGAACAGGATCTCTGGAGGCTGTTTGCAACTGTGGTCACAAAATTCAATGTTCTGGGAGAATTGGAAGCAGCTCCATTTTTTGGGGCCCCTTACACAGCTCAAGGTCTGGGCCCCAGGGCCTGACGGTGAGTATGCCCATAAGGCCCACTCATAAATTCCACCCACCCATGAGTTCGCTCACAGGGAGTGGAGTGTGTAGGGGATGTGTTATGTGTTATTGTAGAGGATCTAATATGTGTGCTTATGGTATGTAGTGTATAGGGTTACCAGTTTGTGCAGGTGATGTAGTGTGTTTGTGTGTAGTGGAAGCAGTGTGTATTTGTGTATAAGGGATGTATTATGTGTTTCTGGTTGTGTGTAAGGGATGCATTGTGTGAATCTGTGTTTGTATGCATAAGGGATGCAAAGTGTGTGTCTGTATGTGTGTGCATTGAGTGTAAGAGATGCATTGTGTTTCTGTGTGTATGTAAGAAAAGAAGTGTGTGTGTTTGCATGTGTGTGTACGGGTTTGCATTGTCTGTTTCTGTGTATGTGTGCAAAGGATGCATTGTCTTTGTGTGTAAGGGTTGCATTGTGTGTGTGTGTAATGGATGCATTGTGTGTTTCTCTGTGTGTAAGGGAAGCATGTTGTGTTTCTGTGTATGTATAGGGATGCATTGTGTGTGTGTGCACGCGCGTAGTGTGAAAGAGCTCCCTGTCTTGGCCCCTGTCCTATAGAGCTGCCCCTTCTGTCCCGTAGAGCTCTCCCCTGCACCTTTAGTGGTCTCTCCTCTCCCCCACCCTCCCCTAGCGGTCTCTTCTCACACTCACCCACCCTCCCTGTGCTCTTCTCATCCCCCCTCCACCCTCCCTGTGTTCTTCTCACTCCTCCCTCTATGTGTTCTCCTCACACCCCCTGTGTTCGTCTTACCCCCCTCCTCCCTGTGTTCTTCATACTTCCCCCCTTGGTCGTCTTACTCCCCCACCTGTTCTTCTTACTCCCCCACCTGTTCTTCTTACTCCCCCACCTGTTCTTCTTACCCCCCTTCTTCTTCTTACCCCCCCTTCTTCTT
>OW240913.1:91991527-92044416 GCA_933207985.1 Pelobates cultripes
GATCAGTTTTAATGATTATTCCTGCTCAAACACTGTTATGTTTCTTTTACAACGTTGCTTATAATTTGCTGTAACTGCTGAATTTCCTGCCAGCTATACAGCATTTATGTCACCACATTTATGTAACACAACACAGTGATGTATTAGTCATAATTAGTCTGTTCTAGGTCACTTCTTAAATAACCACATGGAAGCAAGATGATTTAATATTGTACACATGATAAATGTTTCTGTATACTGTGTGTGTTTTTGTTTTGAATAAATGTACAAACATCACTGACCAATTTTTACAAATATCGTGCAAAATGCTATAAAATAACATGTAATTAGGACAGTGTAATGGGAATGCTTCATTTCTAATGTGCCTTCTGGTTATGAGATCAGTGCTATACAATCTGTGTTTTTTGGTTATCAGATCAGTGCTATATAATGTGTCCTCTGGTTATCAGATCAGTGCTATATAATGTGTCCTATGGTTATTAGATCAGTGCTATACAATCTGTGTTTTTTGGTTATCAGATCAGTGCTATATAATGTGTCCTCTGGTTATTAGATAAGTGCTATATAATGTGTCTCCTGTCCTGGTTATCAGATCAGTGCTATGTAATGCGTGTTCCATGGTTATTAGGACAGTGCTATATAATGTGTCCCCTGGTTATCAAAACAGTGCTATATAATGTCCCATGGTCATTAGATCAGTGCTATGTAATTCGTGTTCCCTGGTTATTAGGACAGTGCTACATGTGTCCCCTGGTTATCAGATCAGTGCTATATAATGTGTGTCCCCTGGTTATCAGATCAGTGCTATGTAATGTGTGTCCCCTGGTTATCAGATCAGTGCTATGTAATGCGTGTTCCCTGGTTATTAGGACAGTGCTATATAATGTGTCCCCTGGTTATCAGATCAGTGCTATATAATGTGTGTCCCCTGGTCATTAGATCAGTGCTATATAATGTGTGTCCCCTGGTCATTAGATCAGTGCTATATAATGTGTGTTCCTTGGTTATCAGATCAGTGCTATATAATGTGTGTCCCCTGGTTATCAGATCAGTGCTATATAATGTGTGTTCCCTGGTTATTAGATCAGTTCTATATAATGTGTGACCTCCTGGTTATCAGATCAGTGCTGTATAATGTGTGTTCCCTGGTTATCAGATCAGTGATGTGTGTTTGTACTCTAGTTATTAGATCTGTGCTATTTAATATGTGATATAATGAAAAAATAAAATGCAACAGTTTGTGTATTTAAAGGATCACTATAGGCACCCAGACCACTTCAGCTCAATGAAGTGGTCTGGGTACCAGGTCCCCCTAGTTTTAACTCTGCAGCTGAAAACATAGCAGTTTCAGAATTTGCAGGGTTTACATTGCAGGGTTAATCCAGGCTCTAGTTGCTGTCTCCCTGAGTAAATCGCACTTATTTGACGCTGGACATCCTCACTGACCTCCAGCGTCAAAAAAGATCTCCATAGGAAAGCATTGAGTAGTGCTTTCCTATGGGCTGGTTTTGAATGCGCTCGCACCTCTGGCCGCGCATTCACATTCGGATCCACTTGGGAGCTGACGTCGATGGAGAAGGAAAGGTCACCAGCGCCGAGGGAGCCCGGCGCTGGATTAAGGTAAGCAAATTAATGGTTAACTAACCATTTATTCAGAACAGGGCCCTAGTCACCATTTAGGTTTTATAGCATTTGGAATAAATATTTGTATTCCCAACGCTATAGTGTTCCTTTAAGGGTTGTGCATGGTGAAATAGCATTGGTAACAAGATAACTCTTTGTAGTATATATTTATTTTTGCCCACTGCTAGTTTATCAGACTCTTACCTACCAAAAACTTTTTCTTTGCTGTGAGCTTTAAGTCTTGCAAGGTTAATAAGACCAGAGGTGACGCATAAAGAATTATAATATATATATATTTTTCATCAAACTAGTTTCCAGTTATTGACACCAGGGTAAACAGATAAAATGTTAATGATTTTTCTCAGCAGAGTGACAGAGTCCTAAACACATGCATTTTAGAACAAAAAGAGTGACTGTATTCAAAGTGTTTTATAATAATTTTGATGCAATAGGGAGTAAGTTAACCATTGCTGCCCATACACAAAGACCTGCAGTAGTGTTCTCACATTGACCATGACATCCTGCAATGATTAGGGAAGTGCTTGCTCTCTTCTTTTTCCAGACATTCACTGCCATCTTCAGAAATGGAATACCAGAAATAAAATAAAAAACAATCCAAGAAGTGGTCTGGAATAGGGATTCCCCAAATAAATCCGGGACTGTTGGGATTTCGAAGAACTACATATAAATACATGTTCTAGTTAATTCATGTATCTTTACACACACAACATTACTATGACTACCTCCTTTTGTAAGAGGAAATTTTAGAGGTAACAGTGGAAACACACATTTGCTGAGCTATGATCATGCCAAATCATACAGTGTAGAGTAGAAAATGTTCTTCATTTGTTCCAGAAGATTATGCTGTTTGCACTGCTTAGTATAAATATAAGGCAACATATTTTTCAGTTTTTCCTTCTGTTACACAATAATTTCCTGTTTGGTGCACCTGCCGTTCATTGCATGGGGATTATTCACGTTAGTTAGAACAAAGATTGCAGTGGGCAGAATTAACGATAGATTTTTTTTTTTTTGATAGATGCCAGAATTATCATGATATAAAGTGATCTACGTTATCCCGTGTCTTAAAGTAGTTCATGTCTACCTATAGCCAGTTGGTACAAATATAATACACCATTTGCAGTCACCTAAGTCTCTGTTCTTTTTTTGTACAGGCAGCATTGCATTTTTGGTGCCCTTCACAGATGCTCCTAACACAGAAACCTATTGTTTTTCTCGACAATTCACCAGAAAACCAAAATGGGTAAAATAAAATGCCCTTTCTATAATTGTATATTTTCCTGGAATGGAAAGTACAGGAAGATACAAGTTTAGACTTTGTTTCTGCCAAGAGAAAGTGATCATTTCTGACACTCTGTTCCCGGACTCTGTCTGCTGTGTACTGTAGGTCTAGTCCCTAAAACAAGCGTGTAATTTCCAAATCGCAAAGTATGCTACATTTCCCATTTCACATGCACATTTCAGCTGGATGTCCACATATTTCTCACGGTATTAAAAACACTTCCTTGCTGTGTTATTAATAATGCAGGCTTGGTTTCTGCATTTTTAATGTTTGAGTAACATTATAAACAGAGACTCATTGACTTGCGTTTTATAGAAAAAAAAGAAAAGAAATACTTTGCAACACAATAGTGAATCTTTAACTTTAAAAAATAGTTAAACTAAAGGCTGAGAGATTAGAAAGAGCCTTAAGAAGAATTTGGATGATGGCTGTTGAAGAGACAATCCTAGCCACTGGAATATTGCTGTTTTTTGAAGTGGTTATGTTGCAAGGTCTATGTCCTCCACTCTCACCTTTTTAAGAGTTTCCTACTTTCTTCTTATATTTTAAAATGCCCAGCTTTGTAGCTGCCAGGCCCTCTGGCTTATGATTTAATTCGAGATGTTTGTAAGGTGTGGGCATACAATACATGGTTACACCAAGCAAGTTAGCTGCTACATTGCCGCGAGCTGTGGTATGAACACATAGATTCCCCTCCCCTCCCCCCCATATTTTTTTTTCCTTTTCCTTTTCTAGATAAGATCTACTTTTCTTCATTGAGCAGATGGCCATGCCATACAGATGCTTGTATGGACAAACGAGGAAGCAATGCTTACTCAAATGCCAGGAGGTGGAGTTACAACACTAAATATTTTTATATATAGGAAAAAAATAGATCTTTTTAAAATGTAAATGTAAAGGTAGGTCATTGCACCACAACAAATAGGGCTGGTGCTTAGAATGTGACATGTTAAGGTGAGTTGTGTAAGTATTGAAGGTGTATCCCATTAGAAGGTTAGGACTGTAATCTGTGGACAAGATATAAAAAAGAGGATGTGTGGACAAGATATTAGAAAGACAATTTCAGAGTGAAATTGAAAAATACATTGCAGCCACTATAATGGTTCTCTTTTGCGTTGCTCAACTCACATTTAAAAGAGTTCTGCCCCTCTCGATGGGACCTTAATATTTCCATATCTGACTGCTTCATTAACTTTATACTGTGGTATGAATTACCAAAGACATGGAGTTGGAGTTGTGGAGTGAATGTAAAGAGGCCAGCATTTTGTTTTTTGACTTTGAAAATGTAAATATCACCAAAGATCATTAAACTAGTGTTTAAATTTTTATTTTTTTCTGGGCAGCACAATTCAATGGTTAATGGAGATTCTTGGTATTTTATCCAGCACAGTTATAGGGATCATGGAGCAGTAGTATTGAATTAATAAACAACGGATGTATAGAAAAAAAAAATGCTTTTGTTGTGTGTATCTGGAGGGGGTAGGGGATAGTGAAGGATTGATAACTTTCTCCATAAAGCCCTAACCTCCTGCCTAAAAATAAAGCAGAGGACATTTTTAATAAAAATTTGGAATGGGGAATAACGAAAATATAAGTCCCAACTAGAAACTGCATGTTGCTGGATTTATAGCAAGCTAATGGAAATTGAGTTTGTCATTAGCATTGTGCTCTGATGATGTTTTCTCAGGTGTGAAAACCTGCACACACACACACACACACACAAACAAACTAACTAGTCCTAGCACAAATTGACAGTGCACACACAACACATGTAAAAATGCCCTGAGCACCAAGGTCATTCACTGTAGTGGTATAGCACACAGAAGACATACCGGTACTTAAACCATTCATAGAGTTCTCAGTTCTGAAAAACTTCCTTCCATTCCTTTGCCACCCTTCGCTCTCTCTTCTCCTTCCTTACATCCGTGTCTTTCTTATTTCTTCAAAGTGTTTCTACCTCAAAAGACTTCTATCTCCCCTAAAAGAAAGACCTCTCCTGTGCTTGGTCCTATGTTTCATAGTTCTATAATTATGCTTTTATCTTTACCATTACAGTGGGAAAATGAGCTTGAAAATGAACGACAAAAATACGTGTTGAAACTTGAGGAAGTAGAACATAATTTAAGAGAAGAAGCAAATCTGGAACTAGATATTGAACGGCAAAAGCATGATGAATTAATAAGGAAATTCCAAAAACGTCAAGATGAACTAGAAGGGAAGGTTTGTAGTTTGCAAACAAATTAACCCAATAAGGACACCACTTCCATTTGCTTATTTTGTACTTAAGGACCAAAGCAATTTTGTCATTTTTGCTGTGTGTGTTCAACCGCAACCATTCTCATTACAGACAGACTATATCTGAAGCATATCAGACTGGTCCCATCCGTATGGGCAGTCCAGATCCGAAATGTTAGCAAGTTCCCTCTGCATGAGAGATACAGCAAACCCAGACAGTCGTTTTGGCCTTCTTTTGGGCCTCATTAGTGAGGTGTAGCTGATATCCCTCTAAGCACAGTGAGCACGGGGTCCACGTCTGGATTACCCTTTTAACTTGGGGTGAGCCAAGTTAATGCATTAAAGCAAAATAGAAGAAAAGGCTAGTTTATTCAGTTTATTTTTGGTAGCTACAGCTCACAAAATAACAAGGAGTAAAAAAAAATAAATTCAATTTGGAACTAATTTAGAATTTGATGTGTTTGTCTTCTAAGTTTAATAGCCATCACAGAAAACAAAATTGCTGTACAAAAATATATATTGAAATAAAGTCGACATCACAGGCTATTTGCCTTAGGGTTTTTTTGACACTATTTTAGTTAGCCATTTAACTGACAATATGTGCTAAATATTATAGTAAGATTGCCTTTTCTCAGATTTTTAACATAACACATTTATAACAACTGTTTTAATGTATATTTCACAAACCTGATGTGTGCTATTTTTGTACAAAACTCAATATTGTGTTCAGCTACATTGTCTGGATACAATACCCCCAATGTATGCCATTGTCACTATCATGTCCAGGGATCTCATGTGGTGTATATTGTACCTTGATGTGCTGCAATTTTTCACCAGGTTATGTCCAAGTGGTAAAATTGTGTTTGTTTTTTTCATATTTACATACACATTTAAATTTTTAAGGGCATTTGGCAAATCAGATATGTGCCACCATGATAACCCCCTTTCAAATGATGCTTTCAGCATACTCTTCTGAATGAAACAGTACCCACACTATACCTCTCTGAAAATATCTTGTGAAGCTTTGGTGCCTTATAAGAGATCTGACATTTTCAGTTTTTACAGTTAGAATTTTGAAAGAGTGAACTGTTCCAATTTTGGGACATTGTAGCAGTTTGACAGTTAACCCATAAAAAATAGACCTCACGGTGTGTATTAAACAGTATATTTTGATGTTACTGTAACAAAAATGTCTAAATTGTGCTCAGCCGTGTCTTCTGAGCACAGAATGCCCCCTTTTGCATACCCTTGTCGGGGCTCAATTTATAACATGCCCAATACAGTTTTTTTTAAATTGCAAATTAAAGGTGGTGCATTTTTGGAACATTTTAGTAGCTCACATATTTAAATTACTCTATAAATGCATACTATATGCAAAAAGAGGTTCTATTTTTCCACTTTGTGGTATTATTATAATTCATTATTTACATAAACTATATTAAAAATTTATAATTTTCATATATACATTGTATTTTGCTGCTAATGTTTTAAATATCATGTGTGCCACTGTAATAAAATTATCTTAACTGTACTCGGCAACATCTCCTGAGTACAACAAAAACCCACATGTATAGCATTTCAAAATGTCTATCCTAATCCTATCTCTAATACTAAACCTAATACTAAATCTAACCCCAGGCCTAAACCTCCGCCTAATCCTAATCCAAACCCTAACCCTATGCATAACCCTAATCTTAACCTTAATTCTTATCTTAATCATAATTCTAGCAATAGTGTTAGAAGGATTCCCTCTGTTGATGTCAACAGAGGCTGTGCCTTGTTGTTTTCAACAGATAGATTTCATTGCTGGCCCTAATCCTAAACCCAATTCTAATCCTAACCCTTAATCCTATCATATTTCCAAGGATTTTCCTGTGCTAATATCAATACTGATATTAGCAAACATAATTCTAAACTAAAACAGTAGATAGGTTGCCAACTTCCACTGGCTTGGACCCTTGTCATTCTGAAAAGCTGTCAATTTGCCATTACACTCTGATTGGACAGGAGACCCTATCAGAGGCTGTTTAGACCTTACGGGTCTCCCTTTAGGGCTGGACTGGCCCACTGGGATACAGGGGAATTTCACGGTGGGCTGGTGGACTTTGGGCCGCAGTGCAGCACCTGACATATTTATTTTTTCCTCCTCTGAGTTTTTGTTTGGGGGCTGGAGCAGACAATTACCTAGGTGGCTGGTACGCATACAGAGGTGGCAGCCAGCTGCAGCAGGGAGGAGAGAGAGTCTCTCATACATTGCCAGCTTCTCTGCACGGCCAGTCTGGTTCCAGCCAACCCCTGCACTGGAGATCCGCCCCCCCAGCCTCAGCCTGGTGAACTTTCACACAGGAAAAGGAAGTACAGGACGCACCTCAAGAAGGATCCACACTGCCAGTGACAGTTAATTGTATGATTGATGCTAAATCTGTAGTGTGCTTCTGTTTGTCAGTGAGCTTGTGTGTGTGTCAGTGAGCTTGTAGTGTGCTTGTGTGTGTATCAGTGCGCTTGTAGTGTGCTTGTGTGTATTGGTGAGCTTGTAGTAAGCGTGTGTGTATCTGCTAGCTTGTGTGCTTGTGTGTGTCAGTGAGCTTGTAGTTTGCTTGTGTGTGTGTCAGTGAGCTTGTAGTGTGCTTGTGTGTGTGTCAGTGAGCTTATAGTGTGATTGTGTGTTTCAGTGAGCTTCTAATGTGCTTGAGTGTGTCAGTGAGCTTTTAGTAAGCTTGTGTGTATCAGTGAGCTTGTAGTGTGCTTGTGTGTGTATCAGTGAGCTTGTAGTGTGCTTGTGTGTGTATTCGTGAGCTTGTAGTGTGTTTGTTAGTGAGCTTGTAGTGTGTTTGTCAGTGAGCTTGTAGTGTGCTTGTGTGTATCAGTGAACTTGTAGTGTGCTTGTGTGTGTGTCAGTGTGTTTGTAGTATGCTTGAGTGTATCAGTGGGCTTGTAGTGTGTGTCAGTGAGCTTGTAGTGTTTTTCTGTTTTTCAGTGAGCTTGTAGTATGCTTGTGTGTGTCAGTGAGCTTGTAATAAGCTTGTGTGTATTATTGAGCATGTAGTGTGCTTGTGTGTGTGTCAGTGAGCTTGTAGTGAGCTTGTGTGTGTCTGTGAGCTAGTAGTGTGGTTTAGTTTGTCAGTAAGCTTGTAGTAAGCTTGTGTGCATCAGTGAGCTTGTAGTGAGCTTGTGTGTCTCAGTGAGCTAGTAGTGTGCTTGTGTGTGTCTGTGAGCTAGTAGTGTGGTTGTGTATATAAGTGAGCTTGTAGTGGGATTGTGTGTATCAGTGAGCTTGCCTGTAATAAGCTTGTGTGTGTGTCAGTAAGTTTGTCTGTTGTGAGCTTGTGTGTGTTTGTGTGCTTGTCTGCAGTGAGCTTGTGTGTGTCAGTGATCTTGCCTATAGTAAGCTTGTGTGGGTCAGAGAGCTTCTGTGTTTTAGGGAGCTTGTGTGGGTCAGTGAGCTTGCCTGTAGTAAGCTTGCGTGGGTCAGTGAGCTTGCCTGTAGTAAGCTTGAGTGTGTCAGTAAGCTTGTCTGTTGTGAGCTTGTGTATGGGGCAGGGAGTTTGTGTGTGTTGGTGTGCTAGTCTGTAGTGATCTTGTGTGTGTCAGTGAGCTTGCCTGTAGTATGCTTGCGTGAGTCAGAGAACTTGTGTGTGTCAGTGAGCTTGTGTGGGTTAGAGCACTTCTGTGTTTGTTATTAGTGAGCTTGTGTGGGTCAGAGAGGTTGTGTGTGTTGTGAGCTTGTCTGTAGTGAGCTTGTGTTTGTCACTGAGTTTGTCTGTAGCGTGCTTGAGTGAATGTTTGTCAGTGTACATGTGTGCGGCAGTAAGTTTGTCTGTAGTGAGCTTGTGCATGGGTCAGAGAACATTTGTGTACCGGTGAGCTTGTTTGTGTCAGTGAGCCTGTCCGTAGTGATCTTGTCTGTATGTGTGTGCCATTGAACTAGTGTGATTTATTAATGTGGAACATCGGTGTCTTGAGGAAAGTTCACAACTGTGAACTGAAACGTTGACCACTTGGATTAAATGCCTATATCTTTTCACGTTGAAGTCCTTGAGTGCTAGCTTTCTTTCTGGAGGTTATATTTATGTGCAGCTGCACACCGGGCCACAACTTAGAGGAGAGCTGGAGTGCAAAACTCCCATCGAATTGTATGTGTGTATGTATTTATTTATTTATTTATATATATATATATATTTGCTGAAATTATACACTGACACACTGATGTCGACATATGTTGATATCGGCATGGGAGGATTGTCTTTAAAGAATTGTCTGTCCCCAAGCAGGGCCAATCACAACAGACAGGGGGCAGCTGGGGTGAGGGGTTGCAGGTAAGACAAAATTCTTCCGAAGCACATACATATAAAAAATACAAGCATACTATGTGACACAATCTGTGACTGAATGATTCTGCCACAAGTTAAATGGTTAATAAAACTATTTTCAATAATTTTTTCCCCCTTTTTGGCAATCTGAGAGCTTGGAGCATTTTAGTCACTTTCTAGTATTAGTGTACAGTATTCTATTAAGTTTAAAAAATGTAATATTGCGTAACATTTGGAGTTTTATGTAGTCTAACCTAGAAACATTCTGAGCATTAATAAAAAAAAATTAATTTCTACTTCAATCTAAATAATAATAAGAATGTATACTTGCACTCATATAGACAAGAACAAAGGTTAAGCTTTTTGCACTACAAATTGTTTATATTCTATCAAGTTTATTTAGAGCAATTAATCTTTCTACAAAGTGACATTTATTGATTCTTCTATATAACTCAAGAATGTATCCCTATTGTCAAAAATGGAAAAACAGCTCTAATAATAGTATTTCTTGAAAAGACTGGATTGCGTGCCTACACAACCTGTGTCATAATTTGTAATTATCGAGTTTCAGCCAAATGATGAAGCATAAATAACAAAAAGCACAAGACAGATCTATTCCAATATGCTAGCGGAAATATTATCATACATATTGCAGAGCAGAGTTGCCAATTTCTATATTGCCATCTGATGAAACAGGCTTTAATCCATAATCATCACCACATATGGAAATCTGGTTTAAATGGTAGAAACAAAGCCATAAATGAATATTTAGTTTTCACATTTAATAGGACTTTGCCAAATCTAAAAGAAATACATTTTATGGCTGCCAATAATGTCTGCTTGCAAATATCCTGACCAGTTTTGGATTAACCACTTGCTATGTAGTAGCACAAAAACACATGCGTTGTGTTTGTGACCATAACAACCTCAACTAAAAATGTTCACCCTTATGGTACATACTAAACTCTGTGATTGGTCTTAGCAGGAGTGGAGGTGAATATAATGTATTAAGCTGTAATTGTGTTTGCCATGCCAGATACATATCCATATAACCGTTAAGGTTTATTTCTGCTATGAGAATTGGTCATTTAAATGATTTTTCATCATGTGTCTGACATTTTCTTTAATATTACTGCTCTTTTTTTTTCAAAATTCAAAAATATGTTTTATTTAATTTGCTCTAATTCGTTGTTGGTATTCATGCTGTGACTGCACAGTATTATAAACAACCCATCAGAATGATGCAGTTTCATGAGCTACCCCATGATATGTGCTTTAGGGTTTCATATTAATGCTTACACGTAGATTTTTATAGGATGTGTGGGGGGGTTGGTATTGTTAAAGGGACACTCCAGGCACCCAGACGACTTCTGCCTATTGGAGTGGTCTGGGTGCCAACTCCCACTACCCTTAACCCTGCAACTGTAAATATTGCAGTTTTCATAAACTGCAATATTTACCTCGCAGGGTTAACACCTCCTCTAGTGGCTGTCTGCTAGACAGCCACTAGAGGGCACTTCCGGGTTTCTAGCACAGTTTTGCTATAGCGTTGCTGGACGTCCTCACGCTATGTGAGGACCTCCAGCGCTGCTAAAATCCCCGTAGGAAAGCATTGAAAGCATTTTTCAATGCTTTCCTATGGGGATGTTTAATGCGCATGCACAATCGGTCTCCCCCGATGGGAATCCAGCACGAACCACCTCTTTCATCCCCCCGTATGAGAGGGAAATTAGAAACCAACACCTAACTGTTCGTGTCAATAGGGGCACAGATGCCCAAATATCTCTGCTCTGCAATTTTCTCACATCTTAAGTTTCATTTTTGCTTTTGTTATAGCTGTTAACCATTTTTCTTTGTTACATATTAACATATACTGTATAACCGGACCTCTGTGCTCCTGACACACTTACCAGTCACCGACTGCCTTATACACTTTTGGGAGTTAGGCTCACTTCCACTAACATAAACACAGACCAATGATGCTCCCACCCTCCTCTCCCTCCCCGGCTTCTCTGGTTAGGGGAAGAGATGTCGCGAACGGCTCGCCGCGGTTCGCCACGAACCGTTCGCGACATCTCTAGTTAGGGGCTGTAAGCTCATTGCCATGAGACATTCGGCTTCCCGCCACACTGACAAGCACATGCTACCTCATACTAAAGCTGTGTTATCTGAGAATTGTTCTTACTTTTCTATGACGTTGCATACCTGTCATGAAAGCTTTCTATCTGTCTGTAACACTTAACTCAATCGCCTCAATAAAGAAAGTATTGTAAAAAATGTTATAAAACCAAGGCAACCGCAGCTCATGGAATAGAAGTTAAATTATTTTATTTATTTATTTATTTATTTATTTTTTAAAGTAGCGACCAGATTAACAATAGGACCTTAGATTGTAAATTTGTTTAAGCGGGACCGTCTTCATAGCTTATATAAGTCAACATAATTAAATCTAGCGCACTCCCTTAACAAAATCTGTCAGCACCGAAGTTGCTGTTTAGTGGATAAGGGAGTGTGCTGTATTTTCTTTTTTATTGTATAAATTGGCTCCCATCAGCACCCTATTTATGCATGTTCAGGTGAGTGCAGCCAGCCCCCTGTTTTCTCATATAAACATAATTAAATGTGTCATTTAGTTGCTGTTATTTATCCCCATTGTGTGATTGTAAAGCATTGCGGAACATGTTGGCGCTATAATAATGCTATTAATAATAATATAAATTGCCTTTTGCACAATTAAACAGATACCCAGCCTGATATCCAAGGCCTGTGATGAACTCAATAAAGACATTCAGTTGCTAGAAAATAAATTGAAAGAGACTCAGACCAGGCTCACCGATAAAGATCACACAAAAGAAAATGAAATTAGCAACCTGAAAAATATTATTACAGATCTGGAACACCGCCTAAAAAGGGAGCAAAATAACAATAACACTATTCTAAAGGAAATGAGGAAAGATTGTTTTACAAAGTCAGAAGTACTTAAAGAAGTCACTCAACAAGTAGAAGAGTTAAAAAGGCACTTGGACTCTGCAATGCAAGAGGTACGTAAAAATGTATAGTAAAGGGAAAAATGCCTTGGGCTCCATGGCATGGTTTGCGTAAAGAAAAAGAAAGCAATCATGAATAAGGTGATAACTCCCCCACTCTGCATAAAACGACAATGTGTAAAATATATATGTATATGTAGGGCTCAAAATATCCACATGCTGCTAGCAATTGGCAAGTTGGTAGAATTTTACCCCTGTGAGTGTGCCATGGACCATCCACATAAAGTGGCAATTAACTTTTAGGACCTGCTTAGCTAATCAAAAAAATAAATAAAAAAATCCCTAATTTAAGGGCATGCTTCACAGCTGACCTCCATAGAGACTGCACAAATGCTCGTCTGACAGCTTCAGTACAGTATTCTCAGGTGTTCTTACCCCACGTGCTCTGCCAGTGTTTTCTTTAATGCAGACCCTGTTTGGCAAAATTTGAACCCACAGCATTATTGCGTTCCTGCTCAGAAACTCACATTCCAATCAATCTAGAAATGCATTTGGTAAAAGCCGTAATGTTTTAATGACAAATTCATTATGCTGAAAAAAGCTCTATATAACAAAGGCATGATGCTCTGGTCCATAAAATGCTTGCCATACAAATGCCATAGACCGCACTAGTTATTGGTATTCCCGCTTCTCATCCTCCACCAATATAATCCAACATCACAAAATAGTCAGGTTGTTCTGCCGGAACCAGTTACCTCTATGCCAGGGCTGTCCAACCTGCGGCCCCCCAGATGTTGCTGAACTTCAACTCCCATGATTTCCTGGCTATCTGTTTCATTGAAAGAATCATGGGAGTTGTAGTTCAGCAACATCTAAGGGGCCGCAGGTTGGACATGCCTGCTCTGTGCTATGGAGCAGCCATATTTAGCCCTCTTTGGTCAATCGTACCACTTATCTGCCAAAACCATGCACAAATGGAAGGTTTAAAACCGTCCCAAAGCACAGTTTTGCAATACTTTGCATTTGCACATTGGCAGGATTTGTGAAAGAGGATTAGCTGCACAATATAATTTGGAAAAGCCATGCTTCCGACCAAACCAGAGTTAAATATGGCTTCCCCATAGAGCAATGATAGCCAGAAGATGCACCGATAAGATTTATTTATAACGTACATGTGTGCATTACTAAATTGTACACGCAGGGGCTATAATAAATGTAATTTCCACAATACAGACAGTTTTCCTTCAATGCACACTCACATTGCCACAGCAATTTACCTCTGTAGTATTACCACCTTCTGCTGTGTGGTTATTTATTTTTTTAAATAGGTTTTCTAAGGATATATTATTCATTGTAATGAGATACTGTTTTCTTTTAAATTTATATTAAAGATTTAGCAAATGACTCAGTCCAGTTCAGGGCACATATTATTGTTTGATTCCCCCTCCTCGCTGTATGCTTTCTCTATGCTGATTGGCAGGAGGAAAGGACAGAGTATTAAAACAATGTTTGCAGGAAGCTAAGATGGAGGTGTCCAATTGCACGATGAAGAGATGTGTAATTTTATTTGCCTCACCTCGCAAACACATTTGTTAAATACAGGGACTAAACATGATATTTACATTTGTTAGGGATTTACTTTTTGTGTTTGATGTGAGGATTTTAATCATAACCTCCCAAACTTAAATGTTATACAATATCTTTGAGGGGGCTTTGCAGTAGAAAGCAGGAAGTAAAGTAACGAGGAAGAGAATATAATGTATATGTACACATACCAAGTTGTGTTTCATGGCTGTAGAGCAAAGCATGCATTACACTAAAAATAGGCGATAAAATGTTTCTGCTTTTAGAATTTGTTCCTTAAAGAAACAGTACGCTTGGAATGCGAAGAACGCTTTGAGCTGACCGAGGCTTTGACCCAGGCTCGAGAACAACTGCTGGAACTAAAGCAAGCTAATGGAAGCTTTCTATCATCATCATTATCATCACAAAGATCATTTACTGCAGAAAGGCCTAAACTAACTCAAAGGACAAGTAATATGGACCATAAACATCCTCAGAGTCTGTCATCCAATAAGGGAAGCAGACTAGTGAGCCTCCCAGGTAACAGCTTGGTTTCAAACAAGCATTTACAGAGCAGTAGTAGCAGCTTGCCTTCATTGCCATCACCGTATCCAAAAAAAGAAAGGGCGTTTTCACTCACTGATGCAAAGCCAAAATTAACTGCAGTTCTCAGAAGCCAATCTACTCAACAATGACATTATACGTATGCATTATATTATATTGTAATATTATAACTCTGGAAAGAGCAGCCATATCTGTGTTGTCCGAACTCTTTTTCACAGTGTGCACAGAATCCAGCTTGGACCCCTAAGGGAATTTACTTATCGATTTTATTAACTGGACATCTCTTGTGCAATTTAATATATTTTAAATATATTTTAAATACAATTTTAAAAGTAAATGCAGGGGCTATTTTTTATTATATAATTCCTTTTTGTGAAATTTTTCCTTGATTTAGTAGGTTTTGAATTACCAACTTATGGAGCTTTTCTGAACCCACCTGCACCTCTACCTCTAGCGGTCTGTTCCTGGAAAGTTGTGTGACCACCTAGAAGTAATTATTGTTAGATTTTTATTTATTTATTGTTAATACTAACTTAGCAGTAACTTTACATGTATGTGTAAGAAACAATTATGTAGGCGACCGGAAATCCCTCAAGTGGCTGTCTGGTAAAAAGTTTCTTAAAAACTGCAGTAATTACCTGCTTAGGGTTAACGGACATGGGACAGTGCACCCAGACCACTTCAATGAGCTGAAGGGGTCTGAGTGCCTATAGTGTCCCTTTAAACAGATACTTGGCCATATGAATGGGACATATCAATATTCCACATCACTTGTGTCACTCCTCCTACATTACTTGCCTTTTACAAAAGTAAACCCTTATATACTTGCTAATAAACCCAGGTACACGCATCTCAGTTGCAACCCTTTACAATGATACAGTCAAAGGAGAACTTTTTTTATAATTCTTTATTTTTGGTGCGTAGCGAATTATACAGGAGCTCGCCTTGTCACAACAACAAGTACGGGCACATTCGTGATAGTACTTTATAACATTTATCACACAGTGCATGAAGTTTGCAAGAAACTAGTACAACATTACAGACATTACACACATTTTTTATAAATGTAGTAGGGTTGTAGCCCCGGTTGAGGAGTCGGTGCATAGTAACGTATTTAGGTTGTGTGATGGTAATCCTCTACCAGGTCGATGTGAGGCAGTATGTGTGGGCTAGTTAAAGTGAGTGGATGCAGAGTTTTAACATACTGGGTGTTTGTTAGTAACGAGTGAGTGACGTGAGGGTGGTTGTAGAGTGTTGGTTTGTAGCTGCGTGGCTCATGAGGGTTGAGTGTGAGGTATTCGTTGGGTAGCCGGAGTAGTGGAGTAGGTGGTGTCAGGCGGGCTATGTGGTTCCCAAAAGAGGTACATGCCCCTAACCAAGGGGGCGTCGGGGGGGGTTGTACACCTCTGGTGGGTGTGCCTAGTGTGTATGTACCTTCGAGACAGGGCTTAAGCTGCTCCCAGTAGGGCCTGGCCATGGAAGGTATGAGAACCAAAAGGGTAACATGTTAGTATTGTGGAACAGAGAACTAAAGCGGAAAGTACAGATATATAACATAGATTAACTGTTGCAGATTGCTTCCCAACGTGGGGCGGTGTCTTCTCCCTTATCAGTCAGGTGGCTGGTGTGGGTTTTGGCGTGCTTCTTGGCACAAATGGTACTGTTGCTTCTGGGTCCCAGGCTTGGGTAGGAGGTGTAGTAGAGGTGGTCGGTGTGGCGTCTGGAAGGCCCAGAGCCTGGAGCAGCGCTCCTGCTTCCGATTCAGCTGAGAGCTTGTGAACAGTTCCATTATGGGATACAAGAAGGGATCTCGGTGTCCCCCATCTGTATGCTACTCCCGCTGAGCGTAGGTGGCTAGTGAGGGGTGCCAACGATTTGCGCCATTGTAGCGTGGCCTTGGTGAGATCCTGGTAGAATGTTAGATGCGAGTTTTCGAATGACATTGGGGTCTTGCCCTTCACTGCTGTCATGATGTAGCTTTTGTCTTGGGGTGACAAGCACTGAATAATTACATCGCCCGTGATTGGGGTCGAGGTCTTGGTGATGGTAGGTAGGCGGTACAGTCCAGCCATGGTGAACTTTTTGGCTAGGGCCGCAGGTAATAGCGTGGCAATAAGCCTCCTCATGTAGTGGGGTAATTCCTCCGTTGTTATCGTGGGGGGTACCCCTCTGACTTTAACATTGTTGCGGCGGTGCCTGTCTTCCTGCGCGATTAGTTGTAGCGCCATGTTGTGCTGTGCAGTTTGGAATTGGTGCATTGTGCTTTGCATTTCTGTTAGTTCACCGCGTATTTTTCCCATGTCCCCTTCAGCAGCGGTCGTCCTCTCACTGATCTGTCTCATGCTTGATTTTAGGGTAGCCATGTCTGCAGTGAGGAGCCTCTGTATTTCTAGCAGTGTATTCTGCATGTTATGTAGGTCCTGCTTAGTGGCAGGGGCTGTCCCCCCAGGGATGTCTGTGGAGATAGTCTGTGCTTCCCCTTGTGTTCCTGGCATCGGGCTGGGGGTCAGATTTGGCACATCTGGGGTTGTTGGGAGGTGTGGGCCTTCAGGGCCGTCTGTGGTCGCCATTTTGGTCGGTACTTGCCTCATGAAAGTGCCGATGTCCCGCTGCTCCGTGTTGTTGCCAGGCTGTGGCTTCTGGGATCTGCGTCCCATTGCTGGAGGTTGGTGTGTGTGTGCAGGGATGCGGCAGTCAGGCGTCTCAGCAGCACTGTACAGGCTCCGGTTGCTGAGGAGCCCCTCGAGGTAAGCGGGCGCCTGTGGGAAGTAGGCCCCAGACTTGCGTTTCAGCTTCCCCTGTTGTGGGGAGTATAGGAACGGCATCAATGGGTGCTGCGGATGATCCCCAGTCCGTTCTTGCAGGTATTGGAGCGGGATGGGTCCGATAAGCAGGGGGATTGTGTTGGATTTCGCTGCTTTGTCGGGAGCTACCAGAAATGGCGTCTCTCCTGTCTCGCGGTTAGGCTCCGCCCCCAAAGGAGAACTTTTATCTCCCCTTCCAAACTACAGCATATTACAGCACCTCAATGGATCCTTGTCCTAAAGTATTTTCTTGCTGCCCTTATTGGGAGCTGACAATATACATCAAACCTAAAAATGTCACTAAATAATGCAAGTATAGAAATATTGTAATTTCCTGATTTTCTAGTACTGCGGCTTTAAAGTAAGTTGTCATTACATACACATATAATTATTATGTTATTATTATTATTATGTTATTATTTATATAGCGCCAACAAATTCCACAGCGTTTTACAGTGGGTGGACGAACAAACATGTATTGGTTACCAGACAAGTTGGACACACAGGAACAGAGGGGTTGAGGGCCCTGCTCAATGAGCTTACATGCTAGAGGGAGTGGGGTAAAGTGACACAAAAGGTAAGGATAGTGTTAGACTAATAACAGTTGCAAGAGAGGAATCAGTCGCGAGCTATTAACAGTTTAATTGATACACTTGTTTTTAATGATTATTTTGTGGAGACTGGGTGAGCATCTAACTGAGGAGGGAAGTGAGTTCCACATGAACGGTGCAGCCCTCGAGAAATCTTGAAGGCGAGCATCCGAGGTGGGAGTACGGACAGAAGATAGACGTATGTCTTCAGCAGAGCGTAAGGGCCTAGACGGGACATACTTGTGTATTAGGGAGGATAGATAGGTGGGAGCAGCATTATGTGGAGATTTGAAAGCAAGAACCAGAATTTTCAATTGAGCCCTATATCTTACAGGAAGCCAATGTAGGGACTGACCGAAGGGTGAGGCGTGGGCGGTGCGGGCGGACAGGAAGATACCACACATGCTCCAAGTCACACATTTCTTGTTGACACTGCTTGGCTAAGCCAAAAAAAGCCATGCTAAGATATGTTTATGTACACATTGAACTTTAGACCTGATACTTTTTGCTCTTGTTTTTTTTTAGTTCATCTCTGGAAAAGCATGTGACTGTTTAAATGAAAAAAAATATATATAAATAAATATATATATATATATACTTTTATTATTTTTTTTTTAGTTTAGTTTATCATTCCAATGCAAGGTGTGTAATGAAGAAATTGCAAGTATAGCTTGGAGCAAAGAAAGAATGGTGCTGGCAATGGCATGATTGTCGTATATAAATATCTTAAGGTATTTTTTTTATTTCAGAAACAGGTTACCTAGAATAAGTGTGACTATTGTCAGATTTATGATGGTAATTTTTTAAAATTTGTTTTAAATGCAAGCGTTGCGGATGCATTGGATAGCTCTCCTGCAGAGTTTGTCAAGGATAAATTGGTGAAAAGAGATCAAGACGGTTTGAGATGGGTATACTACTGCCCTGAGCAGAAAAACAAAGCCTGTGAATTTGTTATTTTATTTTTTTCCGTTAGGGCATGAGCAGAGTAAATGTGCCAACTGCCATTTATTTGCCAACAATGATGCTTCTAACTCAAAAAAACACCATCTAATTAAAGGTAATGCTAAACTCATCTTTTATGTCAGTAGTAATAGTTCCAAGTAGTATTTCAAGCAGGAATACAATGCTGCACCACTTCATTAACAGGTCACTTTGTGTCCCCCACAGCTTTAGTAGTTGAACCCTGTCACTAGAGAAATGCTTCTATAATACCTTAAGCCAGTCTTATGGTAACTATGTTCCATACGGAACACATACAGAAACTTAGCAGTACTGACATTGTTGATGCCTGTCAGACAGTGTAGGTGCTGATCAGAGATCCCACTAATATATGTATATATATTATTTATTTATTTTATATTTTTTTTTCAAGACTTGTTCTGAATTAGTTTGGAAAAAGAAACACCTGTAAATTTGCAAAGGGTACTTGGCGCAGTGCATGCTTAGTTTGTTTTGGTGGTAGACCACACACAAATTATATCCGAAGGAACATTGTGTTTATGTGAGGTTTTCTTTAGAAATTACCCCCAAGGTAATGAAAAAAATATATTAAATTGTTTAATTGTTTCTCTCTTACAAACAAGATTGAGTGTTGATTGTTCTAAAGGCTTGGCAGTCATTGCTTCTCCTGAGACATGGGCCTGGCTTTATGCATTCTTTATTATGCTATGCAATTTTTACTTTTTTTTTTTTAAGTTTATTTTTCCCATAGTTAATTCCACATTGTGGTATGAGATTATATAAAAATCAAAGAAACACATTACTTGGGCACTTGCCCAAATCCCTATACATATTTAAATATAGAGGGTTTTTTTTTAGTATCACTCCAATGTTCATTAAAGTGGTAGGTGAGCCTACTTTAATGGCTATTAGAGTGATAATAAAACCTCCAGTTATTTAAATGTGCGTAGGGATTTGGGATAGTGTGTAAGTATTTAATTTCTTTTTTTTGTTGTGTTGGGGCTGATATACAGGGCCGGTGCAAAGATCTTTGCCGCCCTAGGCAAACAAACATTTGCTGCCCCCTCCTCACCCCATCACAATGACTCACCCATATGATCTGCTATATGAGCCAACGCCAGCGCTGCACACAGTGTCTTTTCTCTGAAAAGGCAGTGTGTTTACATTTAAAAGCCTGCAGGGACAGGCTATATATACCAGAACCACTACATTAAGCTGTAGATGGTTCTGGTGACTATAGTGTCCCTTTAATGTGAGATAAATTAGGGATTAGTGCCACTAATAATATACTGATTGCCTACTTACCACCAGATGAGGACAAGAGGATGATGATTACAACCCTGGCACACCAAGCTGACCTGTTACCTCCAAAAATGTTTCTACCACCTTCTCTGCCACAAACTTTGCATCTCACTTCACTGAGAAGATCTCTACAATCAAAGAAGAGAGAGCTAATTTCTCTCCTTCCCCTACCAATACATCACCCAACCCCACTTCCTCCACCATTCTACAATCATTCGCACCTGCTACAGGTTTCTGCTCTGCTCCGGTCCTCTCGCGCCACCACCTGTTCCCTCAATCCTATTCCCTCGTATCTCATCCGCCTTTATCTCGCTACTGCCATTTGCCTACCAAGATCCTCGAGAGAGTTGTGTACACCAGACTGACTGATTTTCTCGAATCCAACTCTCTGCTTGACCCCCTTCAGTCTGGATTGCACGCTGGTCACGGCTGTGACCAAAGTATCCAACAATTTAATTGCTGCTAAATCTCACGGCCATTACTCTATCCTAATTCTCCTTGATCTTTCTGCTGCCTTTGACACTGTTGATCATCAACAG
Source organism: Pelobates cultripes (assembly GCA_933207985.1). Classification (NCBI taxonomy): domain Eukaryota; kingdom Metazoa; phylum Chordata; class Amphibia; order Anura; family Pelobatidae; genus Pelobates; species Pelobates cultripes. The sequence goes on from OW240913.1 coordinate 92,012,308, forward strand.
CTTCTTCACATTCTCCGTAATTTTGGTCTACGGGATACTGCTCTCTCCTGGTGCTCCTCCTACCTCTCCCAGCGCTCTTTCAGTGCTTCTTTCTCTGACTCTGCCTCTTCCCCCTAACCACAATCTGTCGGTGTCCCCCAAGATTCTGTCCTTGGTCCCCTACTGTTCTCTGTCTATACTGCCTCCCTTGGTAAACTCATCAGCTACTTTGGCTTCCGTTATCATTTCTATGCGGATTACATACAAATCTACCTGTCCTCTCCTGATCTCTCTCTGCCCATCTTGACTCGTGTCTCTGACTGCCTCTCTTCAATTTCCAACTGGATGGCTGCTCACTTCCTTAAACTCAACCTGTTCAAAACAGAACTTCTGATACTACTCCCGTGTTACACGCTACCATCACCTCTACCGCGAAGGCTCGCTGCCTGGGTGTTCTTTTTGACTCCAACCTCTCCTTCACCCCTCATGTCCAATCAATCGCCAAATCCTGTCACTTCCATCTAAAAAATATAGCGCACATTCGCCCCTTTTTAACCCCGGATGCGGCTAAGGTGCTGGTCCATGCTCTTGTTCTCTCTCGTCTTGACTACTGCAATACCCTTCTCAGTGGTCGTACGTGTTCCCAGATTGCACCGCTGCAATCTATAATGAATGCGGCGGCGAGGCTTATTTTCCTGTCCGCTCGCACCTCTCACGCCTCCCCGCTCTGTCAGTCCCTGCATTGGCTTCCAGTTAGATATAGGGCTCAATTTAAAATTCTGGTGCTTGCTTACAAGTCCCTACATAATGCTGCTCCAACCTACCTATCCTCCCTAATACACAAGTATATCCCATCGAAGCCCCTACGCTCTGCCAAAGACCTACGTATATCCTCTGTCCGTACGCCCACCTCTAATGCTCGCCTCCAAGATTTCTCCAGGGCTGTACCTCTTCTGTTGAACTCCCTTCCCTTCTCTCTAAGACTTTCACCCAGTCTCCACTCATTCAAAAAATCATTGAAAACTCACTTCTTCAAGAAAGCATATCAATTAAACGGTTAGCAGGTTTTTATCCCCCACCCCCCATGACTCCTCTCCTGCAACTGTCAAAAATTACCTACTAAGCCCTCAGTGAATACTTTTCTAACAACCTATACCCCACCCCCTCTAGCATGTAAGCTCATTAAACAGGGCCCTCCACCAATCTGTTCATGTACGTCCAATTGTCTGGTTACAGTTACATGTCTGTTAGTCCACCTATTGTACAGCACTATGGAATGTGATGGCGGTATATAAATAATATAATAATAATGATGGGCTCAGGCTGCAGTCTGGCTCCACTGGTCTGGTGTTAAAACAGGCTCTCTGGAGGCAGTGCTCACAAAAAAAAATGTGTTATTGTAGAGGATGTAATGTATAGGGATACCAGTTTGTGTAAGGGATGTAGTGTGTGTGTATAGTGGATGCAGTGTGTGTTTGTGTGTAAAGAATGCATTATGTGTTTTAGGGGTGTGTGTGTGTAAGGGATGCATTGTGTGAATCTGTGTTTGTATGTGTAAGGGATGCAAGGTGTGTTTCTGTGTATGTAATGCAGGTACATTGAGTGTGTGTTAGAGATGCATTAAGAGAAGCAGTGTGTGTGTGTGTGTGTGTGTAAAGGATGCATTGTGTGCTTCTGTGTATGTGTGCAAGGGCTGCATTGTGTTTGTGAGGTATGCGTTGTGTGTGTGTAATGGATGCATTTTGTTTTTCTGTGTGTGTAAGGTAAGAATTGTCTGTTTCTGTGTGAGTGTAGGATGCATTATATGTTTCAGTGTATTTGTGTGAGAAGGGATGCATTTTGTGCATGTGTTTCTGTGTATGTGTAAGGACACGTTGTCTATCCTTACACATACACACACGGCTGGGTAACAGTGGGGCGAGGAAGCAGTGGGGGGGGGAGAAGATGAAAGGTTTTGCTAGTCCTGATCTTGTGCAGCCTAACAGATTTACCCGTTTGAGTGAAGATGTTGGGAGCATCAGCTCAGGAGTAGCTATACTGCAGGAAACCGTTCCTTCTAACAGCCATGGGAACAGCCCCTCTAGTACGTCTGGGATTGAGAGTGTAATGAAGGCTTGACAGGTTGTGGTTGTACAGGACTCTATTATTAAGAGAGTAGGAAGGGTAATCTGCCACTCTGATCAACTCAACCGGGCAGTTTGCTGTCTCCCGGGTGCTCGGGTCCAGCATGTTGCTGACAGAGTGGAGGGATTATTGGGAGGGGCTGGGGATGACCCAGCTTTCATGGTCCATGTTGGTACCAATGACAAAGTCAGAGGTAAATGGAAGGTCCTAAAGAATGAATTCAGGGAACTAGGAAGTAAGCTAAAGAAAAGGACCTCCAAGGTAATATTTTCAGAAATGTTACCTGTGCCTGGTGCCACAGCAGAAAGGCAAAGGGGGATTAGAGAGGTCAATGCGTGGCTGAAGTCAGGAAAGAGGGTTTTGGGTTTTTAGAGCACTGGGCCAATTTTGCGCTTGGGTACAACCTGTATAGCCGTGATGGATTGCACCTAAACGGAAGAGAGTCTGCTGTGCTGGGGGATAGGATGGCTAGAAGGTTGGAGGAGATTTTAAACTAGTAGTAGGGGGGAAGGGTCAAAGCATTCTAGAAAATGGAAATAGGATAGAAAGTATATGGGCTTTAGCTCAGTATAAGGGGAGTGGAGATGGGGGAGTGGAAAGCTCAGAACAATACATTTTAAATAACTATTTTTCTTCAGTATATATTAATGAGGATCCTATGGCAAAATATGCAAATGATTGCTGCAAAAAAACTCGCAGATAACTTGTGATTGGATGACTCGAGACAAGGTGCTACAGCAGTTAAAAAATTTTTATGTAAATAAAGCTATGGGGCCTGTTGGTATTCACCCACGAGTACTTAAGGAGCTAAGTGGAGAAATAAGTGAACGTCTGTATTTAATTTTTCAAGATTCTTTTGTTTCAGGTATTGTGCTGGAGGATTGGAGGAAGGCAGATGTCATTCCTATATTTAAAAAGGGGTTCAAAATCCTTGCCTGGAAATTATAGACCTCTGAGCTTAACTTCTGTGACTGGGAAAATATTTGAAGGGCTATTAAGGGATAATTTTCAGGAATTCATTGGGAAGAACTTTGTTATTAGCAATAATCAGTATGGTTTTATAAAACCTAGGTCATGTCAAACAAACCTAATTGCATTCTACGAAGAAATAAGTAGAAGTATAGATCAGAGTGTTGCAGTGGATGTGATCTACTTGGATTTTGCTAAGGCATTTGATACGGTTCCTCACAATAGGTTAGTCTTCAAACTAAAAGAAATTGGTCTAGATGAATATTCTTGTTCTTTGGTACAACATTGGCTTAAGGATAGAGTACAACTAGTTGTCATTAATGGTAAATTTTCAAGCTGGACAAAAGTGGTAAGTGGTGTCCCTCATGGTTCTGTTTTCGGACCGCTTCTATTTAACATATTTATAAATGATCTTACAATAGGCATTGAAAGAGATGTTTTAGTGTTTGCAGATGACACAAACCTTTGTAAAGTAATAAAATGTGAGCAGGATATTGCTTTGCTGCAGAGGGATTTAGATAGATTGGGTGACTAGGCACTAAAATGGCAGATGAAAGTTAAAATAGAGAAATGCAAGGTTATGCACTTTGGGGTTAAGAATGCACAAGCAACTTACACCCTAAATGGTAGTGAATTATGGATAGCCACACACAAGAAAGGTTTGGGAATTGTTATAGACCACAAATTAGGCAACAATATGCAATGTCAATCTGCAGTTGCTAAGGCCAGTAAGGTTTTGTCATGTATAAATAGGGGCATAAATTCTTAGGATGAAAATATAATTTTGCCTTTTTATAAATCGCTGATAAGACCACACCTTGAATATGCTGTGCAATTGTGGGTACCTGTTCTAAAGAAGGATTTCATGGCACTAGAAAAAGTGCAGAGACAAGCTACAAAATAGATAAAAAGGAATGGAGCATTTTAGTTACGAAGAAAGGTTAAAAAATTTAAATCTCTTTATTTTGGAAAAACGGCAACTCAGAGGGGATATGATAACATTATACAAATATATAAGGGGCCAGTACAAACCATTATTTAGAAATCTATTCATAAACAGGGCTATACATATAGTACAAGGTCATGCATTTAGGTTGGAGGAAAGGAGATTTAATCTAAGGCAAAGGAAAGGTTTTTTTTGTTTGTTTTTTTACAGTTAGAACTATAAGGAAATGGAATTCTCTGCTTGAAGAGGTGGTTTTATCAGAGTCCATACAGATGTTGAAACCGCAATTGGATAAATACTTCAAAAAGCATAACATACAGGGATGTAATTTCTAATTAATGGGGTAATGGCTGCTTCATCCAATGAGATCTGACTGCCATTTTGGGGTCAAGAAGGAATTTTTTCCTAGTTTGTTGTAAAATTGGAAGTGCTTCAGACTGGGTTTTTTGCCTTCTTGTGGATCAACAGCAAAAACATATGTGAGGAATGCTGAACTTGATGGGCGCAGGTCTCTTTTCAGCTCTGTAACTATATGTGTATGTGTGTAGTGTGAAAGAGAGGGTTTTGGAAAAGGATAGGGGCTGAGAGGGGAGCAGTTTTGTGTCTTACACTCCGCTTTAGTGTATCTTTTACAAACCTCTTGTGTGTCTCTTATCCCCCCTCTTTGTATGTCTCCTACATCCTCCCAACCAGTGGCGTACACACGACCCATGGGGCCCCGGTGCAAAAATTAATCCGTGGGGCCCCCCCCCCCCATCCCTCGCGCTTACTCTGCGCGGGCCTGGTCTGAAGTGAAGTGGTCTGGGTGCCAGGTCCCTCTCATTTTAACCCTGCAAACTGCTATGTTTCACTGAGGGTTAATCCAGCCTCTAGTGGCTGTCTCAGTGACAGCCGCTAGAGGCACTTCCGCGATTCTCACTGTGAAAATCACAGTGAGAAGACGCTGGACGTCCATAGGAAAGCATTGTGTAATGCTTTCCTATGGGTGGTTTGAATGCGCACACTGCTCATGCCGCGCATGCGCATTCGAAGCTGAGAGGCGGATCGAGGCGGAGGGATCCCCAGCACCAAGGGAGTCCGGCGCTGGAGAAAGGAAAGTGCCGAAGGGGTTTTAACCCCTTAAGGACCAAACTTCTGGAATAAAAGGGAATCATGACATGTCACACATGTCATGTGTCCTTAAGGGGTTAAACACACACAGACGCATACACACTAGCTAACAGACACACACATTTACTGACAGAGACACACTCAGTGACAGACATACATACACAGTCACTTACAAAACATACACTCTCACTGACAAACACACACTCACTAACAGACACCAAATAGACTCACTAACAGACACACACAAACTAACACTCAGTAACAGACACACACAGTAACACTCTCACTGACACACAAACTAACACACACTGACACCCACTAGCAGACACACTCTATAACAGACACACAGAAACTAACACCAACACACAAAAACTAACACTCAATGACACTCACTAGCAGACACTGACACACACTGTAATACTAACACACACACTCTAAAACTAACACACACACACTCATATTTGTTTTTTTTATTTTAATCCCCCAGCCTCCTTACCTTTGGGAGAGCTGAGGGGATTCCCTGGGGTCCAATAGGGCTGCCCAGTGGCCGGTCCTGCGTGTGCGCGAGGGAGCACTCTCCCCTGAGCGATCTCTGCTCAGCTCCCTCGCGCACCGCTTACTGATGCCGGAGCCAGAATATGACGTCATATTCCGGCTCCGGCATCACTGCGGTGCGTGAGGGAGCTGGGCAGAGAGCGCTCAGGGGAGAGTGCTCCCTTGTGCACCCACAGGACCGGCTGGTGACACCACACTGGCGTAGACCTGCGACCGGGCCCCCTAGTGGGCCGTGCCCGGTCGCAGCCACGACCCCTGCGACCGCGGTATTTGCCAGTTTCTTTGTGTCTGTTTTCCCCCCAGGTCTCTCTGTGTGTCTCCCTCACAAGCGACTCTGTGTGTCTCTCTCCTGAGCCCCTCTGTGTGTCATCGTCTCCCCTACCATCCCTTCTGTGCTTCTTTCACCCCTTCCTCTGCCTTTCTGTGTGTCTTACATTTCCCCGGCCTGTAATTATCTCTTCCACTTCCCCCTTAGTGGTCTTAACTCCACTTCTCCCCCTGTCCCTTAGAGGTCTCCCATTCTGTCCCTTTGAACTCTCCCCTCCCCTCCTGTCCCTCCTCTCCCTTAGTGCTCTCTCCTTCCCTCCTGCTCCTTAGTTCTCTCCCATCCCCACCTGTCCCTTAGTGATCTGCTCTCCCCTACCCCCCTGTCTTAGTGCTCTCCCCTGCCACCCTTCCCATAGTGCCCTCCCTCCCCCCTGTCCCTTAGATTTCTCCCTCCTACCCCATCTTCCCCTTAGTGGTCTTTCCCCCCTCTCCCCCATGTCCCTAGGGGTTCTCCTCATCTCCCTCCCCCCCCATGTCCCTTAGTGATTTCTCCTCCTTTCCCTCCCCCCAGTGTCCTATAATGCCATCTCCCACCCCTTCCCTGTTGTGCCTCCTACCTCTGTGTAGTGTGGCCGGACGGCGCAGACCGCTGTACAGGAAGTGCTCACTGAGAGAGCACTTCCTTTCAGTCCGGCTGGGTACAGGAAGCTGCTGTAGCACGGTCCGCACCTCCCGGCCACGCTTCACTGAGTGACTGGCAGGAGGGAGTGCTGTGTGCTTCCCTCCTGCCTGGTCAATCGAAACTTGCGGCCCCTCGGCCAGTGCACCCTAGGTGACTGCCTAAGTCGCCTATAGGACACGTCGGCCCTGCTGATATGTACTAGAATCATTACTACTGCCCAAGACTAGTGTGAGTTGAGCGCAGGGCTTAAAGGACCACTATAGTGCCAGGAAAACAAACTTGTTTTCCTGCCACTATAGGATCATTATGTCCCTTCAGCCACTTACCTTTCTACAGCGCCGGGCTCCCTAGGCACTGGTGACCTCTGCTCCACTGCCGACGTTAGATCCGAATTCGCATGCGCAGCATTCAAACCACCGAGTAATGCTTTCCTATGGACAGAGGAGTCCCATGGCTGCTAAACAAACCCAAATCATCACCCCTCCAAAACTGTGCTTGACAGTTGGTATGAGTTGTTTGTGCTGATATGCCTTGTTTGGTTTTTGCCAAACCTGGCACTGTGTATTGTGGCCAAACATCTCCACTTTAGTCTTGTCTGTCCAAATGACATTGTTCTAGAAGTCTTCAGAATTGTTCAGATGCAACTTTGCAAACCTAAGCTGTGCTGTCATGTTATTTTTTAAAGAGAAGAGCCTTTCTAATGGCAACCAATCCAAACAAACCATACTTGGTCAGTCTTTTTCTAATTGTACTGTTAGGAACGTTAGCATTTAATATTCTAACTCTGGCCTGTAGCGTATGAGATGTAACTCTTGTTTTATTTTTTAAAATTTCTTTGAGCATTGCATGGTCTAACCTTGGAGTGAATTTTCTGGGATGTCCACTCCTGGGAAGATTGGAAACTGTCTTGAATGTTTTCCTCTTTTGTATAATCGTTCTCACTGTACAATGATGAATTTTAAATTGTTTGGAAATGGCCTGTAACTCTTTCCATATTTATAGGCAGCAACAATTGCTTCTTTAAGACCATTATGGATGTATTAACACACACCTGAATGCTCCTGGACTGCAATCTGCGAAAACTTTGGCTTTTATAGAGGTGGTCACATTTGCTGATGATAAATTAATCAAGGTTGAAAGTTGATTAGCAGCACCTGTCTGCTACTTAGCATCTTAATTCATATGGAAGCAGTATTGGTGTATGGTTTCTCCATTTTGGCTTTATTTTTGTTAAATAAATCATTGCCTTGTGCAATATAATATGTAGTGTGTTGTTGTTCATCTGAGGTTTTATTTGCCTAATTTTAAGACCTGCTAAGCAACAGGAAATTGTTATGTCCTCTTATGTAAAACCATAGAATTCAAAGATTGTGTACTTTCTTTATCCCATGACTGTGATATATATATATAATGATGTGTCCATCTTTTCATACAAAACTTCATACAAAACTTTTCATCATTGTGCTAGGTTTTTAAATTGGAGAATGTTTTCAAACTTTATAAATCCATGCCACTTTTCAAGCAAGTAAGAGATTTCAACCAAAATATACTGTACAGTGTAAATATAACCAATAGAAAGGTTTGCAGACCTATCTAAATAGCATCTATAATTTGATAAATATGTAGTTAAATTCATTTAGCATGGAACTGTATTTTCTAAATTATAAACAAATTGGTAGACATTTCCTGATTCATTTGTTTAAACTCATGATACCAGGGAACAACCAAACCAAATGTATGTAAATAATTAAGGCCATCATAACAAAACACTGAGAACAGGTCATCTAAATAGCATCTATAATTTGATAAATATGTAGTTAAATTCATTTAGCATGGAACTGTATTTTCTAAATTATAAACAAATTGGTAGACATTTCCTGATTCATTTGTTTAAACTCATGATACCAGGGAACAACCAAACCAAATGTATGTAAATAATTAAGGCCATCATAACAAAACACTGAGAACAGGTCACTGTTAATGAATGAGGGCTCCGTGAGTATGAGCTCGTAACTACAAGTCAGGATATGTTTTCTAAAACATATATTTTTTTTAACTTTGTTTTTCTTAAAAACATTTTTTTTTTTAAACAGATATGGAAATAAGTTGAAATTTGTCAAAATTTTGTGAAATTGACATATTCTGACCTGAATGGAATTTTCATATTTTCTAATGCCAATTCCAATTGGAGTAAGGTTGATCTGACCAAATCTGTATTATCATTTGGAGGCGTTCAGTGTCTCATTTAAAATAAGTGCTTTACACAGCTGAACCCTATACATCGTAAACAGGGCCGGACTGGGGATACAAAGCAGCCCTGGAAAAAAAATGTCTTGCCACCTAGATGACTGACTAATATAAATTACTATTAATAATATATACTATTAAATAATATATAAACACACATATATTTTTTTTAAAAAAATTTTTTTAATGTGTTTATATATTACTCAATTATCTGGGGTGGCAAGACATAGCCTTACATATTATTGGTTAATATATAGGATCTTGAAAAATTGAAAAAGACCCGTCACGGGATGTAATTATATTACATTAAATCATATTTTTTTCACTTGAAGACCTGTGAGTGCATCCTTGAATAATATTTGGTTTATATATATATAAGCTCATTGACTTAAAAACACAAGCTCACGGATGCACACAAATAGGCTCACTGATGGATAATCTCACTGACACGCGGACAAGCTTATTGGTATATACACACAAACGTAGTACAGACAAACTCTGACACACACATTTACTACAGGCAAGCTCACTGACACACACAAGCTCAAACACATGCTCCCTACAGAAAAGCTCACTGACACACACGCTCAATGCAGACAAGCTAACTGGCACACACACACACACGCTCACTACAGACAAGCTCACTATCATACACATACTCACCACAGACAAACTCACTGATGTACCTATGTTTCTTACAGACAAGCTCAGTGATGCACACAAACTCACTACAGACAAGCCCACTAACACACATGCTCACTACACACAAGCACACTGACACACACGTTCACTACAGACAATATCACGAACACACATGCTCCTTACAGACAAGCTCACTGACTCACACATGCTCACCACAAACAAGCTCACTGACTCACACATGCTCACCACACACATGCTCAACAGAGACAAGCTCACTGATACACACATGCTCCCTACAGAAAAGCTCACTGACACTCACATGCTTCCAACAAACAAGCTCACTGACACACACATACAAGATCACTCACTAGAAGGCATGCACACACAGACACAAGCTCACTCACTACCAGGCACATACACACACACACACAGACACACACACACACACACACACACACACAAGCTCCATCACTAGCAGAGACACACACAAGCTCCCTCACTAGCAGGCAACATGGTACCCAGACCAATGCATCGAGATGAGGTGGTCTCAGTGCCTATTGGGTCCCTTTAAATATGTTTGAATATTCCAATTTTAGGGGACAAAATTTTGTTTCATCTTTTAGAAAACATGTTAAAGTAATAACAATTGGACAATCAGGACTTTTTACAACATTTTTAACACAGATATATTAAAACATTCAAACACACAATCTAACAAAATGTAATCTCCTCCCATAAATAACTTTCAAGTAAATACACAATCCATAGATTATAGATACAAATTCTTTCTTTGACTTTGGAAGCCTGCAGCGATTAATCCGTATTGCTAGTGACAGTGTGTATTTGTATTATGCTAATCCACACCACAACTGGTTGTTTTACCTGTTGCCAGTCTGTCACTGTAAGCAGCTTGTGTTCCCTCTGTGCCGTGTCTCTACGTTCTATGTGTACACATTGTTAAATATTCAGTGTGCTTTCAAACGCAATGGGAAAGTTCATGTTAATAACAGGACAAACTGTCCATGTATTGTACTTCAAAAAAGAAATACACGGTTTAACTTTTGATTTCTATAACTTGCAAAATTATTTGTAATATGTACCTAAGAATCGCTCGGTTTAAATGTGGAGCAGTCATTTTCAGGTTTTTGTGTTGTTGCAGATATCTCTAAATCTTTATTTTTTGTGTGCAATATATAACAGGCATTAGTGCGGAGACATTTCAGAGAGCATAGTATGACAGATAGCATGGGTTTATCAATAAATGTCATTGGGTCTGCACATTTTTATATTTATAGATAATACAAGACACTGAGTAAAGTCTAAGCATAAAACCAAACAGATTGGGCCAAATATTAATAAATTAATAATAGACTTCACTAAAAACACTATATGATATTATTATAAATCAGGCTAGGTCATGCAGCTAAATAACTTTTAGGGTTAGAGTCCCCAGGAGGCCCCCCAAATGCTATATTTGTTAGGAATAACGCAGGGCAATGAAGGCCATGTGAGTATCTAATAGGGAGAATGATCTTGCCTTTTAGACTAAGCTTGAAGAGGTGGGAGCAGTGTATAATTTAAGGGAAACGTCCAATTGGTGTCTGTTAAGTAGGCAGCAAAGAGGCACCATGCCAGAGTGAAACTTGCTCTTGTGTTTCTGATCAGCCTACGCCTTGTATGGGCAAAGCACAGTCTTGTGCCGATGGTCTGCTGCTCGGGCTAGGCAATCCACTTGGAGACGGACACTTGTTTCCAGGCTTGAGGTAAGGTGGACTTCTGTGTGCCAGCACAGATGTTTGCAGGATCCAGGGAGCTGACTCCATGTATTTGTTGTCTCTTGAGAGACCCTTAATCGCCAACCTCGTCTTTCCAAGCGGGCCGGTGTCGGGGGCGATGTGGCAGTCTTCCTGTTGGCCTTATGAGGGAAATTTCATGATGAGGCTGCAGGCTTGCTCTCCAGGGTTGTGGGGTATAGGTATTCTACCAACTTCTCCCAAAATACTTGAAAGGTCCTGTCCAGCCGGAGTTCTACCTCAGACTTCTAACTTCCAGAGCTTAGGGAACACACGGTCTCGGCCATCTTGATAGTGGTGCTGCCGCTAGATTTGGACTTCTGCGGCATTGCCACGCTCTTGCCAGATTGCAGGGGAGTCTCCTTAGGGTGGATCAGGATGACCCCCACCGGTCCATTGGGAGGGGGGGGAGTGGACCTTGTTTCAGATTTCTGTCCGTATGTACCAGTGGGGGAGCGGCCGTCTTCTGCACACCGACCAAGCATGTAGGCCGCATGAGAGGGTCAGGTGAGCAGTGCTTGAAATGTCACTTGTGCGGTACCATCGTGTGCACCTCCGTGTCCTCTTGCCAGGTGGCCTTTTTATGCAGTCTGGGTCCCGTTTTTGTGGCGAAATACCACTTTGTTTGTGTTCTCCTCTCAACTTAGCGGTCAGGCCCCCTGCCCCGCTGTACTCTTTTATGTGTTGAAGGTACTGCAATGTGCAGGTATAGAATAGTGAAAGCGTTGTTGACTTGTAGTCCACCACCATTGTTATATGTAGTGCACAACAAGCCCAAGCCAGGATTCCATGATGGGCATAATTAGAAGGAGAATTAGGAAAGTAAAGAAAGCAATACTATGTGTTTATAATTGGAGATTTTTAATAATATGGGGAGATTCATACAGGTGTCCCTATCAGAAAAGTGTGAAGTTCTAACACTGGAGAAATCAGCAACAACATTCTGTTGGTTTTTAGGATAATTGCTGCACTTGTAGAGCTTTTGCCAACTTTTCTCATAGTTAGAGACCTATAACTGACTTGGATTTAAAGCGGCGGTCCCGATTTAGGGTTCCTATTCAGGTATTCTCGTTTTTTTCTTTGGAGTCACACACCTGGGCCGTCCTAGATATTTCACAATAAAGTGCAGCAGCATGAACACTTGTGTAGTCACCTTACACTGTGCAAAATGAATTCAGGGCTATTCTATCCATACAACAACTTCTCAGCAGCTCTTTTTGCATGGATAACCCTAAGAGAGGAAGACCAGGTCCACTGACATATTTCCTTTTTGCTAGGCACCCCAGCTCCTGCCACTGCATCGCGAGAAACATGTACAGTGTCTCTGGCATGCTTCCCAAAGTTGGGCAATATATAGTAATACACTGTCAGTGGTGTATCCTGGTTTTGTGCTGCCCTAGGCAGGACAAAACTTAGGCGCCCCCTCCCCCCGCGCCACCCCCAACCAACCCTTCCCCCCCGCCGCACCTTCTAAATACACACACACAAACACACACACACACACAGTCAGACACAAACACACACAGTGAGACACACACACACACAGTCAGACACACACACTCAGACACAAACACACACACTTACATTAACACTTTTTATTTATTTATTATTTAACCCCCCCCCCCCAGCCTCCTTACCTTTGGGAATGCTGGGGGGGTGGGTTCCTCTCTCTCCCTGGGGGTCCAGTGGCTGCCGGTCGAACTGATGGGCGGGCGGCTGGCGAGGGAGTTCTTCCTCTGAGCACTCTGCTCAGCTCCCTCGAGCGCCGCAGAGTGAGGATGGGACGTCATATTCTGGCTCCCAGCCTCACTCTGCGGCGCGCGAGGGAGCTGAGCAGAGTGCTCAGAGGAAGAGCTCCCTCGGCAGCCACCCAGCACCCAGCATGTCAGTTAGTTCTTTGCCGCCCCCTGAAAAATTACGCCCAAGGCAAATGCCTTGTTTGCCTCGCGGCTAATACGTCCCTGTACACAGTACATCCTATGTAACTGTGAGTGTTGAGGTTAGAGGAATGATTTGAAGTCTCTTTAAATCAATCCTAGGATCTCTGGATCCTTGATTGGCTAACACTGTGCTGACAAACATGTTTGAGCTTCATTTGTTTCAAAGTATAACATTGTGACAACCAAATAAATACAATCTGTAATCCAATATTAATTTCATTAGAGCTATAATTTGGTTTACGCAGACTCTCAGGTAAATATAATGTAGAACTGAGACAGCATGCTGGTACATTAGTGTATGATGTCATATATGTACCAACTCATTTGGAATGTATTCCCACTCATCTGGTTTGTATTCCAGATGGCAGCTGCTAAATATCAGGGTATGCCAAAACAAAATCTCATGGCTCAAGGGTTTGTCTTCTTAAAAAGAAAACTTTAGTGTAAGGAATGCAAAGCTGTATTCCTGACTCGTAAGTGTTCCTCACGCCCCCTCTACCATGGCGAATAAAAGGTTAAAACTCTCTCCTTATTCTAGTGCAAGCTCCCTTGGTTCCGATTCCGTCTCTACCACCTCCGACATCAGCGCAGAGGTTGGAACCTAACGCTCATGCGCCGCGAGCGCCACACGTGTGTCAATCATAGCAAGGGGAAGTGTGACAAGGGCTGCATAAACAGAAACAACATGATTTAACTCCTAAATTTCAGAGAATTGAGCAGTGAAACCTGAGAAGCATGATCTATACACTAAAACTGCTTCATTAAGCTAAAGTTGCTTAGGTGACTATAGTGTTCCTTTAAAGTCAAAATGGCTCAGCTGAAAACAGAATCATGAAAACATGAGATTTTATTTCTAATTCTGCTGTTTTCGCCTAAATTTTAAAATTCGCTTTGTATTCCTGGCAATTCCCACTTCCACACAACCTGTCAGTCTTCTCTAGTTGCATGTGTATTTCATCCATTGTTTATCACATTCCAACAACACAGGACTAACGATCTGGGGTCGAAGGAAAAATCACAATATTTCCAGAATTATTCATTTCCATACATTTGGGTAGAACTAACATCAGAAAGAGTGCCAACATATCATTTGCACTGCAGTCAGGTTAATTTATTAAACTCTGAATTCACTGTGAATTCTCAACATTCATCAACAAGTTGTTCCTTAAACTCATAAAATATTAGCAAATCATATCCAAATGACAAAATTGAAGCAAATATAGTTGAATTTCTCATAAAATTCAGAGTTTAGGGAGTAGTTCTGAAAATTGTAAGCATAGCTGTGCTGAGATTTCATTTTCAATTCTCCTTAGTATGTAAGCTTTGTTTGTCGTCCATTTTTGGAATGCATTGAACTCTTTTTAAGGACAGTGTTAATGAAAGGCTTTTTAAAAAAATATATAATTTTTTTTTTTACTTTGGCTTTTGTGAAAGAAACCACTGTCAGAAATAGAATATAAAGAATATTTTATCCTATGCATAGCGCCTCTTTGCTAGAGAGTGAAACATTGAGGCATTCAGAGCCACAAATTTTTATTTTTTTCTTTAAAATCTAACTCTGTACCATTTAATTTACCATTAATGGTTTCTTACATTACAGCAGTCAGTGACTGTGAACCTGCTCACAGTCACCTCATTGAGTGTGGTCACCGTAAAGGTCTGCGTAGTTGTCCTGATATGTGTCCATTTTACTGTGCACTGGCAGTAAGAGAATGTTAACTGTTTCATTAATAAGTGTTGCAAACACTAAAATATACGTTTAAAATGAATCAATTGCGGTGGAATTGACTGCTATTCTTTATGCAATATTTGGATAATGCTTCAAAATAATGAAGGAACAAAAAACAAAAACCTTATTTTTTAAATAAAATACTTGCCTTCTAAGGTCTGTTTGCTGCACAGCTTAGAGACGCAGAGAGAAACCCAGGCAAACCTTTTACTCATCTGCAAGAGGTTCCATCAATAAAGAGGATCTTATTTTGGTTTATGGGGTATGATCTTATCCCGTAAACTGCTGTTTAGCCAGTAGTTTTTCCCCATCAGCAGTTCTAGGAAAAGCCGACTATACCATGACTGGTATCTGATGATACACAGCCAATTTCACAGTATTTTGAATAGGGATATGTGCAGCTATTGGTAAAGCTTGCACCTCTGTCTGAGGATCAAGTCTTGCTTGTGCATGCTA
Organism: Pelobates cultripes; assembly: GCA_933207985.1. Taxonomy (NCBI): domain Eukaryota; kingdom Metazoa; phylum Chordata; class Amphibia; order Anura; family Pelobatidae; genus Pelobates; species Pelobates cultripes. The sequence goes on from OW240913.1 coordinate 92,027,747, forward strand.
TGGAAGCCGAGAAAGAGTCTTGTAATAGACTTGAAACACATTCTTTTTGTGATCGTTCTCTTTGGTGTTCCCTTCCTTTTTTGGACTGTTTGTATTTTCTTTTGGATGTCTCTGTCTCTCTGTGTATTGGCTACTTAAAGAGTCAATATGCAGTTGCAAATTTGAGTGATATTCTCTAAATACTAGTGAAATTAATTTGTTTTGTTTTGCATGTTTCTTTGAGGAAGGGGGGATATGAAAAAAATCTTGTAAAAGCTGCAGATCTGGTATCTGCAGCTATTGCAAACCCTCCCCCTTTTCCTGGGTACAGACATTCAGTCTGTGCTGGCAGATTGACCAATCAGGAGCTTTTCATTGATAGACTTCACAAAGCTAAAGAAACCTTCTATGGCTAAACTGATGCACTTTGTCCAGGGCAGAGCTGTAAATGATCTTCTTTGTTGTTCTGTCCTAGCCAGGAGAAACCTTTGATTAAAATTGGCGCTTTTATAAATTAAAGATTTAAAAAAAATATGTAATTACAGACGTCAGACACATAAAGCACTTCAGCAAGCTGATATGGTGTAAGTGCTTGGAGTGTTCCTTTATATATATATAATATAAGCCATTTAGTTTTGCCATGCTAGAAAAAAATCTGATTTTGTAAAACCTTATTTGAAACACAATCTTCATATGCATGTAGTGTTTATTTGTAAATATTTTACTGTGAAAAATTCAGTGAGATATCTTTAATTCCAAGAATATCTCAGAGACCACGTACGCTGCAATTTTATATGAGGATAAAACATTTACCAGACGAACATCAAGACTAATTGAGATGCATTTTGATGTAGGATACGTTGACTCTGATGGCTGTTTGGTTTTATTGCTGCTGAGCGGTTATTCCACATTTGTGAGCTCTGTAGAAGAAGACAACTTGACCCACATCCTCTTGTTTATATGGAATGGAACGTGAAGTGCTGGCAGTGGACTGAAGGTTATAAGAGATGGGGAATATTGGACTGAGATAAAGTGGTTTGTGAGAATTGAAAAAAAATATTAAATCTTTTTAGTGCTTGATTTTTTTTAACCCTTATTGACACAATTTCTGGAATAAAAGGGAATCACAACGGAATCCGTCGGGTGTCCTTAAGGGGTTAAATTTGCTTTAGAGCAAGTTTAGCAATGGTTTGGGATTACAGAGATGAAGTTTACTTGCTTTACCTTTAAGTATAAGACTGTTGGGATGACCATGGTGTGCATTTGTTAGTTTTCATAGCGTTAGTTTTCTTTGTTAAAGGGACACTCCACTTCCAAAATCTAAAAGTAAACATAAAAATCACTGTTTAGTAGATATGCCCCCAATGAAAACACATGCATTTGTGCATTTAATTATACAGTTTTTCATAGGGATATAGCTAAAACAGCTCGCTACAGCTGGAGATCTCTTATCTGAAGCCATTTCCAAAGCATTCCCCTCTCCTTCCAGTACTAATCTAAACAACCAGGAAGTAACAAGACCGGTTGTCTGCTTGACAGCCAGGGGGCAGTAACAAGGTTCCTTTATAATAGTGACATTTCTGTTGAAATCTGTACTTTTTGTAAGATAAAAAAAGGACACACGCTTCACACATAAAGTACTTCAGCAAGCTGAAGTGCTTTAGAGGTCTGGAGTGACCATTTAAAGAAATATCCCACATTATAAATTGTAAGTATTTATCTACGAAAAGTTTTCAATGTTCTGCAGCGAAATGAATGCACTTTATTGAGGACAGAGGTCTAAATTGTCTTTTTTTGTTGATCTGTTCTGTTAAAGTGATTCAGATAGGTGTGTTTTATCATACCTACAATACTTCATGAAATCTCATGTTATGTATTTTTATATGACCCATCTAAAGATTTTGTTTGTAAAAAATATTTAGATTGTTTTGTTGTGATTATTTGAAATTATTATCTACATTTCTTGGTAGCATCATGACAATTTTAGTTGACTACACCCGATGATTTTATTAGGCGATGAGAACTTAAAGAACACTAGTGTTAGGAATACAAGCATTTATAGGTTTTACTTACCTTTCGGCCATTGACACGCAAGTCTTCATGGTGAAGCCCTACCTTGTTGGCTGAAATCATCGTACGCCAACCAGATGTTGTTTAGGAGACCTTCTGATTGGGAAAAGTCAAGTTTTACTATGCTATTTCGTAAGCGCCTCTAGCGGCTGTCACTCATTTAAACACTGAATGTAAACATCGCTCTTTTTTTGTTGTTTCATTTTCACGCTTTATTTTTTGAGTGCTGTTTGTGATGAGTTGCAAGGGTTATACATAAAAGAAGAGGTGGAGGGGAGAGTACAACCAAGAGAGATTTGTAGATTTAAATATTTGTTTAAATGCTTGCTAACTTTGCCATTTTTAAACAACTATATGGACATAATATTTAAGATAAATATTTGTGATTACATATATTGTCATAATCGTATTATACCCGTAATTATTAATATTTGTAATGCTTGTATCTGAGTGCTCTTGCCATTTCTCAGTAAATATTACTTGTGGAAAAAACAAGACCACTTTATTGAGATGAAATGGTTTATGGGTGCTTATAGAGTCCTTTAAGGTCTGGAATGTAGCAACTTTGGTATTATGCTTCAGGAAAAAGGTTAATTAGGCAACGTAATCTCTACTTTACCATAGTAATTCAACTTTGAGAAATTAATGTGTAGCCAGATTTTAGTAAAGGGTTTTAATATGGTAACAACATGATTTAATGATGTTTAAAAGCCTAATCAGAACGGTTAGCATTCCTAACTTGCAATGAACACAAGATAGCCTTAATATTTATATTTAATATACACACACACTGGAAACTACATAGAGTACTATTTTGAAGCATACTTAAAAAATAAATAAAAAAATAAATGACATTTTCTGTTTTATAGTAATCCAAACATTTTCTGCTGAAAAAAATATATATTGATTTTGGAGTCTCACTTTTTATGCAGATCCCACTTTTTTAGTTGGGAACTTTGACATTTTTAATTGGTTTTCCCCAAATTTAATAAAATAAGAAAAACAATCGCATATCAAAATGTGTTCATCATATGAACTTGGGGGGAAAAGCATTTTTTTGTGCATTTTTGTTTTGTGTCCATCAAACACATTACAGGTATTTCTCACCAAATGAACGGCTATATCTTGTCGTTGGCATTGTAACTATTTGGAGATGCAATGAGTGGCTGTGTGCTCAAAGCTGCCCTTTGCATTGAGATTGTCAGCAGGGTTGAGTTTTGTGAAACCGCTTCCCCATATGCTCTCTGCAAATAAAGGATTTATTCAGCTACAGATGTCTGTTTAAAATGTGCTTTTAGAGGAAGAGATTAAAGTGGGTTAGGGAAATTTAAAGTATGTTGTGAGGCCCCAAAACAGTTTGTTTAACCTTTGCACTACTGCAGAGTATAAAGAATACGTTTATATAACACTAGCTTTCCTTCATTTTTTATTATTATAGCAAATTATTACTTACTAGAGTAAATTATTAATATTTATTTATTCAAGATTAAAAGGAAATATAAGATCATTTTGCAATTACGCATTCCTATTGATGTGATTATGAAATCAAATAAATATTGATAAGGTATACCTCTTGCTACCACAATTCTTTGCAAACTTCTTTCTAATCTAAAAAAAAATGTTAATAGATGAATACATAAGAACAAGGAGTATTGCAAAAAGGTAGATGTCAAAGTGTCATAGATCTACAGTTTCCATGATATATTGTCCAATTGCAAAGCAATGTGAGCAGTAGTTCCACAACAGCTAGGGATATCTACCTATACGTAAAGACATCATTTTAAGGACAGAGTTGTGTTGGAGAACTAAAGGTGTCATCTGCTGTTTTGCTGTGCGTTACTGGCCCCTGCTGAACTAAATGAGTAATTTTTACACAGTAAGAAAGCAGATGGTTTTAGTTTTGCATAACTTGAAAATCTAGTACAAGAATGAGCATCCACCTTAAAAATGCGAACGCAGCTGGCCGTCCTCCTTAAGAGTTCCATTCTGAGCATGTTGGAACGTGCACTCCCACACCTGCAGTTCCTTTACAATTGCACATATCTCCTTGACAACCAGAGACATTTTTTAATAATTGTTGACGTAAAACAAAGTGGGTGTTGGCAGCTGGAATGTGGCCTTTTGGCTTGCACACAAATGTTGTTTTGTGTAGCAGACAACATAGTGGTATTCATGGGCGTCCTCAGGAATTTTTCCGGTAGGGGGGGGGCATAATTGTAATGACATCCATGCTTGGTACCTTTTTGACAGTGTCATGAAAGGGAAGGGGCATAGTCATTATCACATAAAGCCAGGGTGAATTGCGTTTTCACAACTATGGTGTCAGGAATATATGTTTGTATTCCTGACACTATAGTGTTCCTTTAAGCAAATTAAAGCATTCTGGTCACCATAACAACTTCACCTAAATGAAAATGCTATGATGCCAGGAAGCCCATGGGTGCTCTCTTTCCTCTAAGGGGTTAAACCGGTATTGCAGTTCATTTTCAATCACACGAAAAATAGCAGAACAGGCTGAAAAATCCAGGGGGTGGGGGGGGGGCGCAAATGCAGACACCCATGGTGGTATTTTCTTTGATATACCAATCTTTCTTGGGTTTTTTTAGAAGTTGATATCGATGCTTATGGGGCCTAGTTTTTGAAACTTTGTGTGTTGAGCTTTTTACGTTTTCATTTTTGTTTTTTGTTTTTAATAAAAATGTGCTTTTATTAGGAGTGTCAGAGGTTAGCAATTACACTGATGACAAACCGTGAATAATAAACATTTTGACAAGTTAGAGAAGGTCGTGGTGTGTATGGTTATACAGTATTCGACATTCCAAACATATTGAGTGTAAATTCTTACTTACAGAAAACGTTTTAATTGTATTGTTAGTTATTATTTACTCGCTTGCAGATTTCTAGAGCAAATGTATTCTAGAGTGTAAGCACAGGGACCTTAATAACATCTTGTTTCTTGTTAACACTTTAAACAGTTTTTCTAGTTTTTTTCTTTTATATCCCAACATTTAAACTGCAAAGTACTGAGGAATATGTTGGTACTAAATTCATGTCTATAATAATAATACTACACAACCTTCTATCAACCAAAATAATCACAAATTTTCAGGATCTTCAATGTCACTGATTATTTCCATAATATGAGGCTCTATGCACTAAACAAAGAAAGGGAATCAAACCGCAGTTGTTCAGTTATTACGATTCGATTCATCTGTATTAACCCTTTCAGCTGTTTACATAAGGCAACTTCGCTTTTTAAAATGTTAAAATGTATTTATTCAGCAATTCCGCAACACTGCAGCAATGGGATCCATTTGGCTCTGGTTAGCATTCCGTGGTTAATTAATACAGTGAACCAGTGAGGAATATGTACAACTGAATGTAGGAGACTTAAACCAAACCAGTATAGATGGCATTTAATGAATAAACCCCTTATTCATACAATGGAGAGCTTGTTGGCACAATTTCAAGACAGAACAGGAGAACAGCTTCAGGCGTGGCAATCTTGGATTCTTATAATGGATCCTCTTGCTTCTACTCTCATTACTTTATAAAAATGGGTTACCTACTCACTCTTTGTTTTTCCTCTCCCTGTATATATTATTTTGCTCATTGTTTGTTGTTATGAAAATGTAAATTTACTGTGCTCCATTAACATCATAATGATGACAATCAGAGATTGGTGTTTCTTAAATTGTGATTTGCAGAGAATTGTAAAAGGATTTACACTGATCAGCCACAACATTCAAACCACCTGCCTAATATCATGTAGATCCCCCTTGTCCTGCCAGAACAGCTCTGATACCCCGAGACATAGACTCCATAAGCACAACCCACAAATGCTCAATCGGGTTGAAATCTGCAAAATTTGGAGGCTAAGGAAATACCTTAAAGGTTTTGTCATGCTTCTCAAAACCATTCCTGAACAAAGAGTATGTCAATCTCGGGGATCTATTTCTATACATAAATTTCTGTATGCAAGCTCTCAATGTGATGAAAAAAAGATTTTGGGATTGAAGTGTCAATTTTACTGCATTGATCCTCCATATCTAGGACAAATGTGGTTTGCTCCTTTATAGAAGATCTTGAGATATTCAGTGCTACAAGGAGAGAGAGCATTAATTTCATAACAAGTCGGCATGAATCCATATCTCCAGGTACTTCAATTGGTCGTGACACCACCTAAAAGGAAATGTGTTGTGCATAGGAAGTGATGCACTGTGTGAGATGAATATATTAAAGGGATACTATAGTGACCAGAATAACTACAGCTTAATGTATTTGTTCTGGTGAGTATAATCATTGCCTGCAGGCATTTTAATGTATTCTAATTCTAATAACCTTACCAATGCCGAAAGGAATGCAATCAAAGAACTCCAAAAAGACAAAGATATCGTTATTAAACCAGCTGACAAGGGTGGTGGAGTAGTTATCCAGTATAGTAAAATGTATATAGATGAAGCCCATAGACAATTGAGGGATACAAATGTATATGAAAAACTCCTATCCGATCCCACAAAAAATATACAAACCATCTTATCTAATTTTTTTTTTTAAACGGCTTGGATCAAAATATCTTAAACAAACATGAATTTAATTTTTTAAATAAAGAATTTCCTATTACTCCTGTTATTTATTTTCTTCCTAAAATTCATAAAAATGAACAACAACCTCCAGGAAGACCAATTGTCTCTGGGATAGGTTCCCTTTTGTGCAACCTCTCACAATACATTGATACTCTTCTCCAGCCCTCTGTTAGACTTATGAAATCTTACTTAAAAGACTCTGTCACTTTTAAAATTTTTAAATACTTTTATTTGGAAACCCAATTTTATACTGGTCACTTGTGATGTCCAATCCCTTTATACCATCATTCCCCACAATATAGGATGTCAGGCTATAAAAAAGATTTTAACTCTAGAAGCTAGAATCCCTGCCACTCAAATTGATTTTATAATAGAAGGTATAAACATTATTTTAAAAAATAATTATTTTTGGTTTTTAGACTCATTTTACTTACAAAAGAGAGGTACTGCTATGGGCACTAGGTTTGCTCCTAGCTATGCCAACTTATTTATGGAATATTGGGAAACCCAAGATATTTGGGGTAGCCATGCATGGCGAGCAAACCTAATGTCATATTTTAGATATATATGGACGACCTGTTTTTTGTCTGGGAAGGAATAGAAAATAACCTCATTGCTTTTATTAATAATCTAAATATTAATAATAGGAGTATTACCCTTACACATGAATATAGCAAGGAATCCATCAATTTTTTAGACCTCAACATTTTTATTGATGAAGGCAAACTCCAAACAAAAACATTTTTTAAAAAGGTTTGTGTAAATACGGCCATTGATAAATCAAGCTGTCATTATAAGCCCTGGCTTGAGAGTGCCCCAAAGAGTCAATTCCTGCGACTTCGCAGGAACTGCTAAAAAATTACAGATTTTAATGAACAAGCCGAACTTTTAAAAAATAAATTTATAGAAAAAAACTATTTAGAACCAGACTTAAATAATACAATTAGTATAGTGAAACAAAAAGAATGTAAAGATCTTTTAACAATTAATCCATAACTCTCCCTGTGATCTTTAATTTCAATAACAAAAGTAATGATGTTAAAAGAATAATAAAAAAACATTGGCATATACTAAAACATGATGAGATACTTAATCCAATTATACCTACACACCCAAATATCGTATTCAGAGGAGCTCCTATTTTTAAATCTATTCTAACCACTAATTTTACTAAGGAATCCCCGACTAAGAACTTTTCTTTTTTTCCTCAGACAAAAGGTTTTTACAGATGCAAACAGTGTATAGTATGTAGAGCTACAGATCCTTCAGTTTCATCCAAAGTTACTCAATTTAGGTCAAATATAACCAAAAAGGTATATAACATTTATGATTTTATTTGCTGCAATACAAAGAATGTTATCTATTTGCTTGAATTCCCATGTGGCCTCCAATATGTGGGGATGACCACAAGGTGCTTAAAGATAAGATTGAGCGAACATTGCAGAAATATAAAAAATGGATACCTAAATCATACAGTATCCAAACATTTTATTATGCACAATAAAGACCCAAATCTACTTAAATGTATCGGTATTAAGAAATGTTCTACCTCATGGCGTGGAGGAGATATAAAAAAGTTACTTGGGAAAACTGAAATGGAGTGGGTGTATAATCTTAAGACCCTTATACCCCACGGTCTAAATGCAGATTTTGACTTGTACAACTTTTTATGAATTATTGTGTATGTGCCTTTATTTTGCTCCAACCTTGTACCTTTATGAACTACTGTTTTATTGTTTTATGAACTACTGCTTTTTACTGTTTTTTTTACATTGCTATACTTAATATTTCAGATTTTTATACTAATACTGCCATTATGTTTATTTTATTCTGGTTTATTTTATTCTGTTTTATTAATTTTCTTTTATGGCACAATATGTTTGTATACATGTATATCCTCTGCTTGCCATTCCCAATGTGGCTGCTAGGTATAATTTTTTGCCCTCCCCAAGATGGCCGCACTCTATTTAAACTGGTATTTACATTCCCCTCCCTTTGGTCTTCTGGCCGTCATTTGCGGCCATTTTAACTACAAATCCCATGCGGCTGTTCGGTTTCACTTCCGGTACGTGGAAGTGCCGAGCATCACGTGTCTGTTTTTATAGCACAATATGTTTGTATACATGTATACCACCTGCTTGCCATTCCCAGTATGGCTACTAGGTATATACTTTTGCCCTCCCGAAGATGGCTGCACTCTACTCAAACTAGTATTTACATTCCTCTCCTTTCTGGTCTTCCGGTCGTCATTTGCGGCCATTTTAACTACAAATCCTGTTCGGTTTCACTTCCGGTACGTGGAAGTGCCGAGCATCACGTGTCCGTTTTTAAACATTACATTTTATACTTTCTGGGGGCGTGGCCTGACTGGATACCGGAACGGTCGCATGGCTTAACAGCTCCGCTCCTGAACGGCATTTAATGAGCATTTAAGCCCAGAAAACAAACAGCAGCAACAGCATGTCGCACAATAAAGGAAAAAGGGGCATGGAGAGGACGGAAAAAAGCAGCTTTTTCACCTCCAGGACCGGACAAGCCAAAAATCAACAACCGCTGGAGCAGGCCCAAGATGGCGCCGAGGATGACACAGACCGCATGGAGCAAACGGCGGAAAGCGAACCAGCATTAACGCACACCACACTGAAAGCCTTACTGGACGAAATGTCCACAAAAATCTTGCTAAAGCTGGATTCAGCTATGAAAGGCCTCAAACAAGACTTAAATGAGCTGGGGACCCGGACCTCGCAAGTGGAGGACAAGATGGCGGACTATGAAACGGCACACAACGCCTTGACAGCCAAGGTAGACACGCTTCTCGCCAGACTTGACACACAGGACATGAAGATTGCAGACATGGAGGATCGGTCCCGCAGAAACAACCTGCGCATAAGGGGTATAGAGGAGTCGGTGAGCACAGCCGACCTCACAGCCCATGTCACTGGCCTCATGAGGAGCCTCCTGCCGGACTGGCCGCTCGAAATGCTACTAGTTGACAGAATACACCGCACAGCAAAGCCGAATTTTTTACCCCAAGATACGCCGAGAGACGTGTTGTTGCGGATGCATTACTTCCATGCCAAGGAAGCGGTCCTAAATGCAAACAGGACGAAGGTAAACGCGCCTGAGAAATATAAAAACATAACGATCTATGCTGACATATCAGCTTACACACTGAAACGACGCAGGGACTTTAGAGACATCACACAGTCTCTGAGAGACCAACACCTCCCATACCGCTGGGGATACCCCACAAAATTATTAGTGAACAAGAAAGGAAAAATCACAGTCATGCAGTCACCGGAAGAAGGGCGAAAAATCCTTGCAGCGTGGGGACTTGAGATACCCGCACAGCCAGCCGGAGAGAGGAATACCAACAGACTATCTCCAGATTGGAGAAAGAACAAAAGACAATAAACTGTCCGATGACACCCCAACCACCAATAGGGTGCGGAATTCCACATAGACTTAAACCGGGCCGCAAAAGGGATGGGTAATGTACATACTGCTGCGAGTGTCTTATAATGCATGCGCTGCTTGAATAGAGGTTCGAATACTTTAGCCCAGAATAGACTTAGCTGAATAAGAAAGGTTTAAAAAAAAAAAAAAAATACCTATAGACAGCTACAGCATTTTGGCAATCCAGACCGACATTTTGACAAAGAGCACGACAGGAATGCGCATATGGAGTACTGCAGCCAAGGCAGATAAGCAGAGACTACTTACCCCTTCCCCGGTAATGGGACTATAGAACACACCCTAATCACCCGACAAGCCAACCTAAATGTATCTGAGCACCGACATGCTAGACAGGACCCTACTAAAGGGCAACATACACAAAATTAAACCAGACATAGCCGCAGGAGAGGAGACAGGCCAAATTAAGAAGCTTAGCTTCAACCCCCAAGGCACGTACACGCAGTGCCCAGCCGCACCTACGGCAGATATATTGTTTGTAAATACCTTTGTTGTTATGTTTATGTTCATGGTTAATTTTCTGTTTACTGTTTATGATTCTGTACACTGCTTTATACACAAAACAAAGGGGCATGGGAGCTGCCCCCTGGTACCAATCATCTTGCACAGACACTATAGGCCCCCACGGGCTTCGCTAGATATCACCTCTATTAGGTTTTCACAATCCCCCCACGTCCGCGACACCAAAGGAGTACCACCACTAGGCTTGATACTGCTGGGAAAAGTGGTGGTCCCTAAACCGATAGAACACGACACAAGATACTCACAAAGATACCTAGGGAAACCACCGTGAGAATCTGCACATATAATGTAAGGGGACTGAACATACCCATGAAAAGACATATGCTAACTAGGGAACTCAAAACCCTTGACGCTGACATAGTGTGCCTACAGGAAACACACTTCAGGCATAACGACCATCCCAACCTACATACCATCAACTTCCCACACCAATACCACGCCACATCCCCACACAAAACTAGAGGTACCTCCATCCTCTTGAGTAGACACCTGACCTTCAACTTACAGCATCAAGAGATTGACACAAATGGCAGGTATATCATACTACAGGGCAAGATAAATGACATAGACTACACGTTAGTCAGCCTCTACACACCAAATAGAAACCAAAAACGCTTCCTCCAAGGCATCCTCAACAAAGTGAGCCAAATACAACTGGGTATTACTATCCTATGTGGAGATTTCAACCACATATGGGACCCCACTCTAGACACTACCCTATCCCAAAATAGCCATAGACGGAGACCACTGGCACGACAATGCAAAGCCCTACAAAAACTACTGCATGAACACCATTTCTACGATGCATGGCGAATAATGCACCCAGGGGAAAGAGCATACACGCACTTCTCCAACGTCCACAACACATATTCTAGAATAGATGGATTCCTCATCTCTGGCGCACACTTAAACCAACTCCAACTCTGTGACATAAAGCAAATAACATGGTCAGACCACGCGCCAGTGACCCTCGATATGAAAAACATATACGATTTTAAAAACCGAAGCCCCTGGAAGCTAAACAATACACTGCTACTCAACAAAGTCTACACGGAGGAACTCCGGAAAGACCTACAATCCTATTTTACCCTAAATGACAATGGTGAGGTAGCCCCAGAGACAGTATGGCAGGCACATAAAACGGTAGCACGAGGATTGCTGATCAGGAGAGCAACATACCTCAAAAAACTATCGCAAGCCAAGCTAAAACAATGGCAACAGGAATTATATGACTTGAACACACAAAATCAGATTCACCCAACAGTGGACAAGAAGCACCGCATCCTACACATAACAGGATTAATACGACAACAGGCACTAGAACAAACACAAGCCCAAATGACCAAACTTAAGATAAACAACTATATGCAGGGGAACAAGGCGAGTAAATTAGTAGCACAACACCTTAAACAAAAACAGACTAACCAAAAAATCGCATACGTACTAGATAAGGGTAGAAAACGCACTACACCCACAGAAATTAGTGAAGTGTTTGCCAACTACTATCACGACCTGTATAACCTACGAGAGGACAAAGACACGATACAACCTGATGACAGTAACATAGCAACCTACTTAGATAAGATACAGATGCCTACGCTTACTACACAACAGAAAACAGACCTAACTAGGAAAATAGAACCCCAAGAAGTCATAAAAACCATACACTCCCTACCAACGGGCAAATCGCCGGGCCCGGATGGGTTCACGAACCTATACTACAAAAAGTTCAATCAAATATTAGCACCATATCTGGCAACAACGTTTAATAACGCAATAGACAAAAAATCCCTACCGAAAGAGATGTTACAGGCCCACATCGTCACGCTGCCAAAACCCAACAAACCTCCAACAACCCCGCAGAATTTTAGGCCCATCTCGCTACTGAATACCGACGCAAAGCTGTTCGCTAAAATATACGCCACAAGATTAGGGGCTATAATCCCACACATAATACACACTGATCAAGTGGGCTTTATAAGAGGGAGGCAGGGGGCAGACAATACGCGGAAAGTTATAAACCTGCTGCATAGGCTCCAGACGCGAGATAAAGGGGGAATATTCCTGTCACTGGATGCCGAAAAGGCCTTTGACAGGCTGCACTGGGGCTTTCTCAGGGCAGTTCTGTCAAAATTCGGGATGCCCGACCAGTTTATTGCGGCGGTGGAAGCACTGTACAGTGATCCCGAAGCACGAGTATTGAACTCGGGGTTCCTCTCGGCACCGTTTAGACTGTCAAACGGTACTCGACAGGGATGCCCTTTGTCACCATTGTTATACATCATGGCCCTAGAACCACTAGCTACCCGAGTGAGAAACAACACAAGCATCCACGGGGTGGAGATGGGGAAACGGGAATACAAAGCGGGACTGTTCGCAGATGACGTTATGTTGACAATCACACAACCACAGATCTCACTGCCAAACCTTATAGAGGAAATTAGGGACTATGGAGCCCAGTCATATTACAGATTGAACGTCACTAAAACACAGGCCATGGGGATCGGGATACCACAAGCCACGGTACACGCCTTAAAGGAAACCTTCCATTTTGACTGGAGGGACGACTACCTCACCTTCCTAGGGCTAAAAATCCCCAAACACCCAGGCAAACTCCTAGAACTGAACTATAGCAGACTACTGACGGAGATGAGTGACACGTTGAAAACATGGGAAAACAAATACCTGTCGTGGGTAGGCAGACTGACAGCCTTTAAAATGATACTATTGCCCAAATTCCTGTACCTGACAAGGACACTACAAATATTCCTCCCAAACACATATTTGAACAAATTACAACGCACAATCACACGCTTTGTATGGGCAGGTAAAAAGATCCGAGTAGCATCGGCAACACTAAACAGACCCCTGACTGCGGGAGGACTGGGTATGCCAGATGTGAGAGCTTATTACAAAGCAACACTCATGTCAACTTGCCTCCTCTTACACGCAGACGGGGACAAGCCTCAATGGGCCGAGATGGAGGCGATAGAAATGGGACAGAGTAACTTAAAATATCTGTTTTGGGTACCCCATAAATTGAGACCCAGCCCCCACAAGATGCTACCCACCACCTTACTCTTATTAGATACATGGGACTCCACAATGAAAACCCTGGGCCAAACACCGCACTGGGGAATGTCGACCCCATTACAGAGCCTGCACATAGCAAACCCCACGCTGGATTACAGACCATGGATCCAAAAGGGATGCACACTGATTAAACATCTCTATCACGAGGGCAAACTAGAACAATACCCAACCCTAAGACAAAAATATTTGCTACCTAGCAATACGATGTTCTCATACCTGCAAATAAAATCACTAATATTAAAAGACACAAATATTGCAGCCCCGGCACCCCTAGCATGTGTTCACAGCATATGCGAAACTGGGAAGGTACCACACAAAACCATATCATATCTATACGCCTTACTAAACGACAATCCCACGATTCGAAAAGCTGACACCTTCAGAGCACAATGGCACGCAGAGCTAAACACCCAGTTTACGGATACTCAATGGCAGGAAGCCTTCACAGCCCATAGGGGGAGATCCAGGTGCACATCACATCTGGAGCTCATGAGGAAATTGCAATATAGGTGGTACATGGTACCAACACGGTTAGCTGCAATATACCCAAGCGCCTCCGAGGTGTGCTGGAGATGCGGCCAAGAGAGGGGCACGATGCTCCACATATGGTGGACATGCAATAGGATAATACCATATTGGCAAGAGGTAGAGAAGACCATCAAGACAGCTTTACACTTTGACATAACCTTGAAACCTGAACACGGTTTACTATTCATGTCACTAGAGACCTACAACAAGCCGCAAGCGGCATTACTGTTCCACATTCTTATTGCAGCGAATACACTGATAGCGAGGGCATGGAAACAAGCTGAAAGACCCAGCTTAGAGGAACTACTCAGGCAAATCTCCACCAATTTGTTATACGAAACGAAGCTCACCACACAATATGGGGCATCTCACCACATACTCCAAGCTAGAGAATGGTGGGAACACACAATAGAAGAAGACACGGAGAGACAGCAACTACAAAACTAAATAAATGATCCACAGCAGGGGAAAGGACGAATGGGGAAGAGGGGAAACATATGGGGGAAAAGGGGAGCCACCACTAAAGAGCGGAGGGGGCCGAGGGGAGAGGATGACACCGGAGGCAGTTTTAGCTCCAAGTATATATATATAGCTATGTAGTACAGGACCATGTATATATATATGTATATAGTTAGGACAATGCACACAGGGCACCACATCACCAACGACAGAGGGATATACCCAGCAATGCGCTAAAACTAGGACAGAGAAGCCAGTCACACGGGGGCGCAAGGCTGGGATCAAAAAAGGGGGAATCACCCTCCTCGAGCAATAGTGATGTACCCTACGGCACTGATACCCAACAGACGCACTGCAACAATGTATACTGTAACCCCTTGAACAGGGGAATATATTCAAGAAACATTGCATGTGATACTTGTGAATTTGTCCAATACCCCTACCTCCCTTTCTCTTCTGTATCCCAACAGGAAAATGTTTAATAAAGAGACGATTGAAAAAAAAAAAAAATTTTATACTTTCTCCCCCTCGTTTTAGCTTCTAATTTATTCCAAATATGTCAGGGTACCTTATAATGTCTCATTAAGCTGTCATTTATGAGTTTTAAACCTGCCTATCCAATGGGAATTATGATTGGCTGGACCAATTTTTGGCGCCAATATTCTAATTATCTGTGTCCTATATAACACCTATCTGCTAGGTAGTAAATGTTATTCCATTTGATAAAGTCTTTTTTGACGAAACGCGTTATGGATATTTTATACTGTGTATTATTGTATTAAAAGTTAATTTGGTTATCTATTTGTGCCAATTATCCACTTTTTATACATATCTTTTTTATTTTATTTTATTACCCTGGCTTTTTATATTACTCTATCATTTTAACCAATTCTGGTTTTATCAACAAATTGGAAGATTCCTGCACTCCAAGAAATCCTAAGTGGGGATTTATCCACTTATGCTGACATCATAGAGCAGTCTGCCTGCTCTTTATTTGTAAGTACGTTTTTTATTTAATTTATACCAACATTGCTATACAGTGAGCACTATTGGTTGTTTCTTCTTCCCGAGAATTGGTCACCATTGACGAAGAGATATCCACCATATATCCCATAAGCGGGGATTATACCGCTGTGTGCGCTTTACCCTAGAGCTGGAAATAAGCTCTTGTAAATGTGAGTTTTCCATCATTATCTCTTACTACGTCTTAATTTGAGCAAAACATATTGCACTATTGGTTGTCCCTCTCTTTTTTCCTTTACTTAAGAGAACCCACTATTCTATTTGAAGAATCTACCATTGTACCAGCCTCCCAGAAAGATTATCCGTAAGGACACACATTTTGGACTTTTATCTGGACTTCATCCTTTTTATAATATTTTATGTGGCGCAGCCCTTTTTTATTTGCTTATTTTAATGTATACATTGCTCCCTAGGGACACCTCTAAGTGTCCACACTTCAGATGGCCACTAGAGGTGCTTCCTGGGGCAGTGCTGCACAGTAGACAGCACTGCCGTTCAGCATCTCCACGCTCTGCACGAATTGCTGAATTTTCCTCATAGAGATGCATTGATTCAATGCATCACTATAAGGAGGTGCTGATTGGCTAAAATGGTGTTTGGCCACACCCCCATCCCGCCTTCACTATGGGAAAGCATTGGACTGGCTAAAGATCTGCAATTCTGATGATGTCACCAAAGAGGCGGCTTGGGAGCGGGGCAAGCAAAATAAGGTGAGTTTTTACCTTTTCTAAGGAGACTTGGGGGTTGCTGAAGGGGTCAAAACCCCTTCAGTGACTTACCAGAGGCAGCGACGATGTCCCTCGGCGCTGCTTCTTGGTCCGCCCACGCTCCTCCCAGTCACCACGTTAGCCGGCCAGGGAGACTGATCATGCCCGCCGGCGGGGGAGAACTAATGCGCATGCGCGGCAATACCGCGCACGCGTATTAGACCTCCCC
>OW240913.1:92052737-92084095 GCA_933207985.1 Pelobates cultripes
AGGGGAGAGACACAGGGAAAGGGGGGGAGAGATGGGTTGGAGGGAGAGACAGGGAAAGGGGGGAGGGAGAGAGATGGGGAGGAGGGAGAGAGACAGGGAAAGGGGGGAGGGAGAGAGATGGGGAGGAGGAAGAGACACAGGGAAAGGGGTTGAAAGAGGCAGAGGGTGAAGAGAGAGACAAAGAGGGAGAAATGAGAGAGACACACAAGGGGAGGGGAAGAAAGAGGCAGAGGGGGAAGAGAGAGACTGGGAAGGAGAGGGGAGACATTGACACATACACACACTGCCCACACACACACCATACACATTCACACACTGCCCACACCCACACACACACCATACACATTCACACACTGCCTCCCACACCCACACACTGAACCTTTCACACACATTGCACCACTGCTCCTATACCCTACTACAGCCCCATATCCCAGCAGACTCCAGGTAAGTTGTCAAACTGTTCTTAAACGGTTTGACTACTTACTCTGGGAGGGGGTGCCGACACTCCTGGCACCATAACCACTACACAGAGAAGTAGTGGTTATTGTGCATGGACTATTTCTTTAAATAATCTACAAGTGCCCCTCCCGGGCTCAGGCTCTGGATCCGTCACTGGTATATGACATGTATAGTAATGTGTATATTTGTTAGATATATATCTCTATTATATTTACACATATTAATGTACATTTATATATGCATAATACACAGAGAAATTTCATTAATATGTACCATATGTAATGAGCAGATATTGGCCCAGTCTTGTTGCTAGGTGCATACTCCAGCACAATAACATATTTAAAGTGAAGAGCACACCCACAGGACTTCAAAATAAAAATTTTTTACAGTTGTGCCCTACATACATTCACCATTTCAGTCCCATTAACAAGCTTTCCTTAATATGTCAAGGTAGTTGGACTGAAACATTGATTACATGCAAAGGCACGTCTGCTTAAAATAAATCTGCACTTTTGTTTATTTTGAAGCCTATGAGTGCGCTTTTTACGTTGAAGTACTTTTTAATTTTAAGTTATCTGTTCTAACTCTGTATCTGCACACTATGCTGGCGCGATGCATTATGGGGCTGGTAAATATTTTTTTTCCAGGGCTGCTTTTAATTCCCAGTCCGGCCCTGATTGGTACTGGGGTTTTTAGAGGCTCACCTACAGTGGATTGGTTGATGATAATCTAGCTTGCATAACTTCCATCACTTTGTGCGATTCCTTTTCTAGATTCTCCTCCTTGCATGTTTTTTTCTCCTGAAACTTACTTTATTATTGCTTTAGTTACTGCACAGAGTATATTCCAGAAAAAAACCTTCTTGCGTTAGGAATTAATGTGAAAAAGAGTGGAATAAAGTGACCTCTGCCACATCAGCCATGTTTTCCAAGAAATATGTTTTATAAGAATGCTGCCCTTTAACATACAGAATTGATATGCAGGTCATAGGGGAATCAAATCAATAAACAAGAAGCAAAACCAGAGGAGCTGCCTACAAGTTAATCAATGTCCCTGCTGCATCGTAGAACCTCTAACACTAAAGGCAAATACATATAAAGAACTATTATATTCCCAGCAAAGAAAATTGTGGATCTGGTAAACCTAGATCCAGCACAATTATTCATATATTCAGTGCCTGATTGAAATTCAAATAAGCAGCATCTACAGACATTGAAAAACAAGGATCTCTCAGTTCCAGTAATGTTGAAAATGATTTAAAGTATGTAAATGGAAAAGATCAATGTTTTTTTTTTTTGTTGTTTAAAACCAGGCTTTATCAAGACCCATTTTTGCAGAAAAGTCATCTCGGTAAAATAGACAATCAATACAAGTCAACAGCGACTGCATTAGCCATCGCATGGCTTGGAAATATTTATTTAACTGGCACTGTTAGTATGTTTCCTGCGGTCAATCGGTTAACTTCCTTGAAAGGAAAAGAATAAGCATAACATTAGGTATCACGCATATTAAGCTCTTGCACGGAAGTTGGCCTTTCCATAATGCTGTCTTGGGAAATATGCCACGGCCGTGTACCAAACATCTAACAAGAAAAGGTTTTTGTGTTAATTGAACGAATTGATCTCTCACGATGAGTCTAATGTTTTAACTCCAGCAAAAAAAAGTAAAAGAAAAATCTACATGTTAAAAGAGAAGTGATTTTTTTTTTCAGTTAACTAAATCTAGTACTTAAAGAATCATGATGATTGTATATTATTTTTTTATTTTTTTGGATGTACAGGTATATGGTTTATCCACTTAATGCTTCTGGTATTGAATCTGATTATCAATTCATTCTGCACCTTCTCTATTGAGAGTAAAGTTAACTCCAGGAAAGCAATGCAAAATATTAACGGTAACAAAATGAAAAGAAATAAATGCACTCTTATAATCTGAATTTATCTTTAAGCAATACTGTCTCTTCATAAAAACATCAATTTTGTCAAATGAACACATGATTGTACTTAATGTCCTTTGCAGTCCTGTGAACAAATCAATATTTTCCCTCCAGGTTAACAGAATCGATTTGCAGAAATGTGAGCTGAGCTTTTGGAAAGCCAAGGTGCTCATCAAATTTGTAATAACACTTTTTTACAGCTGCATGAAATCTCTGTATTTGTGATGATGCTTTTACTCAACTTAAAGGGATACTATAGTCATCAAACAAAATGTTTGCTTAAAAGTAGCTTTTCTATATTGATCATGCCCATGCAATCTTACTGCACAGTTTTCTGCCATTTAGGAGTTATATCAATTTTGTTTCTGTTTATGCAGCTCAAGCCACACCTCCACCGGCTGTGACTGACACAGCCTGCATGAAAAAAAACTATTTGATTTTCAATCAGATGTTAAATTGCTTGAGAAGTGTTTATTTCCTGCTCTGAATATTGAACTTTAATCACACACAGGAGGCACCTGCAGGGTCTTGAAGACTGTTAAAAATGCAGGAGATGAAAAATTCTAAATTAAACAGAATGTGCAATAAGGAAAGCTTCAACATTAGTTCTCTCTCTCTGTATAGGAAGTGTTAAGAAAGGTTGTGCAAGTCAAATGCAGGGAGATCTGACTAGGGCCATAGAAACCAAGTGATTTTATTTATTTCTTTCAATTTGTATTTTATTGAATTTTCATGAGTAAGACATAACTTTGCCATTTTATATATGGGTATCATGAGTAAAACAAAACTGTATCATTATATATATATATATATATATATATATATATATATATATGGTGGGTAATTTTGAAGCCTCTGGTGTATTTAGAAAGGGGCAGTGCTGTAATGTTCTGCTTTGGCTGAGAGTCGCAGATAGTCCACTTCGGAGGCCCCTTCGGCTGTCCTGCCTTTGCCTGGTTTCCTCTTGTGTTGATCTCTAGGAATATGGGCTGGGCAGATCATTGCACGGGAGCAATGGTGTGGAGGTGGGCTGTGGCTCAGCGCCAGGATGTAGCCCCCTCTGATGGTCTGGCCAGTCTCTGAGCCTTGTATGTGCCTGTCTCTTTTCCGCCTGCTTGTTGCTGTTTGGCGGGTGTCTCTGTCCGAGGCTGGGGGGACACTTCAAGGAGTTTGTACAGCTCCTCGGGGTCGTCTGCCGACGTCAGTGTGTAAGCCTTGTCGCCAGCTGTCACATCAAGGAATCCCTCTGCCCCCCAGCGGTATTTTATTGAGCGGTCTCGTAGTTTCTTTACCACAGGTGCCAATTTGCATTTTTCTACCAGCACTGGGAACGGAATGTCGCTATAGCTTGCCACTGTACTCCCTTCGTAGGTTATGTTTCCCTGTGATCTGGAGAACGTCATGATCGCGTTCTTGACTGTCACATCACGTGTCACTGCTATTACGTCTCTGGAGGTTCCCTCTGGCGCCACTGGGGATTTCCTGACTCTGAACACCGAGTTGATCAGTGGTGGGGTTGACCCCCCCCTTGATTCTCAGTGAGTCTATGAGGGTCTGTGTATATTGTAGTAGGTTCTCTGTGCCTATTGCTTCTGGGATCCCCCTTAGGCGTATATTTCTGTGCCTGTGATGCATTTCTAACGTTGTCACTATGCGGTGTAACTGCTGCACTTGTGAGGCCAGGCCCTCCATCTGTGCCTTGGTCTCCTGCATCTGGCTATTCCTGGCTGCCTCTTTTGCCTCTATAGTCCGGACTTTATTGTGGACCACCCCCACCTCTGTCTGGACCTCCTGTAAGTCCTCCCTCCATACCTTTCTGAGGTCCAGCAGGACCACCTCATGGGAGTCCACCGACGTCTCCTGTTCCTTACTTGCCTCCAGCACCATCTTTGTTTGCAGCTGCGGCACGGGCCTGTCAAAGGAGAGTCTTATGTCTTGAAAGCAGGGTGTCTCCGGGTGCTGAACTTTCTTATTTTTACCTCCCATTGTGTCTGCTGGTGGGGGGTGAAGTGTGGTAGCTGGTAAGCCTGTATTTTTCGGCCAAATAACTCTTTTTCGCTTTTCGGGCACGGAGCCTCGCATAGAGACGTCCGTTCAGTCTCTCAGTTGGCCACGCCCCCGAAACCAAGTGATTTAACTCCTAAATGGCAGAAAATTGATTAGTGAAACTTCAGAGGCATGATCTATACACTAAAACTGCTTCATTAAGCTAAACTTATTTTTGCCTATAGTGTCTCTTTTAACTTATTAAACACGTACAAAAATATAGCATATGTCTACGTCCAGGGTATAGCTTCAGAATATAGGTTGTTATTATTACTACTAGCATTTATAAAACACTAACATATTATGCAGTGCAGTATAAACAGACCATTACAAAAAGTAAAGAGGGCCCTGCCTGTGAGATCTAGCCCTTAAAGATCTTTTATGCAGAGTACTTTAACAAGTATTTATAAATAATTACTTGCCACAATTATCCCCAGTGTGCAGTTGTGGGTTTGTATGTGTCTTCCTTTTCAAAAAATAGGGCTAAGATTAATTCTGCATGCACTCCATAAGCTTAATTAATGCTTATGATTCCATGAGTTGTTCTACCGATGTATTCCCAAGTTATGCTCAACCCTATAGGGTCTGGGGAAAAAAATCTCCTCCTACATTTTTCTTCCTAAAGCGGCTTTGTCACATTGCAGGTTTTGCTTTTAAATGAATCCATTTTAGGGGGATAGGAGCCGGCACGCAGAAGTGAGCAGTCGCAAGATTCGGGAGCTCCGGCACACAACCGCAGCCAGCAGAACCGGGGGGACGCACGATGCCCAAACACCACGACGCCCAAACACCATGGGTCGGAAAAACAAAAAAACAACAACCTGACAAGCCGACCCTGGGGATGACAATTGGCGATCTGTGACTAAAATGGCCGCCCTCTCCGAAAGTGGATCCGACTTCTCTGATGACTTTTCTGGCGGAATGGAAGACCAGACCCCGCAAACGGTGCCACGACCACAGCGCAGGCCCAGAAAAGCCGGACGCTGTCCCAGTAACCAGAGCAGTACTACAGGAGCTCCTGGCAGATCTCCAGAGAAACATCTCTGCTGATGTGGCAGCAGTCTGCAGCGACATAAGAGGCCTCACAGGCCGCATGGGCGTTCTGGAGGGTGCAGCATCCAAGAACACCCAACAGATCACAACACTCCAACAAGAGATGGGAGACCTACGGGCACAAAACCGAACACTGGAGCGACGATTTGCGGCACTGGAGGATAACAGGCGCCGTAACAACCTAAAGGTGCGTGGGGTGGCTGATAATGTCTAAGATGCCGAACTACCACACTTCATGAGGCTTCTGTGGGAGACCCTGCTACCCCCAAAACAAGCTAGAATGCTGCAACTGGAGGGTCTCTTCCGCATCCCTAGACCCAACAGAGCCCCAACCACAGCTTCAAGGGACCTGGTGGTCCAGTTCAGAAACGGAGCAGATAAGACCCTGAAAGAGAGAACCCGTACCAATTTGAAGCATTGACACTCATCTTCTATGCCGACTTCTCGGGTAGCCATCTAGCCTGGTGCAGATCCCTCAGACCGCTTACCATGCTCCTTCAACAGCATAAAATGCAGTACCACTGGCGCCCATCCCACACGCTACAGGTCTACCATGGGGACGCCATACACCACATACAAGAGCCCCAAGAGGCCACGGCTTTGCTGTGCACCCTGGGACTTCCTATAGACTCCCTCGACCAAAACAAGCAGGAGAAACAACGCACCCATAACTGGGACCCAGCTCGGATCCCCCCCTTTGTCCAGCAGAAACCCACGCCAGCACATTACGCAGCAGTGACAACCAGGATCCAGGCCAAAGTCCCCAACCCTGCGTCCATGGAGAACCCCATGAACTTAATGGCACCTCTGCTTTTTTAAGTTTGGCACTTGACCTCCTTGCAGCTCCTATTACTCCCACCTTCATTTTTAAGCGTTGAAAGTTAGTTACCTAAAGACCGATTAGCTTCGCAACACACACACCTCCTACCCACCCTGCCTAATTCAAGACCACTTACGCAACAACACCAACAGGCACGCTGAGGCAACACTGAAACACGACTGCAGGGCCATCTAACGGCACCACACGACGAGGCACAAAGCAATGCAGTCTAGAGACCACACATAGGATCACAACTTACCTACCTTAGCCTAAGATCCGCACAGGTAGTTATCTTCCTCCGCTAGACCACCACGACGATACTCACACAAGCACTCAACGTCAACCTAATAGGCACACACACTGCATGTTCAGCTAACCAGCGCAATCAGCACAAACAATAAGGAGGTTAGCCAACTCCTCACTACTCGGTCCCATCGTTATTTCTTAACCATGTACCTGCATCTAAGCAGAACAGTAACAAGCACAGTCTAAGTTTTATGCTAACCCAATCTGTTACTAGAGTGGCACAGTTTATATTTGTATATATTTTTTTTTTTTATTAATATGTTTTATCGCGATTGCCACTAGGCACAATCTTTTCTGGCTGACCAATCGTATATAACCTGTTAAAAAAAAAAAAAAGGTGCAACGTACTCCTGTCATGATAATGCAAGCTTTGAGAAGCCTGATGATGCTATCATGGCACCACAAACGTGTTTGTTAACCCTACTGCACGATAAAATAAAGAATAAAAAAAAGAAAATTAATCCGTTTTAGATCCTCTGTTTACTTTTGATTTTCTTTTTTTAAAACTCTTATTAGCTTTTTAGTTATACATAGAAATATGCAATTTTTGCAATGGGATAAGCTTAGGCAAAGTTCCATATCAGTTGCTAAGCTAATTTACCCACAATCCATCAGTCTAAAGAATCCCACAGATGGACAATCTGCAGACATCATGGACAAAGGAGAAGAAAATTGAGGCGTCCGGATATTGGAAAACGTTAATAAATATAAATAAAGGTAACTGTCAATGGGGGAGTGTAATCATGAAGATACAAATGGCATACACGAAGGAAACACTACGTTTGGGTCGTGTTCTAGCAATGTATGTCACCAATGTGCTCAACTGAAAATGAATACTTACAATAATTTGCTAAGTGTATCAAATAGCACATTGCACGCTGTACAACCATTAATATTATGAGATATCTGGAAGGGATACAAAGTTTATCCTGTTCTTTACTAAAACACATGTTGTGTTGTTCTGCTGCACTGATTGTACTTATCCATCTATGAAGGAATTATTCAGCATGTTCAATGAATGGGCATCATGCTTTGCATTTATTTTGCCTGCTTTTACATCTATACTTCCAGGTATTATACTGTTTTAATAAGTTTATGTTACTCACTCTTTAACTATTTGATAATATACCCCATAAACTGGGCCAAATCTGGTCAGCGAATGCACAAGATAAGGGGGAGAAGCAGAGGCAAAATTGGGGAGGATGATAGGAGATGAAAATCTTCAAGGAAATATGCAACTTTCAGACATGAGAAACATAACTTCCTGAATTGAAGAACAACAATCTCATTGATACCATATGGCAAATGGCCCCGGGTAAGAATTTCAGACAGTCATCTGGTCCCTTTTATAAAATAATTGTGCGCTCTCTACCATAACCCATGGATTGGGGATGGAGCACCGTTGTGTCAGCATGCCCTGCTTGTACTATGCAGACCTTTGGTATTGGCAATTTCCAATTTATTATGGCTCTATGTTTAACTGTGTTCGATACCATTTGGCCCGTGTCAACCACTATTTTATGTCATCTTATCTGTTGGCTTCCTGCTTTTTAAAAACTCAATTACTTCACTCAAACAAACAAATTATAATGAATACATTGTTATATTTAAAAAACCCAATATAATAATAAGCAATATTTAATATAGGTTTACTTATGAATTACTATGTGTTACTTTCAGCATCTTCACAAAGTTGATCTAGGTGATAACTGAAAGGTGGTCTTTGTGCTGCCCTCTGCCAAAACTCCGGAGGCTCACAACCTAGAGGTTTTGATCTCTGTTGAAAAATCAAATATCTGCCCTGATGACTTTAAAGTCAGTAAATCATTTAGTCTAAACTTCAAACCTACTTCAAGTGATCTATATAATCATATTCTGTTTGACGGGATTCCCACTTGTGTTTGATGAAAGATAAAACTATTGTACTTACACACCACAGTTCCTACAGGCTGGGCACTGTTTTCTGCCACAGGGCTTGCTTTGAGAAAATTAAATCTGTATATTTACCTTGATGGATATAGCAGGCCTGAATTAGATTCAGATTGGAAACACTGCCATGTATTATAAACACAAAAGGGAAATGAGAGACGATCCTGTAGTTATGCGTTGGTGTGGTTTTTATTTTATTTTAGTGATCGGTAATGATTTTCAATTGACGTTTTTTAATCTGCCCCTGGTTCTTCAAGATTTTCTTTAGGCACATCTGTATCCTACTTCTTAGGTATTGCTATGTTCCTTTTGTCCATTGCCATTTGCAATAACACCCTCTAGTTATTAATCAAGCTGTCTGTGAATTCTCTGCTTTTGTTCAATGCCAAAAAGAACTTACTAGACTGAGCTGGGAGAGTATGTACACGCGGGGCCTTCCAAATCCCACCATGGACTCCATAACTGTTTGTTTAGAAAATTAATCCAGCGACTTCATTAAGATTAAGAAATGAAAGAATGAGTCACATTGACATGATGCTGGTGATGTGTCTGCAGCAAATAATACACGCTAGATAGATATTGACATGTACTAGTGCTGTAGCCTCAAGTTGTTGCTGGATTTAACTCTTATTACTATCAGCCAATTAATGTTGACAAGTAAACTTGGAGTTACAATCCAGCTAACCTGTGAGGTTTCTCTTTCCCAAATCTATATGAAGAGGTCATCAAAAATTGTCAAGTCCTTCCTGATAGTTGTAAAAATTCTGGGATAAAGTGTCTAGGAAGTTGGTCAATCGGCAAAAGCACAGTCTTGGTTTCCATGTCCTCACGTTTAGAATGTTGCCCTAGAATTTATTTTTTATAAGGAATTTATATTCCTTGATGTGTTATTTTCACCACTTTTGGACAAGGGGCTAGGGAACTACAATGATATTATGAAGGTATTAAATGTATGCCAATGGTGTCAGCAAATATATGACAGTATTTGTTGCTATGCTGGTGTGCCAGTCAAGGTGCAGCCAGAACGCACAGCTTTTGAAACCATGATCACACTGAAGGCAACGTGAAGGCATGAAACAACACACTACAACTATTTGTACATTACAAATATAGTTGCAACTATTAAGTTATTCAATAAACTGGGAATCGTGGAGAATTAGGGCAAAGTAGAAAAAAAAGCTACGGTACTTATTTATTTTGACCTAAAACTGTTGATTACCTTACTGCTAATTCACACGTATAGTTTTTTTCAAAGGAAGCTTCATTCCTATGTAATAACCAGCCTTCTCCATTTCCCCTGTATTTCAATCCTTTAATAAGTCCATTAAAACTCATCTGTTCAGGCAAACCTATAGCCACTCTGAGCAATTCTCAATTCTGAAACTGTCTGCCCCTTCTTCATCTAAAAAGCTTTCCAAATGATTTATTGTAATTCGAAAAAATTCCAAATGATTTATCTACAAAAATTCCCATTGACTTTAATGGTGACTTATGTTGATCAATTATTTTGAAAGTTTTTATAACCGTATTGAATCATATGTAAAGCTTATTAAATCAAGGCCATAATTAGTTGCTCTGCAGCCCATTTCACTCTATCACTTTCCAATTGTAGAGGTTTCCTACATAGATACCTGTTGATCTCATCCTCCATATTGCTCTTCATCTTGCAATTTATACCTCTTCTATCTCACAGCAGTGACAGGGGTCACGGGGGAGTGTATTTAACAATTGTGTCCTCTATTAGATTGTTCAAGTTCAATAAAATTAATGTACAAAATATTTGATTTATAGGACTTTAGACTTTAAAATGCCAGATAGCTAAAATAATGGTTATAAAAATAAAAAAAAGATTCAGGGCAGCACTAATTTCATTCCATTAATACCCCCTCTTTAAAGAGGAAGTCTCTTCAATCTATGAATAGTAACTCCCAAATATGTCCGATTATTAAAAAAATCTAGGAAAGTTTCGTTATAAATGTTCCAATAGTACAGGGAGGACTGGCAACTTGTGGCCTAGGGGGCAAAAACTATTTAGTGGCCCATAGTGTAATTTTACCAACCCACCCATTAACATCAGCAATATACACAAGTACACAAACACAATAGATGTGTAGATAGATGTGTAAATGAATATTTGATAGAGTCCTAACCTCAACATCTGAGGAAAAGGATTTAGGGGTGATTATTTCTGATGACTTAAAGGTAGGCAGACAATATAATAGAGCAACAGGAAATGCTAGCAGAATGCTTGGTTGTATAGGGAGAGGTATTAGCAGTAGAAAGAGGGAAGTGCTCATGCCATTGTACAGAACACTGGTGAGACCTCACTTGGAGCATTGTACACAGTACTGGAGACCGTATCTTCAGAAGGATATTGATACCTTAGAGAGGGTTCAGAGAAGGGCTACTAAACTGGTTCATGGATTGCGGGATAAAACTTACCAGGAAAGGTTAAAGGATCTTAACATGTATAGCTTGGAGGAAAGACGAGACAGGGGGGATATGATAGAAACATTTAAATATATAAAGGGAATCAACACAGTAAAGGAGGAGACTATATTTAAAAGAAGAAAAACTACCACAACAAGAGGACATAGTCTTAAATTAGAGGGACAAAGATTTAAAAATAATATCAGGAAGTATTACTTTACTGAGAGGGTAGTGGATGCATGGAATAGCCTTCCAGCTGAAGTGGTAGAGGTTAACACAGTAAAGGAGTTTAAGCATGCCTTGGATAAGCATAAGGCTATCCTAACTATAAGATAAGGCCAGGGACTAATGAAAGTATTTAGAAAATTGGGCAGACCAGATGGGCCGAATGGTTCTTATCTGCCGTCACATTCTATGTTTCTATATACAAGATAATTGGATAGATAGAATTAAAGTGTTATGCACTTGGGCATTTGGATAATAAAAGTGGTTAGAGAGCAGCTGGGGAGCAATTGCCCGACCCACTTGACACAAGAACATCACTTATCAATAAGGGATATCTCTACAAGCAGGCAAATATTTAATAATAGGAGTTCTTATGGGTTTTCCAGCAAGGGAATGCTATTAATGCATTAAACGCACAAACCTTTTATATCGAGCCAATAAGTTAAAAGCTTGATATATCGTGCCAAAATGAAAAAATACGTATTCCTGGTATATAATGAAAATAAGCAGTAAATAAAAATACATAAACCTTACATATCATGCCAATGAAAATTAAATGCATAATTTTGGTATATCATATCAACGGGCAGTAAATGTATAAACCCTGTATATCATGCCAATGGGCAGTAAATGTATAAACCCTGTATATCATGCCAATAAGCAGTACATTTATAAACCCTGTATATCATGCCAATGGGCAGTAAATGTATAAACACTGTATATCATGCCAATAAGCACTACATTTATAAACCCTGTATATCATGCCAATGGGCAGTAAATGTATAAACCCTGTATATCATGCCAATGAGCAGTAAAGGTATAAACCCTGTATATCATGCCAAAAAGTATTCAACTCATAACATTTGTATATTATGATGAACCATATGTGCCTTCAAAAAGTCTGCCAGTTCAAGCTGTACACCAAACAACCTACCAGTGGTATCTCTGTGCCTACAGGCTCTCTGTGCAATTTTTTTGCCCCATGGCATTGCTGCTCCCATTACATCTGTGCCATCTCTCTGCCCTCCATAACTTGCTCAGGTACGCTGATTGCATTTCCAGCACTTGCTCTGCACCCAAATGCCTGGCATCCCCTGCACTTACCCTAGGACCTCCCTGGAGTCTAGTTGGATGCACTGTGTATGTGCACAGACATACTGCCTGTCTGCCTCTCGCACTCATGCAGTAAATTTGAAGTGGTTATGGTGCCCTTTAGTATGAAACACTGCACATTCAGAGTTTAACCCATTTGCTGCTGGAGATGTAATTCCACCTCTGGCATTGTTATTGGGATATCACAAATAGGAGTCCCAAAACCTGATTGGGCAACATCCAGAGGTATGTGAAACACATCATAATAGTGACCCCTTCCTACTTAGCTTTTTTAACTGTAGAAATGTTTAATACATTATTATATCTATAATTTGTTATATTTTTACAATTATTTCTTCCCCTATTTGTAGTAGATTTCTTTTCACATATTAAGCTGGTGTTCCGGGATGGCTAATGTTAATTCTGTGCAAGTTTTCATGTACAATGTGCCATTCATTGGCTGTGGGGAGGTCAGCTGATGCTCTCAGCCAATTAATAGCGACTTGATTGGCATCAAGCACGTATCACGTAGCAGGATCAGAGTCCCTTGCACCTGGCATGCACCGAGGAAAGAAGGCAATCCATTGGCATCCTAACCACTGCAGTAAGCTGTATTATTTATGTTTTGAATAACCCTTTAAAGGACCACTACACCCCATGAAACACTTCAACTTGCTGAAGTGCTTTAGGGATAAGGAGTATCCCTTTTCACAGGCACTTTACAAAAGTGACAATTTCTTTGATCAATCTGCAGTTTTATAACAAATTAATGAACTCCCCCCTTCCCCCCAGCTTTTAATCAAACAGCCTGTGAGATTATTTTCGTTGATTACTCCTGCCTCCGCCCTACATACTTCCTTCTCCGAACGCTGTGCAGTGAAAGAGCGCAAGCCAAAGTGCGCACACAGGGGAGCACTTCAGAGGTTTCACAAAGAGAAGCCTATGACAGGCTATAGCCATGTGAAGAAACTGTTAGTGTCTTCGGGAGAAAATGGGGAGAGCGTACAAAGGCTGCAGTTCAAAATGCAAGCTCTGGAAAAAAAATAATAATAACAAAATAAATAAAATCTATCTATCTATTGTAAATAGTAATTTCTGCTTTTTTCTGTGCCTGTTTGAGCAGTTGCATGTTTGTTTAAATGCTGATATTAGATAGCAGATGTCCAGCGATCTCATCACTGGCCAGTACATTTACAGGACTGCTATTACTTTATGGCATCTCTTTTGGGGGCCTGTCATTTGTGACACTTTTAGTGCTGCTTATTTACAGATTTGAAGCTCTGCATGAACTTCTCCCATTTCTTTCTTCTTCTGTTTCATTCTATCAAGATTTAGTAAACATAATTGATACTTTACCAGATTTTAAATGGGGTGGCGGAACATACCTTTTTAATAGCTGTACGGCTGCATCTGAATTATGGGTAACAGGACACATATTGCATCTCAAAGTGACAGTATAAGTAATAAATTAACCCATGTATTCACTCTGTGTTCCCAGAGTTAATCATCCTTATATCTGAAACAACAAAACAAAATCAACTAGCAGTAACATGTAAAACATGTTGTAAGACCTGTATGCTACTCGCAGTTTCTGCCCTTTTTAATTTGACTAAATTGTCCATTTTGCAAGGTTGAGTTCTGTACGTAGATGGGTAATTTCATTGTTTTAGGAGACGTAAATACTTCGATAAGTAGTTCATGTGCTGTAATGTATCTGTGTTGAAATATCTGTGACGAACAAGCAGCATTTCTTCCAACTAGGGTAAATTTTCCCCAGTTGATACAGCAAGCTAAACATCGGAGCTAAAGGAAGTACAATGCAAAATCTATCATTTGATGCTTTACTTAGTAACAGCTATTTTCTTACGCTGGAACAGCAATGTTCCCTTCACAAATCAACAAAAATTGTAGGTAGGTGATTGCTCTAAAATGTTTTGCAATTATTCCCATTAAAGAAAGAACAGGTCAATTTAAACTCTGCGATTTTGAGATTCCAAATACAGATATACAGTTGCAAGAAAACGTATGTGAACCCTTTGGAATGATATGGATTTCTGCACAAATTGGTCATAAAATGTGATCTGATCATCATCTAAGTCACAACAATAGACAATCACAGTCTGCTTAAACTAATAACACACAAAGAATGAAATGTTGCCATGTTTTTATTGAACACACCATGTAAACATTCACAGTGCAGGTGGAAAAAGTATGTGAACCCTTGGATTTAATAACTGGTTGAACCTCCTTTGGCAGCAATAACTTCAACCAAACGTTTCCTGTAGTTGCAGATCAGACGTGCACAACGGTCAGGAGTAATTCTTGACCATTCCTCTTTACAGAACTGTTTCAGTTCAGCAATATTCTTGGGATGTCTGGTGTGAATCGCTTTCTTGAGGTCATGCCACAGCATCTCAATCGGGATGAGGTCAGGACTCTGACTGGGCCACTTCAGAAGGCGTATTTTCTTCTGTTTAAGCCATTCTGTTGTTGATTTACTTCTATGCTTTGGGTCATTGTCCTGTTGCAACACCCATCTTCTGTTGAGCTTCAGCTGGTAGACAGATGGCCTTAAGTTCTCCTGCAAAATGTCTTGATAAACTTGGGAATTCATTTATCCTTTGATGATAGCAATCCGTCCAGGCCCTGATGCAGCAAAGAAGCCCCAAACCATGATGCCCCCACCACCATACTTCACAGTTGGGATGAGGTTTTGATGTTGGTGTACTGTGCCTTTTTTTCGCCACACATACTGTTGTTTTTCTTCCAAACAACTCAACTTTGGTTTCATCTGTCCACAGAATATTTTGCCAGTACTGCTGTGGAACATCCAGATGCTCTTGTGCAAACTGTAAACGTGCAGCAATGTTTTGTTTGGACAGCAGTGGCTTCCTCTGTGATATCCTCCCATGAAATCCATTCTTGTTTAGTGTTTTACGTATTGTAGATTCGATAACAGGGATGTTAGCATTTGCCAGTGACTTTTGTAAGTCTTTAGCTGACACTCTAGGATTCTTCTTCACCTCACTGAGCAGTCTGCGCTGTGCTCTTGCAGTCATCTTTACAGGACGGCCACTCCTAGGGAGAGTAGCAGCAGTGCTGAACTTTCTCCATTTATAGACAATTTGTCTTACCGTGGACTGATGAACAGCAAGGCTTTTGGAGATACTTTTATAACCCTTTCCAGCTTTATGCAAGTCAACAATTCTTAATCGTAGGTCTTCTGAGAGCTCTTTTGTGCGAGGCATCATTCACATCAGGCAATGCTTCTTGTGAAAAGCAAACCCAGAACTGGTGTGTGTTTTTATAGGGCAGGGCAGCTGTAACCAACACCTCCAATCTCATCTCATTGATTGGACTCCAGTTGGCTGACATCTCACTCCAATTAGCTCTTGGAGATGTCATTAGTCTAGGGGTTCACATACTTTTTCCACCTGCACTGTGAATGTTTACATGGTGTGTTCAATAAAAACATGGCAACATTTCATTCTTTGTGTGTTATTAGTTTAAGCAGACTGTGATTGTCTATTGTTGTGACTTAGATGATGATCAGATCACATTTTATGACCAATTTGTGCAGAAATCCATATCATTCCAAAGGGTTCACATACTTTTTCTTGCAACTGTAATGTTGCTAATTTGTACAAATGTATTAGTCAGCAAACAGACCTACACATAAATGCTCACTTGTGTACACATGTACTGTACATATAGTACATATGATGCATAAATATGAGTATAGTTCTATATCTATATTTCTCCAAGATGGCCCTTAAATTCCAATAATATCAGGCTATCCTAAATTGTCCAATTTGCCCCTGTTATGTCCCATTGTGTCACGCTCCCCTCACTCCCCCCAATTGAATACATTGCTCCAACCACTCCCTCCCCCCAATTTAATACATTGCTCTCTCCAATGTAATACACAACCCCCTTCCCCAATTGAATACATTGCGCCCTTCCCCCAATTTAATACATTGCGCCTCCTCCCCTGATTTAATACATTGCTCTACCCCCAATTTAATACATTGCCCCTCCCCCCAATTTAATACACTGCCCTCTCCCCCAATTTAATACATTGCTCTTCCCCACTGCCCCAATTAAATACACTGCCCTCCCCAATTCAATACACTACCCTCCCCCTCACTCCCCTCAATTTAATACATTGCTCTCCCCTATTGCCCCAATTGAATACACTCCACTCCCCCAATTTAATACATCACTCTCCCCCATTGCCCCAATTAAATACACTGCCCTCCCCCCAATTCAATACATTTTCTCCCCCCTACTCCCCATTTAATACACTGCCCACCCCCCTAATTAAATACACTACAGGACGGTTCCCAAGCCCCTCTTCCCCTACCTCAAGATGAGCCCTCCTCCAGTTCCAGTCCGGCCTGCACAATTCTCTGCTCAAGCAGGTGCTGCAAGCAGGATGTAAGGGGAAGTGGCTGGGCTGGGCTGGTCTGTTAGCCACTCTGCGCACTGAAGCACTGCCGCCAGATATGACTGCATACACTGTATGCCCATATCCGGCGGCCATCAAGGACCAATACTTTAAGATCTTGTGTTAAAACCACCATCTAGTCCCCCTAAATATGGTCAAATTTTACTTGTATTCAAGTTTGCAGCTGCTGCTTCTGCTTCCTACCTGCTTGGCTGACATCATCAGAAGTGATTCTGCGAGCCAATCACAATGCTTCCCCATAGGATTGGCTGAGACTGTCAAGGAGGCAGATCAGGGGCAGGGACAGCACAAGTCAAACACAGCCCAGGCCAATCAGCATCTCCTCATAGAGATGAATTGAATCAATGCCCCTCTTCCCCTACCTCAAGATGAGCCCTCCTCCAGTTCCAGTCCGGCCTGCACAATTCTCTGCTCAAGCAGGCGCTGCAAGCAGGACGTAAGGGGAAGTGGCTAGGCTGGGCTGGTCTGTTAGCCACTCTGCGCACTGAAGCACTGCCGCCAGATATGACTGCATACGCTGTATGCTCATATCCGGCGGCCATCAAGGACCAATACTTTAAGATCTTGTGGCTGCTGGCAGATCGCAGAAGCACGCGATCGGGCAGACAGGAAAGTCAATCTTTCCTATCAAAGTGGCCCCAGGGCAGACTGCCTACCATGAGATTTCCCGGTAGGCCAGTGCTGGCCACAAAACTTTTAAGATGCCATAAACTCACTCAGTCACTTTTCTGGCTCAATGTTATGAAAGAGTAGATGGATTCACCAAGAGAAAAGGACACATTTAATTTGACCACTTTACCAGTAAGTAAACTTTCAGTAGGGGGGCTAGAGGAGGGAGGGTAAATTGGTGTATGCAATAAAACACAAAACTGAAGGTTCAGAAACATCCAAGGCCAGATATGTTGCTAAAGGTTATTATCGTATAAAAGGAATTCATTACGAAGCAATATCTCCCCAACTGCAACCACTACATGCGTACAAATCTTTATGCAACCAGTGTCACAATATGACTTACTTCTTCGTCAAATGGATGTGAAAACAATTTACTTACACACACACTCCTGTTGATTGTGAAATATATGTAGATCAACCAGAGGGTTTTGAGGTCATGTCAAAACAGAAATTACAGATTAAGATGGTCATTAAACGGCTTAAAGTAATCCAGTAGAAATTGGAATAGAATGATTCATGAGCATTTAAGTAAAAATGGGTTTTAACAAAATCCAGCAGACCACTGCATAAACAGTATTAAGATGAGACAGTAATATTAGTAATATGGGTAGTTTATTCCATTATCTGTGCCAGTAATGAAACATTACTCAAGGTTCTAAAAAGAATGCTTACAACTAAATTTAAGATAAAAGATGTTGGAAGAATCAAACATTTCCTAGAACTCAACTTTGAACAAAGTGATGGCTTAGTAAAGATGAATCAAAAGAGATCTACATTTAGAGATTATGCAGAAGTTCTGTATGACTGATTGTAAAGTAACAGAATAGCATTGGATCACAGCCAAACATATGTTGAGTTACTTGAAACATACCATTATAGGAACTCTATAGGTTCAGGAACACAAACATGCATTCCTGACCCTATAGTGTTAAAACCACCATCTAGTCCCCCTAAATATGGTCAAATTTTACTTGTATTCAAGTTTGCAGCTGCTGCTTCTGCTCCCTACCTGCTTGGCTGACATCATCAGAAGTGATTCTGCGAGCCAATCACAATGCTTCCCCATAGGATTGGCTGAGACTGTCAAGGAGGCAGATCAGGGGCAGAGCCAGCACAAGTCAAACACAGCCCAGGCCAATCAGCATCTCCTCATAGAGATGAATTGAATCAATGCATCTCTATAAGAAAAGACACTAGGCAGAGGCAGAGGATGGGGACACTGAATGGCAATACTGCACAGTGTGGAAGCACCTCTAGCAGCTATCTGAGGGGTGGACAGTGGAGTTATCACTGGGATGTAATGTGAACACTGAATTCTCTCTGAAAACACAGTGTTTACTGCAGAAAGCCTGAAGGGACTGATTATATTCACCAGAACAAATACAATAAGCTGTAGTTGTTCTGATGACTATAGTGTCCCTTTAACCGTGAGATGTGTAACAAGAAATGTAGTTAAGACCTGAAACTCGAAGCATTACAGTGATGCTGATGTGAATGATAGAACCAGTCTATCTGACATCAGAAAAGGGAGGAGAGTCCCAGCCCGGCGCTGGAGAAAAAGTAAAGGATTAACCCCCTTCCTCTCCCCAGAGCCCGGCGGGAGGGGGACCCTGAGGGTGGGGGCACCCTCAGGGCACTATAGTGCCAGGAAAATGAGTTTGTTTTCCTGGCACTATAGTGGTCCTTTAAATACCACTTCCTACAATCAGTGAAAGTGTTGCTGGGTTATAGAATTTTTAGAATTCAGCTATTTTGATCTTAAATCTAAAATTCAGATTGAACTGAAAAACCCGGATAATCCCCACCCTTTGGCCTCCCCTAATATAAGTATCCCTTTATTGGCCACATTAACCCCATGACGACCATCGGCATTTTTGCCTTGCCGACCGATGACGGTCCTGAACCGTCCTAACGGTCTTAGTTACTTACCTGATCGCCGTCGTTCCCCCGGCGGCGATCAGCGTGGCTCCGGTTGTGGGGAGACTGCCTGCAGCCCAGACAGTCTCCCCACACTGAATTAGGACCCCTGTGGCCATGTGATCGCTTAACACAGCGATCACATGGTCACAATAGGTGTCCATGTGTCTGCCTGCAGGGGGACTGTCTGTGCTGACAGGCAGTCTCCCTGCTAGTGTAAAATCAAAAAAAATAAATAAAGTTAATGTTAATAAAAAAAAAATAAATAATTATATATGTGTATATATGATATATAGACATATATTATATCTATATAATATATGTCTATATATCATATATATAATGTCATACTAAGTGTATTTTTATATTAATATGTACTTATATTAATATAAAAATACACTTATAATTAAATTACACACGTATATATATAATATATATAATAACTATATATATTGTATATATATATTATTATAAAATATAAATAATAAGTAATTTAAATTAAATGAATTTTTTTTTAATAATAAAAATTTTAAAAAAATTATATATCTATATGAAATTTTATTCTAACTATTTTAAAATTAATATTTATATCAAAATAGAATGAATTTGTATATATATCTATGTATATATAAATAAATAAAAATAATACGAAATATACATATGTCCATATACAAAATTACATAAATAATTATATAAATATACACGTAGACTTCAAATATATAAATATGCATATATATTTAAATTCTACGTGCGTATTTATGTAATATTTTTACATAATTCAGTAATTTTATTGATTGCAATTTGAGGGACCTGCCTGCCAACCCAGGCCGAAATTCCAGAGAATTTAATTTGCTAGCACTGTATTTTACCCTGTAACGTTCTACGACACCCTAAAACCTGTACATGGGGGGTACTGTTTTACTCGGGAGACTTCGCTGAACACAAATATTAGTGATTCAAAACAGTAAAACATATCACAGCGATGATATTGTCAGTGAAAGTGACTTTTTTTGCATTTTTCACACACAAACAGCACTTTTACTGATGATATAATTGTTGTGATATGTTTTCCAGTTTTTAAACACTAATATTTGTGTTCAGCGATGTCTCCCGAGTAAAACAGTACCCCCCATGTACAGGTTTTATAGCATTTTTGAAAGTTACAAGGTCAAATATATGGGTCAAATATTTTTACATTGAAAATGGCCAGGTTGGTTACGTTGCCTTTGAGAGCGTATGGTAGCCCAGGAATGAGAATTACCCTCATGATGGCATACCATTTGCAAAAGAAGACAACCCAAGGTATTGCAAATGGGGTATGTCCAGTCTTTTTTAGTAACCACTTGGTCACAAACACTGGCCAAAATTAGCGTTCAATTTAGTTTTTTTACTTTTTTCACACACAAACAAATATGAATGCTTACTTTGGCCAGTGTTTTCGACTAAGTGGCTACTAAAAAAGACTGGACATACCCCATATTGAATACCCTGGGTTGTCTACTTTAAAAAAAATATGTACATGTGGGGTGTTATTCAGAGATTTATGACAGATAATAGTGTTACAATGTCACTATTGATAAATTTAAAAATGTATGTTTTGAAACCGCAATATCCTACTTGTACCTATAGCCCTATAACATGCAAAAAAAAGCAAAAAAGCACGTAAACACTGGGTATTTTTAAACTCAGGACAAAATTTTGAATCTATTTAGCAGTTTTTTTCATTCGCTTTTGTAGATGAGTAAAAGATTTTTCAAGTAAAAGTCAAAAAACATGTATTTTTTTCAATTTTTCATCATATTTTTTATTTTTTTTAAATTAAAATACATGAGATTATATAAATAATGGTATGTAAAGAAAGCCCCTTTTGTCCTGAAAAAAACAATATATAATTTGTATGGGAACAGTAAATGTGAAAGCGAAAAATTACAGCCAAACACAAACACCACAAAAGTGTAAAAATATGCCTGGTCGCAAATGTACAACATCGCAAAAACAGTCCAGTCCTTAAGGGGTTAAATAGTGTGAGGTAGTCCACAAGCTTCAGTTTAGGGTGTCCTGAGAAGTTGAAACCACCAAACTGGTTCACAAACTTGTGAAACTGCAATTGGAAAATGTCTTTAGTCTTTGCATTAGATGACTGGATTTTATATTTTTCTAGTGGGGGGGTTGCTTGCTTAGCAGTCTCTTTTAGTGAGCACAAATTAGGGTTGGCCTGAATCGACATGTTTGCAACTTGAAGCACACTCCAATGTGTTTCCAATACTTTTTGTCAACTGATTTCTGATATTGCTGTCATTATTTTAGGTATTGCATTGCTCCTTTCCTCTTCTTTCAGCATGTAGATAAAAGAACACTACAAGCACCATCACCACTACAGCCCACTAGAGTAAGTAGTCGAATGAGTCAGCCTTGCATTGTACGGTTTAGCTCGCTGGAGTTAAAGGAACACTTCAGTGTCAGGAAAACAATCATGTATTCCTAACACTATAGTGTTTAAACTAGCTGTTCAGGTGACCGCCCCCCTCTGTGGAGTTATAAGGTGAGTTAACTTGCCTTTTCTCCCTCACCGTACCACCTTAATTACTGAGATAATCAGTCCAAATGAAAGCATTGGGAGGTTTTTGCGCATGGGCCGCAAAACTCCACTCTGTGCCATTCAGCATTCTTTGAAAAGGCAGCGTTTATATTGCTGAGCCTGCAGGGACATGCTATAGACACCAGAACCACTACATTAAGCAGTAGTGGTTCTAGTGACTATGGTGTCCCTTTAATGGATGATCTTTGTAGGAGCCTTTGAATGCAGAGGAGGTGGTGGTGGGAGCCCGGCAGCAGGGCCGGCACGTCCATAAGGTGCACCAGCCTGGGGGTCGCTAGATTAGAGTGACCTGCAGGAAGTGGGCACAGAGCGCTCCCTCCTGCCAGTCACTTAGTGTAGCGTGGTTGAGCAGAGCGGACCGCTGTAGAGGAGGATCTGTTTCCTGTACCCAGCCAGACTAACAGGAAGAGCTCACTGAGATAGCATTTCCTGTCAGTCCAGCTGGGTACAGGAAACTGAAGCTCTCGTACCGTGGTCTGCTCCGTTTGACCACGCTACAAGAAAGGTAGGAGATACACCGGGGACCAAGGGGGGGAGAGAGAGGGGCACTAAGGGGCAGGAGCAACACTATGGGACAGGGGAGGGGGGTAAACTAAAAAAGAGGGGCTGGAAAAGAGGAAAAAGAGACACAGAGAGGCTGGGAGAGAAGGAGACACACAAGGGGCTGGGTGGAGTAAGACCCACAAAGGGGGGATGTAAGAAACACACAAGGGAGGTGTAAGACATACAATGGGGAAAATAGGGGATAAGATACACTAAAGGGGGTAAGACATTTTAAAAAAGGGGATAATAAGCAAAATGAGGAAGGTGAAGATGCTTTTTTTTTAGTGGGGAGGGCAGGGGCGCCAAAATCTTCGTCTGTGTATCCACAAATCCTTGCACTGGCCCTGCCTGGCAGACTCCAAGTCAGTTGTTGAACTGATCTGAATGATTTTTCACTATTTACACTTGGAGGGTGCCATGGCACCGTAATCACCATAGCAAGACATAGTGAACCATCATTACCGAGGATATTCAGTATTTACTTATCTCCTATATTTAACATATATGTATTAGTGGGGTCTAAAAGTAAAATGAAATAAAAAGTTGAAATCCACCCCACTGTATTTACCTCTATCCTCAAACTGCATGCCTTCATCTAGCAACCTGTCCATCATTGTTCCAAGCATTGCCCTTTGCACCCGACAGTCCACACGGAGAGAGGAAGAGAAACAATGTTTTATAAATGCAATCAATCATTATATTTTTATTGATTTATTTGCCAAAGTTGGAGTTTAGGGAAACATAGAAACATAGAAACATAGAGTGTGACGGCAGATAAGAACCATTCGGCCCATCTAGTCTGCCCAATTTTCTAAAAACTTTCATTAGTCCTGTAACGGACCGTTTCTCTCACAAGGGGATAAAATCGGTTTAGGCGATAATCCCCTTTCCCATAGACCAGCAGCTATTGCAATCACCAACTTCCCGAACTCCAAACTGTACGAATCCCCAACTCACGAACAAGAAATACACGAACTCTGGAAGCAGCCGAACAGGAAAAGCAATACGAACGGCTTACACTCCTGGCAGTCAGCACACAATCCAATTCCCCCCATAACGAGACGACACTTCGTTTTGAGGGTTAAGCAGAATCTCTAGATTTATTCACACAGCCTCCTTTTAAGACATTCTCCCATGCAAGGGAGGGATCCACAACAATTAGTACCCCAGCCAATAATGTACCAGTTACCTCCCACACATCTCCTCCCCTTAGTGTGACACATAATCCCATTAATACAGACACAAATTCCCTGGGATACTGGATGTACCCCTAAACATAGGAATACCCCTTTAAATGTTACATCCCCTGGTAGCCCTGATCTGGGTGAGACACATATCCAAAAATCACCCAGATCGGACCAGGGGTTCAGGAATTATAACGGGTTAAAGTTTTGACCGACTGCATGGCAAAAGTATCCGAAAATAGTTCCATGTATTTTGGCCCTGCAGTCGGTCACAGAAAAGGGAATCAAACACACGAATTGCCTGGGTTATGGAGCTTGGGGAGGATTCGTATGAATCCCCCTGTTCGTGGGATCCTTTCTACCGAACGGCGGGCCGTTCGGTAGTTTCTGCACGAATTGCTGGAAGTCTGGAGGTCTCAGCGGTGTTTGCTTAGTCGAGTGTCCGATTTTAGTTCCAGACACTCGACGGCAAAACACCGCTGTTCGGGAGTTTAAGATGGCCGCCGCCACGTGTTCGTTTCACGAATGGCGGCCACCCAGAGGACACAACACACAGTACACATATTGCCAATTACCCGTTTGC
This sequence comes from Pelobates cultripes, assembly GCA_933207985.1. Taxonomy (NCBI): domain Eukaryota; kingdom Metazoa; phylum Chordata; class Amphibia; order Anura; family Pelobatidae; genus Pelobates; species Pelobates cultripes. Next base: position 92,077,000 of record OW240913.1, read on the forward strand.
AACATTGTTGCAAACGGTAATTGGAGGCACACTTACTCCCGGGTGGTCTGGTTGTTCGGTAGTTTCACCCAATATAATGAATGAAGTGATTCTACCGAACAATCAGGGAATGCTGCATTCACATAACACTTTACACCGAACACATAATATTAAATACAGCCTGAATGCAATTTGCTACACAGTCTTAAAAGGCATTATTCCTAACAGGCAGAATATGTTCACGGAGGGCCCTTAAAGGGCCAGTAGCAGCAATATAAAAATGTCACATGCCCAAATATTGCATACAAAAGTACGAATTCACAAGGGGGCCATAGTCAGATGGCAGGAGGCTGGCAACCAGGCTTCTCCAGTGCATAGTGGCGAGGTTGGTTTCGCCACACTTCTCCCCTTTACCAATCAGACTAACAGGGTATCTGACCTCCTGCCGGTCAGTGCCCTTGTTAGTCCAGCAGCCCACCCACAAAACACAATCCGTAATACAGCCCACCCACAATAACTGGCTACTACACCAGGGTAGAGTAGGACTTTGTCCGTGTCCAGGTGCCTCACCCTGGCTGCGTGGGTGACTGGTCAGCGTACTGGGTGGGTTGCTGAGGGTACAGAGACCAGCGGTACTCTGTCCTGGTGCCAGCACTACCATGGGAGCAGTCTGGTTGGAGCCTGGTTGCTGGAGGGGAAGACAGACTGTCTCCCCTTTGCCTAAACAGTCCTGCTGCTGGGTGACAGGACCGACTGTCCTTACCCCCGGTGGTGCATGTGCAGCGACTACTGTCCCATCTGCACTGTTGTGGAGATTACTGTCTCCCCTTGGTGGGCTAAGCTGCCGCTGGGGGGAGGGTGTAACAAGCTCCTCTCCCATACATACTTTCAGCCGCTGGGGAGAGGGGATAACAAGCTCCTCTCCCTGACACACTCTCGGCTGTTGAAGGGGGAGACCGACTGTCTCCCCTTTCAATAATTCGTCCTGTTGCTGGAGAAAGGTGATAACTGGTTCCTCTCCCTGGAACACTCTCTGCTGTTGGAGAGGGGGACCAACTGTCTCCCCTTTTAATATATTGTCCTGCTGCTGGGGAGCGAGACCGACTGTCTCCGCTTCCTGCAGGACACACTGCCGCTGGGGAGGGAGGACGGCACCTTCGGCTCCCTGGGGTACACACTGCCGCTGGGGAGGAAGGACTGCACCTTCAGCTCCCTGGGGTATACGCTGCCGCTGGGGAGGAAGGACTGCACCTCCTGCTCCCTGGGGTACACACTGCCGCTGGGGAGGAAGGACGGCACCTTCAGCTCCCTGGGGTACACGCTGCCGCTGGGGAGGAAGGACGGCACCTTCAGCTCCCTGGGGTACACGCTGCCGCTGGGGAGGAAGGACGACACCTTCTGCTCCCTGGGACACACACTGCCGCTGGGGAGGAAGGACGGTACCTTCTGCTCCCTGGGACACACACTGCCGCTGGGGAGGAAGGACGACACCTTCTGCTCCCTGGGACACACACTGCCGCTGGGGAGGAAGGACGGCACCTTCTGCTCCCTGGGACACACACTGCCGCTGGGGAGGAAGGACGGCACCTTCAGCTCCCTGGGACACACACTGCCGCTGGGGAGGAAGGACGACACCTTCTGCTCCCTGGGACACACACTGCCGCTGGGGAGGAAGGACGGCACCTTCTGCTCCCTGGGACACACACTGCCGCTGGGGAGGAAGGACGACACCTTCTGCTCCCTGGGACACACCTATGAGTCCCCGTAACGCACTCTGCCTCCGGATAGGGCGGCTGATACCTTTGGCTGGATCTGCCATGAACTCCAGGTACTCGTCTACCTGGCTCCTTACGAACTGCACGTATTTCTCCGGGGGGTTGGGTCCAAAGAAAGCCAGCCGCATAGCAAACTCTCTGTCATACTGCTCCTGAGTGTAGCTAGGTGCCATGCTTGCGCTGCTGAAGTTGGTTCTTTTGTCGATAGGGTCGCTGTACGTGTACTGGCGTTGCCCTCACTTTGTAATCCAAGGAATGGTGTTGCCCTGTAGCTGTCTTCCTGGTTGTAGGAACGATCCCGCCGCTGCCACCAATTGTAACGGACCGTTTCTCTCACAAAGGGGATAAATCCGTTTAGGCGATAATCCCCTTTCCCATAGACCAGCAGCTATTGCAATCACCAACCTCCCGAACTCCAAACTGTACGAATCCCCAACTCACGAACAAGAAATACACGAACTCTGGAAGCAGCCGAACAGGAAAAGCAATACGAACGGCTTACACTCCTGGCAGTCAGCACACAATCCAATTCCCTGGTCTATGGGAAAGGGGATTATCGCCTAAACCGATTTTATCCCCTTGTGAGAGAAACGGTCCGTTACAAGTCCCTAGCCTTATCTTATAGTTAGGATAGCCTTATGCCTATCCCATGCATGCTTAAACTCCTTTACTGTGTTAACCTCTACCACTTTAGCTGGAAGGCTATTCCATGCATCCACTACCCTCTCAGTAAAGTAATACTTCCTGATATTATTTTTAAACCTTGTCCCTCTAATTTAAGACTATGTCCTCTTGTTGTGGTAGTTTTTCTTCTTTTAAATATAGTCTCCTCCTTTACTGTGTTGATTCCCTTTATATATTTAAATGTTTCTATCATATCCCCTCTTCTCCAGTTACATGTTTGTTTGGCACTTACCCAGTGGTTTCTGGGATATCAAAATTTCACTTATTGGACTGAGTCACGGGGCTTTAATATATAATGGAATCCCTATAACAGCAAGTGTTATGGAGTGAGCTTATGTGGGATTAATGACACAAACATGGAAGCCTGGTAGAATGGCTAGGAACAAGCCACTAACATGCACAACTGTAGGAACAATGTTTTTTTTTTTTATTCAGAGCTCAGAGATACCATATAGAATCCTGGGAATGATGAATTAAATGTCGTTTTAATGTATGTGTGTCAGGAGATCATCTCAGGCATCCTCTGTCTCCCCAAGCAGTTGTAGAAGTATAGGTGCCCATATAGATGCTTTGCACACTTAGTCTGTATGTAGGTGCTAATAAAGCTCTTATACATATATAATGCCAAAGCATAGTTTTGCACGCATTATGCATGTGTTTGATCTGCACTAAGCTGCAGTTGTGAATGAATGATATTGTTGTGCTTGAAATAAAGCTTTTTTTTTTTTTTTTTAAAAACCCTTAGTCCTGGACAGTGAAACAATCTACCAACACGCTTTCAATGAATAGATTATGAATATGGAGAATGGTGTTGAACTTAGGTTAATTACTGCAATAAGAAAGTTTAGAAGAACTTCCGCCAGATGGCTGAAAGTTTATAAGTAAATAGTAATAAACCTTACCACTAACATGTCCTTAGGTGACATAGGACAAAGTACAAACATAATGAATCAATTACAAGGTGATACAGTGCCAGAGACAAATTGTATATTCCAGGATACTTTAAGGTTTTAATTTTGTAACAGACCATTCATTTTAATATTTTAAAGGGACCCTAGAGGCAACAAGACCACTTCATCTGTCCGTACTCCCACCTCTGATGCTCGCCTTCAAGATTTCTCAGGGACTGCACCATTCCTGTGGTACTCGCTTCCCTCCTCCGTTAGATGCTAACCCAGTCTCCACTCCTTCAAAAAATCGTTAAAAACCCACTTCTCCATAAAAGCGTATCCATTAAACTGTTAATAGCTCCTGACTGATTCCTCTTCTGCAACTGTCATTAGTCTAATACTATCCTTACCTTTTTGTGTCATTTTACCCCACTCTGTTCTAGCATGTAAGCTCATTGAGCAGGACCCTCAACCCCTCTGTTCCTGTGTGTCCAACTTGTCTGGTTACAACTACATGTCTGTTTGTCCACCCATTGTAAAGCGCTGCGGAATTTGTTGGTGCTATATAAATAATAATAATAATTGAATTGTAAGGGTGCCGTGTTCCACTGTTTTACCTGTGCAGAACAACAGTGGTTTTTATTGCAGGGTTTAAGTGCCTCTAGTGGCAGTCACTTAGAGAGTCACTAGAGGCATTTCCGAGGAAATAACAGAATAATCTGATTGTGGCAGCGCTGCATTTTGATGCACATTCACACTAGCTCCCAATGTTTGCCTATGGGGTCTTAATCATCTCAGCCATGTAGATGGAGGACGACGCTGCAAGAGAGAAAATGCAAGTAAAAGTACTTATTGTTTTTTTTTTTTGTGTACATACATTTGTATTCCTAACGCTACATAGTGTTACTTTAATTACTTGTTTCTGGTATTATGCTAGAAAATTGTCAGAGAGGATGGATGGTGCTATTGTATTAAAAAAACAAAAAACAATACTGCTTGGAAACTATAGACCAGTATGCTTGAAGGGACATTCCAGGCTAAAAGATATAAAATACTCATCTTTAAAGTTCCTGCATTTGCTGCGTTTCCAGGTCTCAGAAACTAGTTTTTTTTTGCATAGCAGTGATTCCTAAGCACATACAGTGGAAGTCATTTCTGTCTGATAGCATCTACAAGGGCAGCCCAAACTTGAATCCCATGTGCACACAGCCTGTCTGGGTGACTTGAAGAATCTACCACTACCCAGAATGTGTATAATGCACACATATTTGGATTGGCAGAGGATGAAATATAGCTCCTTCTTCTGAGGTTTAATGTTATAGAATCAGGTTTATAACTGCAACCAAATATAACAACTGTTAGAGGAACACCCCAGGAATAGTTCTAAATGACCTCCTCCATTAAACATAGTGATTAAAAACAGCAATTTTCACTTTAGCTAAAAGCACCTTTTCTCCCAGACATCAAAGAATGAAAGTATACGTCCTCCTTGGGCTGTACAAATATAAAAATATTTGTATGATGCATACATACCATAACATTTGTCACCATCAGAATCAAATTGAAATCACAGACATCAGTTGTTTTTTTTTTTCAATGTCTTAATTTTTATTAGTTTTGCGTGATGTCACGCCAGACAACAAAATAGGGGGATACAGAAAGGAAGAAGGGGAAGGGGTAACATTATATAGACACAATCAAAGGTTCCATTACATATATAGAGCATGGCTAACATTATGCGTTGGTTGACATGTAAGGAGGTAGTTACAATCTAGTTTGAGTATTATCCGAGTTAGTCTGAGCTCAGCATAACGTATCGGAAGTTATCGGGGTGGCCCTGGGGAGACTCGCTTGTTTGACCTGAGTTGCTAGCGGGGTGGGATGGGGCGACCCTCCGTCCCTAATCAGATGGGGACCTCTAAACTGGAACAATGGGTACTGGTCTGGTGGGGGTGCTTAGGTACCTGCGAGTAAGCTCTCTGGGAAATTTTGGGTACTGTGCGTTGGGTAATCAACTTGAGCCCGCTAGAAGAGTTGGCCTTCCCAACTCCCCACATCCCACTACCTGCAGGAGTGTACTGCGCTCCAGCTGAGCCATAGTTTTGCGTGTTTGTCCTCATTGGATTGCAACCGGAAAGCTAGCCGTTCATGTTCGTAAGTCGAGTGAACTCTATTTTTCACCTCCTGAATACTAGGGGGTGCAGACATCAGTTTTAAGGACGGCTTCTCCACTGCTGTTTCTTTCCTGTGGATCTTCAGCAGGAACTTTAAAGATATTCTTTATATTTATTTGCAATTTTGTGCATTATATGGAGATGAAAAAAACTGGTAAATTGCCAGTATGGAGTGTGTCTTTAAGTGCAAATTTCTCCACTTAGTTACCTGTGGGTTAAATGAATTCTTACTAATATACTTTTATTTTCTAACAAGTATACTTTTACCCGAGGTTTATACTACTATACTGCAATATATATTTATAAATATTTTTTTGCATTTCTTTGATACAGATCATGCTGTGATATGCAATTTACCCAAATCATTGATTCACAAATAAAAAAACAAGTCATTGATTGATACATATATGGGTGCACCAAAAGTAATGCAGATAGTACATTAATAACATAGAAACATAGAATGTGACGGCAGATAAGAACCATTCAGCCCATCTAGTCTGCCCATTTTTCTAAATACTCTCATTAGTCCCTAGTCTTATCTTATAGTTAGGATAGCCTTATGCCTATCCCATGCATGCTTAAACTCCTTTACTGTGTTAACCTCTACCACTTCAGCTGGAAGGCTATTCCATGCATCCACTACCCTCTCATTAATGTAATACTTCCTGATATTATTTTTAAACCTTTGTCCCTCTAATTTAAGACTATGTCCTCTTGTTGTGGTAGTTTTTCTTCTTTTAAATATAGTCTCCTCCTTTAAGCTAAGATAGTCCTCATATTGGCTATTTGAAGATAAGATATATCATTTAAATGTATTCTTCTGTCTACGATAAAGGACACTTAAAGAACAATATCAAAATGTGCAGTATTGCACCTAAAGCGGTTTCCTTGTTAAATATCACCACCCAATGGATGCAGCACACATCACAATGCATTCTGCTCTACAGTATCCCATGGGTTTACAGCATATTACATTACAAAGAAGATGATTCTAATGCCATATGTATTCCTTTTTAGATTTCTGTACAAATCTTACGCATTGAATAAGACTCCATAGGTAAAAGCCAATTGTTTTGTTCAGGCGCAGATTAAAAAAAAATGTGTTTGATTCCTTCATACCAGCTGAAACAAATGTGTACATATAGCTATTCTGCTTTACCTGAAATTGTAATTGATGGTTATATCTAAGCACTAGTTGGGAAGAGAAAAAAAAAATTAGTTTATAGACAAAGGCTCGGTGTCATGTAAATATTTAAACATACTGTATGAAGAGAAAAATAAAACAAAAACATGCTGCACTCAAACCACCTGACATTTTGGCATTTCTTCACTTAATTAGGAAATGTGAAGAAGTGACAAGGTCATTGCAAATTACAAACCAAAACAATAGTTATTCCAGTTTGGCAGTTGTAGACCAACATTTGCAATCCTCTGTTCAGTTGTACATAATTCCTGATCTGTAGAATTGTGAGTGTTACGTCTTGAATGACTGAACATTGTGGCTTTCACAATGCAGAAAAGGAGTTGGAATGCATGTTTCTCTATTTCAACCCTTAAAGGACCACTATAGTGCCAGGAAAACATACTCGTTTTC
>OW240913.1:92084195-92329923 GCA_933207985.1 Pelobates cultripes
CTATCCTCTTAAAATGTAAAAAAGTCTAAACATAACACCTACACCGTTTCCCAAAACAGAACATGCATTTGTTTCCTGCAAGGTTTCATTCTGGATATGAAAACTATAAATATATGAACACATACATATACACACTGGGCATTAGCTACCCCCAATATTTCAGCTCAGGAGAGGGAGTATGCATGCTCAAGATTAGGAATCCCTATACTGCTCTGCGGCCATCAGATTGTGACTTTTGTAAAATAATGCATACATATCATCCATGTTAAACTATTTCTCATGAGTATAGTAAAACAGAATGTATACATTTGAGAAGCAAGATGTGGATTATTTGCCGGGACATCTAATTTTTGAGGTTTTTTTCCCCATCAACTTGTCAAATGAAATACCAAAACACTGAACCTGAATTGTTGATAATTTAGTGTATATAAGCAACTAAAGGGACAATACAGTCACCAAAACAATTTGCTTAGACATTTTTGGTGTCTAGATCATGCCCCTGCATTCTCACTGCTCAATTATGAATTAGATCACTTTGTTAATACAGTCCTAGTTACACCTCCCTGCAGGTGATGTACACAGCATTCCTAAGCACTTCCTGTAAAGAAGTTTACACTTCTTTTTGCAAATTCTGTTTAATTTAAAACTTATCTCCTGCTCTTGCTAGATCATGGAGAAGACTCTTGTATGTAATTAGAGTGCAATTTGCAGAGCAGGAGATAAAGACGCTTAAAGTTACATCTGATTGAAAATGAAGCCATTTTGTTTTCATGTAGTCTGTGTCAGTCAGTTAGGGGAGGTGTGGCTAGAGGTATATAAACAAAAACAAATGTTTAATTCATCAATGGCAGAGAATAGAGCAGTGAAATTACTTTGAGTTATGATCCATACACAAAAATTGCTTCAATAATCTAAAAGTTGTTTTGATGACCATGGTGTACCTTTAAGTGTATGTTGGTCAGTGCTCGGTTTCAATAATAGAAAATAAATCTCCAGCATTCCTCATTGACATTTTCCCCCATTTATTATTGGACATTCATCTTGGAAGGCATAACAGGAGTCTCTGCATCCTTATAGTTATAGAAGTGGGTGCTCTTTATTATCATCTGTTATAGTTGGAATTCTGTTTCAGGTTACCCGTAAGTGTGCGTTGGAATTTTTCTTTGAAAAAAAGGAATGCAACACACAATTTTTCTAAGTTATTTAATAAAAATTGGACTGTATACACGCAGACTAAAACCAAATGTAAGAAAAAAAAAAATCTCTCACAATTTCTTAAATAATCAAGTTTAAATATAAGTGTCTGCAACTGGTTCATGTAAAAGAAAATATGACATCTTTACAGCAATGTATCACAAGCTGTTCTGTTTAATACACTGCCTTATAATAATTACAGCCTGACCACGGTCATAATAAATGTTACACTGCCAAGGTATAACGTGCAAGAGAACAGAGGTCAATAAAAACCCAGACTTGCCAATTTCCAGAATTTTTGTCATATCTTCGGTTTTATTTTACAAAGAAAAGGGGAGATGGGAAGAGGGAGAAAAAAAAAACCAAAAAAAAAAAAAAAACTGAAGTCCATAAACAGACAGCTAAACATTACATATCTGCTCCCTTCTGCCAAATGAATATTTAGCGTCTGTGTCTGCCATGTCCAGAATGGCTACTGCCATGATGTTTGCTTTTGTGTGACCTCTCGAATGACCGAGATCTCTCTCGCCTATCCCTATGATGTCTCTCGTGTCTGTGCTTCTTGCCAGGGTCAGCATGATCTCTTGATTTGCTTGGAGTTGGAGAATGAGACTTTTTCCTTTTATGGCCATGTCTGCTTGAGCTTCTTAAGTCCTCCCCTCGATGTTTTGGTTTTAGGCGTGGAGATCCATGGTTATGATGCCTATGAGGACTCTCACTGTGGCTTCGAGACCGGCTTCTTGACCTCGAACTGTATGTTCCAGAACGACTTCGTCTGTTGTTATAGCTTTAAAAAAAATTAAATAAAAGTTACAGACACTGTGTCAAAGACCTGATATTCTACCTAAAGGACATTAAATGCAATGTAAAGGACAGAGAGGCAACCATTTGCAAAGCAGCTTATACAGAACATAACTCAAATCATCCTATTCCAGTAATTGGCTGAGCCTGAAAAGAATTTGTTCAAACTAGATTACATGGCAAGTCACCATTTCCTCCACCCCCAATACTTAATATAGCTCTGTTACTACAACTCAACATGTATAGCAAAATCTCAAGTAACCTCAGCATTCCAAAATATGTCCAGTGAGGAGTGTGACATCATGAGTCATTGCCTGAAGTGGGAGTGAAGAGGAGGAGCAACAGATCTGATTGACTTGAGTTCAGTGAGAAATCCAGAGTGCATGCACTTACTTTTCACAGCACTGTTGCTATGCCAAGGGGAAAGAGACCGCAAATAACTGCACTGTACCTAATGACTTATGATAGCAGCCATCAGTGAACTAAGATTTGGGTTTAGCTGCAGAAAGAAGCATAAGACACGTTCTGCGACTATAGTGCACAAATGTAAACTAGTCATTGTGTAATTTCAAATATAAATGGAACAATAATTATACTCAAGCTAGATATAATAATCAAAGATTCTAACCAAGATAGAACTTGCTTCTATTTGATAATGGGATACCATTCTTTAATAGTAGAACCCATTTGTTGTATTTAAGGAGAAACCAGTTAAAGGGACACTATATATAGTCACCAGAACAACTAGAGCTTATTGAATTTGTTCTGTGAGTAGAATCATTACCTTCAGGCTTTTTGGGGTAAACACTGTCTTTTCAGAGAAAATGCAGTGTTTACATTGCAGCCTAGTGATAATTTCACTGGCCGCTCCTCAGATAGCTGTTAGAGATCCTTCCTAGGTAATGGCTGCCTAAAATGCATTCAAACAGTGTCTTCTCCCTCTGCATGCAGACACTGAACTTTCCTCATAGAGTTTAATTTATTCAATTCATCTCTACGAGGAGATGCTGATTGGCCAGGGCTGTGTTTGAATTGTGCTGGCTCTGCCCCTGATCTGCCTCCTTGTCAGTCTCAGCCAATCCTATGGAGAAGCATTGTGATTGGATCAGGCTACCACTTCTGCTGATGTCAGCAGGCAGGTCAAAAGGAAACCGGGACAAAGCTAGCAGCTTCAGGCTTGAATACGAGTAAGATTTTACTATATTTACTGAGGCATGAGGGAGCCACGTGGGCTAGATGGTGGTTTTAACCCTATAGGGTCAAGAATACATGTTTGTGTCCCTGACCCTATAGTGCTTCTCTAAAAAATAAAAAGTGTAACTCACTGTCTCCTTGGAGAACGGGATCTGGATCTTGACTTTGTTTGTGATCGTGATCTACTGCCACTCCTGCTTCTTTTTACTTCTTTACGCAGTCTACAAGAATATATAAGGACATATATATTACATACACACAGATCAATTAGACAATTCTACTGCCAGTCCATTCAGAAGCAATACATAATCTCTAAGAGAATTATTTTTCATTTAAAATCATCTAGGGAAATAGTGGACTGGGCAGTCTATAAATGGCAATCAATCCAAATGTCTTGATCTTTTACTTGCCAGCCATGAGACTGCAGCCAGTAATTATGTAAATTTCCACAGAAATCACAACAAACTCACCAGACTGGATGAAAATATAAATAATCAAAAATATATTGTCAATGCTGGAAGCAAAGTTTGATACCCAACTCAGAGAAAAATTTTTTCCTAGTCCATAAAAATAATATATAAATATATAATAGTATAAAATTATATATAAGTCTTCTTCAAAGTATGGCATCAATTATAACATTCCCACATACAATTAGGTCTCCTACCATAAAAGGATACTATAGGCACCAAAACAACAGTTTTGAGCAGTATCACTGCTCAATTCTCTGTCATTTAGGAGTTAAATCACTTTTTATACAGCTCTAGTCACCTCTCCCTGTATGTGACTTACAAAGCTTTCCTAAACACTTCCTGTAAAAAGTCATCTAATTTTTACACTTCCTTTATTGCACATTGTTTAACTTTAGAATGTCTTATCTCGTGCTCGGTAATAGCCTGCTAGAGCCTCCTGTGTGTGATTAAGGGAACACTATAGGCGCACCGATCACTTAACTCTGCTAGATGGTCTGAGAAGATCATTTGATTGGCCCGGTACAAATTTGGCCTCTGATGTGCTCTAGATAAACACTGGATTAGTAGAAATCAATCTAATAAAATGGGTGTAGCTGCAGAACATTTGTATTCCTTAAGGGGAATACAAATGTGTCCTTAAGGGGTTAAAGTTTAATTTACAAAACTAAAAGTAAAGTAAATTAAGATCTGATTGACAATGATTTTGTTTAATGCAGATATTGTCTGTCACAGCCAGGGAATGAGTGGATAGGGATGAATTGACAAAAGAAAAAAGGAATTTAACTACAGGTGGTCCTCATTTTGTAACTGCTTGCACTTTCAACCAGCTCTCTAGCGTAGGGTAAGTGCGAGCAGTTGTGGGGATTCTCTGCTCTTCTGCATTCGTATTTGTTTGGGGAAATTTCCCCGAACATAGAATGCAAATCAGAGCAGGGAATCCCTCCACTCACTTACCGACCAAGTTGTTCTACGACCGGGTCGTAGGAATGGAACTCGGTCGGTAACCAAGGAGTACCTGTATCTTATAAATTAATACGGATTTTTTAATAATTGTTCTGATACCATGACGATCCCCATTACCTTCTGCAAAACACTAAAGATTACCCACATGCAGTGCAGCATTAAGACTATTGGCATGGCACTAGCCAGACAAAGAAAACTATCTTTCCTGTTACATTTATAGCATGTTTGGAGAAATCAACAGCTAGGCAAGACATGAAAAGGAATCCACACTGCATTGTAAATTATTACTTCAGAACATTCCTGCAGTTGAAAGCATGCCCAACACAATGCTACCATGCTTACCCGTTATAAGGGCTTTTTGAAGACTGCTTATCTTCAGGTTCACGTTTAATTTTTGCAGAAACTGGAGACTTTTCTTCCACTTTCATTTCTCGAGGAGAACCTTAAAGGGGAAAGATGAGGGGAGCACACAATTGTGAATTACAATACAGACACTCAGCACAGTGACTGTATATACCAATATTTATTTGGTGGGAAGACAAAACACACCCTTGCTAAAATTAAATCAGATTCCAGCATTGAGAAATGGGTACAGGATCAGCTAGACTAAGCACACTGAACATTTGATTCCAGGTTTAATTCAACATATCTTAATATTATACTTTACATTTAAAAGGGCTGAAATATTGATGTGTGCAAGTTCTATATACTCCTGTATGACTTATGTACAGCCGACTTATGTATGACATGCATTTAGCCAGTTATTTACAGAGTATGACACTACGGATACGTAAATGCTCAAACAGAGACAATACCGAACTATGAAACTTACAAGGCTTAGATGCAGGAGAGAAGCCTCCCATGGTCGAGAGAGCTGGAGTTCCATCTGGATTTAATCCCTTCGCTTTCAATTTAGCCTCTTGTAATGCCATTTTTCTCTTTTCCACTTCTTTATCCAAAAGGTCATAGTTTGGCTGTAGGAATTAAAAAGGGAATTATATAAATGCCAGTATACTACTGTATACGATTATAACTCAAAAAGAAATACAGGCAACCATAAAAGTCCTTATGCGGTCTTTAAGGCTTTACAAAGTTCAGTCCAGAATGTGATCTGTCTTCATAATGATTTCTACCAGAATACACGTGCTCCCAGATTCTTTTAACCCAACTGCCATCAACTATGAACCCACACAAGCTTTGATGATTGAATCAAACAAAATAAGCACCTGCACAGCTCTGTCAAAAATGAATGTATAACCATTTTTATCTTCTTAAACATACTTGACCTTTAAACTCCAATCTAGAAGGTACTGAGTGCACAATCATTTGGATTGCCACTGGAATGTTTGTATTAATCTCAAAAAGTTCAGCCAGCAGTAATTATAGATACTTGCTGAGCCTAGTGACAGTTGTAGTCTAAAGCAGCTGAAGATACACATGGAAATAGCATACATGTGGCATGAGATGACATGGCATTTTTTGTGCTTAGTATCTGTATTTATTGACCACGACTGCATAATGTTGTGGCAATATACGTGAATGCAGTTTGTCAATGTGCACAATAGCAGCATTTAATTCTGGCCCAGCTCTAGGTAGCTGTGTTAGCAAGGGAACAGAGGTCTCCACATGACTGAATAAGGTTGGGGCTTGAAGTCGGCATGGAGACAGACACACATACCAAACATTTCTCAACGTATTTCATCCCCCCCCCACAAGGTATTTCTCTCTTTTACAACGAACAAACACCATTATTCTGTTCTGCAAGCTGATTCAGTACCTTTTTCCTGGTATAAAGCCTTAGTGTTGTTACGCAGATCTCTTGAATGTTTTCCTCTGTAGCGCCAAACAGTAAAAACCAATGTGGTTTATTAGGCAGTGGAATCTGAAAACAAACCAGGATAGAAAACAATCATGAGTACATATACATTATTTTCCATTAGTTTATGGCAATGTCTTTAAAAGGATACTACTGAAAAATGTACACCCAAGAACTCAGGTCATCTGATAAAACTAGCATAAATAACCCACAAATGCAACGGTTTCACTGTCTTGACATATAGTTAAAGGTACACTGTAGACACCCAGACCACTTCAGCTCATTGAAGTGGTCTGGGTGCTGTGTCCTTTTTGAACCTAGTGTTGCAATGTAAAAACATTGCAGTTCCAGAGAACTGGAATGTTTACATTGCAGCACTAAGTCTGCCCTCATTGTCTGTCTACAAGACAGCCACTGGGAGGGGGGCGCTTCCAGAATCGTAAAACATTTGGTAGGTTATCGGACACTGGACGTCCTCACACTCTGCATGAGGACCTCTAGTGTCAGATTTTTCCCCATAGGAAAGCATGATTCAACGTTTTCCAATGGGGAGGTCGAATACGCGTGCAGCATTTGCCACGCATGCACATTAGACCCTGGCTTTGACACAGCGCCGAGATAAGGTAAGTAAAGGTTTTTTTTAGGGGGGGAAGGGGGCGCGATGAATCTGTAGTGCCAGGAATACAAGGACTACAGGATCCCTTTAATTTAAAGAGCATATTTCTAGAATGGGTTGTTTTTTGTTACATTTTAAGTGCACAAACTCTATATATATATATATATATATATATATATATAAAATATATATATATATATATTAATTACACACACACACACACACACACACACGACAAACAAGCTGTATTAATGGTACATTTTCAGGCTGGACAAAAGTGGCAAGTGGTGTCCCTCAGGGTTCTGTTTTGGGACTGCTTTTATTTAACTTATTTATAAATGATCTTGCAATAGGCATTGAAAGCCATGTTTCAGTGTTTGCAGATGACACAAACCTTTGTAAAGTAATAAAATGTGAGCAGGATATTGCTTTGCTGCAGAGAGCTTTAGAGAGATTGGGGAACTGGGCACTAAAATGGCAGATGAAATTTAATGTAGAGAAATGCAAAGTTGTGCACTTCGGGGTCAAGAATGCACAAGCAACTTACACCCGAAATGGTAGTGAATTAGGGATAACCACAGACGAGAAGTATTTAGGAATTGTTATAGGCAACAATATGCAATGTCAATCTGCAGTTGTTAAGGCCAGTAAGGTTTTGTCATGTATAAATAGGGGGATGAAAATATAATTTTGCCTCTTTATAAATAGCTGGTAAGACCACACCTTGAATATTTTGGGCACCTGTTCTAAAGAAGGATATCATAGCACTAGAAAAAGTGCAGAGATGAGCTACAAAATTGATAAAAGGAATGGAGCATTTTAGTTACGAAGAGAGGTTAAAAAATGGAAATCTCTTTAGTTTGGAAAAACGGCACCTCAGAAGGCATATGATAACATTATAAAAATATATTTGGGGCCAGTACAAACCATTATCTGGAAATCTATTCATAAAACGGGGCAATACATAGGACACGCATTTAAGCTGGAAGAAAGGAGATTTCAGCTAAGGGAAAGAAACTTTTTTTTTTTTTTTACATTTAGAGCAATAAGGTTATGAATTCTCCATATTTTGTGAGGTGATTTTAACAGTCCATACAGATGTTTAAACCGCAATTGAATACTTGCAAAAACAAGATACAGGGATATAATTTCTAATTAGTGGGGAAATAGCTGCTTGATCCAAGGAGATAACTGAATACTATTTTGAGGTCAAGAAGGAATTTTTTCCTAGTTTGTTGCAAAATTGGAAGCGCTTCAGACTAGGTTTTTTTGCCTTTTTTGGGATCAACAGCAAAAATATATGTGAGGAAGGCTGAACTTG
Source organism: Pelobates cultripes (assembly GCA_933207985.1). NCBI lineage: Eukaryota > Metazoa > Chordata > Amphibia > Anura > Pelobatidae > Pelobates > Pelobates cultripes. The sequence continues at coordinate 92,092,574 of OW240913.1, forward strand.
ATGGATGCAAGTCTCTTTTCAGCTATGTAACATACATATACACATTTTTAAGAGTGTCGAAGAACAGAATATGTTTATCAGCGATTTAAAACCCCCACACACAAACCAAAATTTTTTTTAAATAAAAACTTACTTGTAATGCTCTAGAAGCAAGATAAATACAAGCACATGCAATGGTTTCTGCTTCAAAGCGCACAAAAACACTTGTTCGAAGGCAATCGTTCATATAATTCCTGTAAAACAAGATATCAGAAACAAGTAGGTAACATTTTCTGTTTGTATATTTTTCTTATTTCATAGGAACAGCCAAATTCAAAATTATCCTGTATGGGCAGTATCCTGAAAGACTCAAATACAAAACAGTGACATTTGTAATTATAGTTCAACTTTTCATTTTTTCTATATTTTCATGCAAAATGAAATGAACAGTTGAAAAAAAAGAAACAAAAATATAATAAAAAGATGTTTGTCTGTGTAAAATTACAAAGGCTGAAGCATAAACTCAAGGGAAAAAAAAATCCAATTAGAAAATAAAATAAAAATCAATTGTGCCAGTATGGAGTACGTCATCTGTGACAGTTCTGATCTGAAAGGAGAATCTGTTATGCAAAATATGACGAACTTACAGTCATCTCCCCATATCATTATTCTACATACACTAACCAAACAACTAGCGCCTGTATAAAGGAGAAGTTACTTATTTTACATAGTATGACATCTCCACATCTGGCTGCACAACAGATCAGACACATGCACATAGAGAACTTTTATTTCTTATATACCTTTACATTTTAGCAGATATTAATGAACTCTGTAAATTCAATACCAAGAAATTTTTTTTTTTACCAGTTAGTCTTTGAAGGGCATTAAACCAAATAATTAGTGTAACATTTTAATACATTTTGTACTACAAAGCGTACAAAGGTTTTTCTTAAATGCCATAAATTAAAAAAATAAATACATTTAAAAAAAAGACTTTTTAAATAGGAAATTTTATAAAATTAGATCAATTAAATTCTATGGTTAAATCGTACATTATGTTAAGGAATCTTATAACTGTGTCAAGCATCATCCCAAATGAATAGGGATAGTGAACAAAATTCTGCAAGCATACACAATTTTGTGGCAAATAGCAAAAATGATTTTCCTCCATAAATTTTACTGTGAATCAAGGCTACAATACATTATTAACATTAAATGAAGCAGGTGATGTACATCAATGATGGTACACCTGTAAACATTAGTTACTGCTTAAGCAGTACTGTAAAGGGGGAGGAGGCTTCAGTATATCAAGAATGGTCTGTCTATAGCACTGCATAACTTTTTTCCCTTTAAACAAAAGATTGATACATTGTGTTCTGTGGGGCACTTTAAATGATTAGCAAAGATATTGCAACATTCAAAAAAGTACTTCTATGACACTGGCATATAGTTAGTTACAACAGCAGCTATGTGCAAGGTCTGTCCTAGGATTGAGAAACAATGTGACCCCACGTGCACCTTACTGGACAAACCAAGATGAAACATTAGCTAAGAATTGCAATTTCATATATTAATTTCTAAGGAAACATTACTTACCTGAAAGATACACTGATGTAAAAAGTCCACATCAAAACATATACTAACTTAAAATGTGTACTCCTTCAACAGTGTTCCACAATTATAGTCCGATTATTTCATGGGCCATATTGTAGAGATGTAGTGACAAGTATCTGGCAAAACTTAAGTCAACTAGTCTAGATTATATTAAACAAAATCTAAATTGCAACTCAACACAATTTAGTTCATTAGGTCTACTCAGATTATACCCCACTCGCATAAAATATTTAACAGTACATTTTAAAAGGAAATAATCTGTTTAACTTTTTTAGAGCTCCATAAAGGGCTACTAAATTTTAGTCACCCCGCCCCCCTCCCCCATTTCTCAACAGCACATTTAAAGTTAATATTTCTAGAAGTAAATATACAAATCCTTTCCACACCACGACAGAATTAGAAGAGGAGGCCAGATGGATAAGGACCACTTCAGTGAATCTCGGATGAGAACTTGCACTGCATTGGCTGAAGAGAAGAGCAGCCAATAAGGCCATTCGGAGGTTGTGGTGCAGAGGGCAGAGTTCTATGACTTACCATCATGGACTACCCTTTAACCAAAGAGTAGAAAAAAAAAGAAAAAAAGTTAAACAGAGATCTCCATTTCACTTTTACTCAAGCCATGAAAATAGTAAGCAGAAACACATGTATGGACATTGACAATATTTTTATATGCCATATCAAATGCATTTCTGCTACTATTTCCCTGGCTCATAACAAAAAAAAGAGTTAACTTACCAGGCGGTTTGAACTAAGGTTTGATTGCGTTCACATTCTAGAACTTGTAGGTACATAACAATTATCTGTTAAAATGTCAAAAACAAAACGTTATTAACACAATATAGGAGCTGGTATTTTGTTGTCAAACTAAATTGTTATAACAGCAATTTACTTAATTGTGATAGCCTGATTATTGTGGGCGTGTTTGTGTGACCTTTTATACATTACACATGCAATCTGTACATAACTAGTCTAATTTCTTGCAGATTTGTTTAAAATGATTCTTGTAAACATCACTCATCTTTAACCATTTAAGGGCTAGACATGTTCAATGCAAAAGTGTTTTATTTTACTGCCCAAAGAGCTTTATAACTCCAGTCCCACAACTCTCATGCGTGTTCATTAAATGACCACTATAGGCACCCAGACCACTTCAACTTAATGAAGTGGTCTGGGTGCCAGGTCCATCTAGGATTAACCCTTTCTGCTGTAAACATAGTTTCATAGAAACTGCTATGTTTACACTAGGGTTAATCCAGCCTCTACTGGCTGTGTCATTGACAGGCGCTAGAGGCGCTTCTCACTGTGATTTTCACAGTGAGAAGACGCCGGCGTCCATAGGAAAGCATTGAGAATGCTTTCCTATGGACTGACTGCGCACGCACATTCAGCCGATGTCGGGGAAAGGAGGAGGAGAGTCCACAGTGCCGAGGGAGCCAGGCACTGGAAAAAAAGGTAAGGGATTAAACCCTTCCTCATCTGAGCCCAGCGAGAGGGGGGCCCAAAGGGTGAGGGGGACCCAAGGACCCTATAGAGCCAGGAAAAATAGTATGTTTTCCTGGCACTAGAGTGGTCCTTTAAATCAGTGGTTTTTAATAAGGTACCATAGCAATGAGTTCTTCACTGGCAGGTAAGTGAAAGCTTACTAAAAATGTAATAGGTCGATGACCATTTAAATATTTTGGTTTACACTCCCACTCTTAGGCTTGAGGTACTTATTTTCAGGATTACTCTAAGCACAATGATCGGCGTACACTGTGTTAATTGACCGATTACATTAAATTTATAAAATCTGAAACTAAATGATATTTGATGCTTGAACATGCACTGAAAATTTTGAACTATGCATACTTTATGATAAAAGTGATAATATAGCAGAAGAAAAAAAAAAAAAAAAAAAAGTATTTTCTTGCTGGCATTTACACAAATCACGAGCCATAACTTTCAGACAAATTTATTGTATTTACTCACCTTGTGAGGATGTTTGACATGAACACAAAATCCCAATTCCTTCAATATTCGTCTTTCCGCTTTGATTACTTGATTTTTGGTGTTAATGTAGCCCTGATCAAGTATCAGTGGGCTGGGGGTCCTGATTTGTGGGAAATAAAATCAACATGGCTTTTCAAAACAAAATAAAAATACTTAGGCAGTGTTATTTTTTTCCCTTCCAACCGACCAGACGGCAACAGAATCTAAATTTTAGCTTCCTGCAAGCATGTTTAGACTTTCCGTTAATGCTGTCCAAGTTTAGTTTAACATATTTTGGGGCTTTTATTTAACGTAGAAAACAGAGTATTATTATTAATGTTGTATACAAGCAGAGTTCCTGCAGAAAATGTATCTAAATTACCAATGCAATGTAACATAACCCTAAGTTTGACATTTGTATGCCCTTGCAATAAACCAGAAAATGTTGAGATTAAGTAATAAGTATTCCATTAGTATTGAAGTTTACATTATTCTAAACTACAAATTTTCTTAGTGAAATAAGAAAATTACAAAATCTTTTATTGAGCAAGAATATACAGTCATTACGTACATATTGCACAATGTGAGCCATACAAAAAGGTTGTTTTAATACCGAATCACTACCTGTTAGGCATTTGGCCCTGCCCCCACTCTAGCATTCGACTGGCTAAAAATCGGCCATTTTGATGTCAAAAGGGGGGCGGAACCAGCACTGGCAGACCCACGCGGCGCTGGAAATAAGTTTTAAACTTTTATAGGGGAGCAAGCCACCTAAATGGTTGGTTAAACACTATAGGGTCAGGAATACATGTTTGTGTTCCTGACCCTATAGTGTTCCTTTAAACCATTGTTATAGGGTAGTTCCAGTTTAAAAATGAAGAGATCATCCAGTTCCTTTTGGAACCTTGTCCAAACATGTTCCTTACCAGGAGCCCAGTGACAGTCTAAGGGCCTGTCTTGTGGCTGCACTGCTCCCTGGTATTTGTGATCAGCTACAGCCAGATAAGACCCATAGGCTAAGAGCTAGGCTTCTTATCCCCAAATGTTTCAGGGCTGTACCACCGGTTCAATACCTGCCTGGAAGATGCTATGAACAGAGAGATCAATTTCAGTTCCTACCAGGAAGACTGTTGGGGTCCCTGGTGTGGAAGGAGAAGAGACTGATTATGTAGCGGACCATGTCTGGATCCCAAGTTGGGGGATCAATCACACCCTGTTCCCATTTACAATCATGTTTTAAACTTGCTCAGAACACAGAGTTAAAACTGTGGGTAGCAGTTATTTTTCTGCATACATATGAACATGTTTGCACAGGTTTTGTTTTTGTTATATGCGTGGCTGAATAAGAATATCTAGGAGTTTCTTTACAGAACCCTGTAGAGTGTAGATCAAACAGGACTAGAATGTGATAAAATAATATATTAGTCACAATTACAAAAAGCGTGAATGTAATGTATATAAAAATGTGATCGATTTTTACCCTTTTTTTTTACTTAGAAATCTTTATCATATGTTAACTGTAATTATAGTTGAAAGGACTTACAGAACAGTTTATTAAAACATACTTCACCTTACGGTGCGTAAACTATATTTGACTTAGGTTTGCAAACCACAGGCCCCTTAGATTATATTAAAGGTTTCAGAGAGACTTTCTAGCTTCTAAACAAATCAGGTTTAATTAAATCTGAAACTATTTGCATTTACATCTAGCTGTTCAGCATAGGGAAAATAAATAGGTGTTTTGCTGCTATAAAAATAAAAACATGCTATCTTCCTAAAGATTAAAGGGATCCTATAGTGCCAGGAAAAAAAACCAGTTAATAGGGTTAATAGGCATGTCCCCCCTCCCTTGGGGCTGAAAGAGTTAACCACTCCCCTGAATCCAGCGCAATTGTCTCTTGGCATAGGGTAAGGTTCCGCCTACACTCCCTCCCTCCCCCACTGACTTCAGCCAGCGGGGGAGACAATGTGCATGCGCGACAATGGCCGCGTGCGCATTAGATCTCTCCATAAGAAAGCATAAATCAATGCTTTCCTATGCTGAAAATCTGACGCTGGAGGTCCATGAGGACGTCCAGTGTAAGATAACGGACCAAAGGTCCATTTGGATTCTGGAAGCCCTCTAGTAGACAACCACAGAGGGCAGACAGAGCGGCAATGTACACATTGCAGTTCAAAGTGCAAACAGCCTGCTTCAATTAGGTGAAGTGGTCTGGGTGCCTACAGTGTCCTTTTAACACGCATTGCAGGATTAATGCATCTAAGATTTACAAATGTCAATATGGATTCCATAAAACTGGAATGGGTAGTATTGTGCTCCTCAAAAAATGTTTTATGGTACTTTAAACAACTGAAATCCATGGTATAATAAGCCAAATCTGTAGAGTTACATTGCATGGTTGACTTAAGTTTAAATTCGTCCATTCAAGCGATTAATAAAAAAGACTAGGAGGATTTGCTACTTAAAATACTCTGAATGTATGTCCTAACATAAAATTGATGCCCTGCACAATCCTTGGGGTAAGCAACCCACGTGAACTTACAAACAGTGGCATTGTCACAACGTTTTTTCTAAATATATAACTTATTAAAGCTCTTGTTAATGGAGTGCAATTTTTTGGTCTCTTGTATATATTTTCATTGCGCATGAGAGAAATAAAATCTATGGAAGATCATAAGTAAACCTCTAGCTGCTCCACACTACCTACAAGCAGACTTGACATCTTGGATGGCATTTCATAGACCCAATGAAACAAACTGAGTTTTCATGGATAAACAAGTTAGAAGTAAAACAATCAACAGGTATGCTTTTTAATGTAAACACTGCCTTTTCAAAGACAGCCACAAGAGGTGCTTCCTGGTTCAGTGCTGCAGTGTACAGCACTGATGTACAGGGTCTCCATGCCCTGAACCCTCCTCATAGAGATGCACCGATTGAATGAACCTCTAGGAGGAGATGCTGACGGGCACAGAAACCTTTGCCCCTCTAATTTAAGACTATACCCTCTTGTTTGTGGTAGTTCTTTTTCTGTCGCGCATCTGCAACTACCTCCAAATGCGTTACTATAGATCATCAAATGTGATAATCTCAGATAATAGGCGGAGAAAGGAGAGGACAGCTGCAGTATTGGAAAAAACTGGAATAATCACCTTTTTAAAGTAAGGAGAGGGAGTCCGGTACCGAAACAGTGCGTTTAAACTAGTCAGGAATACACATTTCTGTTCCTTTAATGACAGTTTAAGCAGGAGATCAAAAATGTTCTTCAATTTAACAAATTCAAGTGAATTACTAAATATCATCAGACAATAAGATTTTATATATATTTAGGAGTTGAATAAATGTCATTAACTACTTATAGGAGACATTGCAGGCAATTTCTTAAACATTTAACATACAGTATGCCTCTCTACAAATGTGATATTTAACATTTTTAGCTTGGGTAGCCATCACTGAATTTAAAAAAATAAAATAAAGCATGTTACACTATAATGTAATATACAATAAGACTGCATGTAAATTAATGTTACACCAAAAAGAGTACAATTAACACAGAATGTGCTTTCAACTCCATTTCAATGCTGGAATACATTTTCCGTAGTGATGACAATAGAATGGTTTTGCTATTCTCCTGAATACAGACTGTAAAACTACATCCCTGAAAATATACCATAATATAACTTGGTATTGCAAAAAATTTCCCAGAAACTAGATTTAAAAAGGTTTTATTTTCTTTCTGTACCTTTAGTTACAGTCCTATTAGGAACCACATACCAAGTAAATGGCAAAATATGCAGTTATTTTTATGGATGCAAGAAATCAACACCACGGTGTCCATTTTAGGCAGCTATTTGGGAGGAGGGTTATGTAAGCTTCAAGTATACCTTAACTAAGGACTTGATATATAAATTGCTTCAGTACAAGCCATGACTTAAAAGTTTCTACTCGACAAGGTGGAATTTTGAGCCCTGCCTTACCCTTAAGGACATTATGGTTCTACGTCTATGCCATATTAAGAATCTCTTCAAGGATCATATTGCCAAATGAGATTAACAAGTGGTGAATGTGTACATAACTACGTATACTGAATAAACAAACAATTACATGTGGACATAAGATCTTTAAGGACCTGTGATGATTTAAAAGTGTAACGTTTGATCTTTAAGGACTTACTCTATACAGTTCCTAGTAGATTGAATGCATATACCTAACTGATGTAAACTCCATCATCCAAATGGTCTGCAGATGACAGGAAAAAAAGAAAAGTCTCAATCACCATTTTTATTGTACTATCAATAATCTAATACAGATAAAAGCAAAAGGATAAAAAAATGCAATATACTAATGAATGGGTAATACTCTACTTCTGGAACATGAATTCCAATTCTGCTAACATTTGTAAGGTTACGTGTGTGTGTGTGTATATTTTATGTACTTAAGCTCATTATGATTAAATGGACAGAAATACTATAAACTTCACCAGAACAACTATAGCTTATTGTATTTGTCCTGGTGAGTATACTCATTCCCTTCAGGGTTTTGGCAGTAAACACGGTTTTCAGAGAAAAGGCAATGTTTACATTACAGCCTAGGGACATCTCCATTGGCCACTACTCTGATGGCTACTAGAGGTGCTTCCTGGGGCAGTGCTGCACACTCAGTGTCTCCTCCCTCTGCATGGAGACACTGAACTCTACTCATAGAGATGCATTGATTCAATTAATTTCTAAGAAGATGCTGATTGACCAGGGCTGTTTTGTTTGTGCTTGCTCTGCCTCCTTAATAATCTGAGCCAATTAATACTTTCCTATGGAAAAGTACTGTGATTTGCTCAGATCACCACTTCTGATGATGTCGGCTAAACAGGCAGATCAGAGGCACAGACAGCAACGGAAGAATGGAATAAAGGTAAGAGTTTATTATATTTAAGGGGGCAAGGGGATTTTAACACTCTATGGTCAGGAATACATGCTTGTGTTCCTAACCCTATGGTGTTCCTTTCTGCCCTCTTATTTACCTACCTGAACTTTGGTTTCAGGACACCACAACAAACTATTGAATAGTATAGTTGTGTCTCTCATACTCTTTCTTGGCTTTTGTCCCTGAACACAAATAAAAAATAAATAAAAAAATAATAGAGAGATAGAGAGATAGAGATATATATATATATATATCTTACATGTAGTCTTCAAATATCAAATGGCTAACCGCAACCAAATGTGGCTACTTAAGTGGCTGTCACCTCAAAATTGCCCCTCTCCTGTTTCATTTTCTCTTCCCATTTCAGAATCTGTTCTTTAATTCTGATTTATTTCTCTTTAAAATATAAGACAAAAGTAAGTATTTTTCCTTTGCCAAGATTTTTCAAGTAAAGGAAAAATACACAAGACAAAATAACCCCCATCTTAAATAGAAATTGAACAGAAATGTAGAAGAGAAGATCAGAATCTGAAAGAAAAAGAAAATAGGAGGAAGGCATGTGTGAAGTAACAGAACCTCAAATCTAAGAATCTAGAACATGGTTTAATCTATCAGGTTTGCAACATGAAACAAGCTCCTGTTAGTAGAGTGTATATTAAAATTGTGTACAACTATCTACATTTATGTTACACCCTAGCAGTCTACAAACTGTATACATGTCCTCTATTGTATACAAGCAAATACCACACTCTTACACTAAGTGTTAATTCAGAATTAATGGCAAACAAAAAAACAAACTGCAAAATTCAAGGTAAAATTGCCAAGCTGTTAAAGCTATGTTTGAGAATTTTTCCAAGTCAAACATTGATGCCTAAATTTTGCAGCTCAATTTTCCGTTCCTGTTTATTCACTAAACTTGGTGTGATTTACTGTATTTGTTTTAATTAGAAACACTACACTTACCTCTGCCTGCTCTTCTTGATATCACATAGAAACCATAGCGAATTAGGAATGAGACACACATCCTTATTGTTTTCCCAGACTTGACACTGGAATGAAAAGCAAAATATTTGCTTTCTCCCCCCCCCGCCCCCCTTCTTCAATAACATAATTAAATAATATTAAACAACCGTGGCTTGATTGCCAGGGCTTAAAAATGCAGCTGCAGAAGAAAACATTCCAGAAAATTCTACAGATATGCATTTGCATCAACTTCTCGAGAATATGGAACTAGTGTTTTCTGCAGCTAACAGCCTCATAGTTTACAGTTAAAGGATTTATTTTATGTTCTATACAAGGTAAAAACAGTGTTTAGAAAAACCTGTTATTTAAATTAATTAGGGTACATAAACATAAGAATGCAGCCATATGTAATCTTTGCTCTATTTCGTGTTTCAGTCATTTGAACATAGAAGTCTAATTTGTTTAAAATTCATACATGAACAGAAAAATAAATATCTGGGTCACCTCCAAATTAAATCACTTTCTGCCTTGATGTTAAACCTTCACGTGTGACTAACCAGAAAGGTGGGTTAATTGATTGCACAGACAAGCCACCAGTCACTCAGAAGAACCAAAGCTATTCATGAAGAGAGCTAAAATATCAATTTATATAAAAATATGTGTTAATAAGAAACCATCCATCCAATAAGTTCATGTTTGTATGGTATTTTAACACTTAAGTCAATAGCATACACTGTTCTCTATATTTAGATTAAATGTTCTATCTATGGCACTTACAGATTGCTAAATAGACCCTATAGCAGTGATACCAAACATTTTGCTCCCTAAATGATGTGAAATATTTATTTTATATAGAACAGTGGTCTGGACAGTTTGGCACCTTGTGGGCTCTTTGATATGAATGTCATTCATCTATGTCCTAAGAAGTCTATTTAGTTTTATCCAAAACTGGAATTCTCCCAAAAGATATAAAAAAAATTAAAATTAAAAAATAAATAAATAATAATTTCCTCTGCTGGCGGCGACACCACGGTATGTGAAGTGACTGGTCACCTCACAGCCAATCCTTATACTACCTTTGCATTCAATGAGAGCACTTTACAGATCTAATAAAGACTTGCTGATATGCAGTTCAGGTATCATGCTTTTCACCAACTCGATATTTTGATCATGAAAAATTACTGAAACTGTGTGCAAGTCAACGTTATTCATGAATTAGGCTTACACACTTTGTTGCAAAGCTCAGAGAAAGTCTATACAAGCTGATGAGAGTTGTATTGCATTTGAACATAATGTTTAAGAATTTGTAAGAGGAAGAGGTAACTAAGCTTTGACAATTTCATCAAAACTCTTGAAATATACAATAGGTTGAAGGGGGACACAAACACCAAAACCACATTTTATGTTGTAATGTGCTTCCTGGAATGCACCGATATGATCCCCTTATTTGCAGATCAAATCAATTATTTAGATAGGGTATATTGCAGGCAATGGTTGGACAGCCAAACCCAGGGTGCCTCACATGAAAATTAGCCTGTATCTGCTAAGCAAATTATCAAATTAAATACATTTTCAGGTTCCCGTGTTGGGCATTTTACTTCAGTTTAAAAGATCACTAGAGGGTCAGGAACACAAACATGTATTCCAGACCCTATAGTGCTAAACCCACCATTTAGGTGGCCTGCTCCACCTCAGCCCCCTATAAAAGTTTAATACTCACCTTATTTCAAGCGCTGCACGGGTCTTCCCATGCCAGAAGACCCGCGCAGCGCTTGAAATAAGGTGAGTTTTAAACTTTTATAGGCACCCGCTTTGTGACATCAAAATGGCAGATTTTTTGCCAATCCGATGCTTTTCCATTTTTGGCCAATCAGGACCTCCTCATAGAGATGCATTGAATCAATACATCTCTATGAGAAAAATTCAGTGTCTCCATGCAGAGCGTGGGGACGCTGAACGGCAGAGCTGCTTACTGTGCAGCCCTGAGCCAGAAAGCCCCTCCAGTGGCCACCTAAGGAGTGGCCACTTGGAGGTGTCCCTAGGAGCAATGTAAACACTGCTTTTTCTCTGAAAAGGCAGTGTTTACATGAAAATGCCCGAAGAGAGCCATAATACTCACCAGAACAACTACATTAAGCTGTAGTTGTTATGATGACTATCGTCTCCCTTTAAAATACAAACTGGATTCAGACTTTAAATAGCTCCCCTGAGAGTTGGTCTATTATTACTTTAGGAATTTTACCAAACAGGTTTGTCTGGTTTGTGACCAGGTGGGTTGGGGCATTACAGGAGTCAGTTGTGACTGGCAAAAAAAACAAACAAAACAAAACAAAACCAAAAAACACCCTGGATGTGGAAGAAATGTAGTGAACTGAAAGAGTAAGTAAAGTTTAATAACTCCCACTCTACCTTAAATATGTAGGTTCATACACCAAAATTGCATAATTTAGGGAAATACAGTATTTGTATAAAAAGGGGTTACTTAGTATGGTGAACATTAGGTTCCCAGATGCTGGAAAAATAAGTTAAAAATGTGCTATTTCATGTAACCTCCTTAGAGGGACACTCCAGACACCCAGACCACTTCTGCCCATTGGAGTGGTCTGGGTGCCAACTCCCATCACACTTAACCCTGCAAGTGTAATTATTGCAGTTTTTATAAACTGCAATAATTACCTTGCAGGGTTAAGTCCTCCTCTGATATCAGACAGCCACTAGAGGGACTTCCGTGTTCTTAGAAAATGAAAAATGTTTTAAACGACGCTGGACGCCCTCACGCTATGCATGAGGATCTTCAGCATCAACGGAATCCACATAGGAAAGCACTGAATAATAATGGGAGGTCTAATGCGCGCAGCCATTGCCGCGCATGCACATTGGGTCTCCCCCGCTGGCTGACGGCAGGGAAGGAGTGTGGGCGGAGCCTGACCCAGCACAAAGGTTTACCCCTTCAGCAACATGGGGTGGGAGAGAAAGAGGCACCGCAGTGCCAGGAAAACTGATGTTTTCCTGGCACTGGAGAGTCCCTTTAACTTTAAAAACAAAAAAAACTTAACGGAGAATAAGAATGGTGTGGACTTCTCAATGTTTAAATCACTGCAAATTTAAAAAAAAAAAAATCTCCCTATTAATATTTTATCTTCTGTTTAAGCTGGTCTTTGAGATCCATTTCATATCAGTACATGGCAAGGCTTTAACTGCTTGGTTTAAGTTCCACTAACGTGTGAGCATAGTACAGCCAATTATAACACTGAAATAAGTTAAAATAAACTTGGACAGCAAAGACAAGAATTCTTAACATGATACAGGAGTCATGTCCAAATGGTTCACCAATGGCCAACCTGTGAGTCCCCGATTCCAGTGACCTATTCTCAGAGCACTGGCTTCTCCTTGGGGATTTTCGAAACTTCACTCACTGTTGCCAAGACGACAGCTTCATCTCTATGTACCACTCCACATCACCCAGGCATTGGTAAATGTAGCTGGTCGCTGTATAAGTCAGTTGCAAGGGAAAAAAATTTAAAGTCAATAAATGTAGTCAGCACATGAATGTAACACGAATTCGTTCTGCTTGTTTTACATGTCATAACCATTATCACACCAGTCGAAGAGTGCTTTTGGTAGAAAAAAAAAAAAAAACCCTAAACAAATATAGGTTTATAGTAAAATAATTATGTAGTTAAATGTAAAGATAACCCAACTAAAAAGCAAAGCAATGAAGATTAGTGCTACATACGAGTTGCCCTGTGTATTGATAATTACCAATATTGTGTGCATTTGGATACTTAAATTAGAAATATAATCTAATAAATTACTGAACAGTGTAAGCCCAAATTACATAAAATTGATTCTGCAAACAAAGTTGGTTTGATTTCACCAAAATAGCAACATTAATTGTAAAGCAAACTGAAGCAAAAGCAGAATACACTAAAAACGGAAAGTCTATCAGAACCTCCCTATGGACTGAAGGTATAGCAATATCTACACATTGTTGAAAAAATAAAAGATATATATAAAAGTCAACCTAAAAATTAAAAATGTACCTAAATGGTTCTCACCCAATATTCCAAATTTACAAAAAAATAAAAATAAACCAGGAGAATTTTATATCAAACTTTAGTGCACAGTCATTAAGTTATATTATGTACTCAACACTGAGCACATTGTTCAACTGAACTTACTGTACCTTTTAATCCCTGCCAAGTGCACTAATTCTAACAGAAAGCATGCACACCCCCTGTAACTCAATATAAGGGGTTTGCTGTTTTGAACTGGCATTCTTTTGAAAGTATAAAACTGAATCAAGATTAGTGAACAGCAGCTGTTTAATAGCAGGGAGACGCTAACACCTCAAGAACTCCCATTTCTCATACATATTACCAAATGTAACATTTAAGAAGGGCTCCTAATGCAAGCATTCTACCCACTTCAAGAATATTTACAGCTAAACCACACATCCTCCTGAATGTGTTTTGATATTTTAGTGGCCTATATCAAGTAAATAGAATTAACTGGAAAAATAAATATATCACAACTCTGCATAAGTGAATATTATTCAAATGATCAGGGTAAATATGTGAATAATTGATTGCAGAATCCTTAGCACATGAAGAAAAGGAGCTGGAACTGTTTATTTTCCATGTAAACAGATTAAATACTATATAAAAAGTAATTGATAAATAGCTTTCTACATGGTAAATAAAATCTGGATACAACATATCAGGACATGATAGTCTGGCAAAACTTGAAAAAGCACTTCGTAAGGAAACTGCCATAAACTGGGAGAAATAAGTCTAATGCTAATGCCAATTAAAAGTAATCAATTTACTTCATAATTTGTTAAAACAGATTAAGGAAAAAAAAAAAAAAAAAGTCAGTGCAATGTTTGGATGTATGTTAATGTATATATAATCTGGTTTTAGCAACATTTTGCAGATTTATGGCACTGCGAATTTACATACTGCAACATCTAAAAACTTGTCTGCTTGTGTTCTGCAGGATTAGGTTTTAACATGCCCTTAAGAAAAGATTTTTAAGAAGGCACATTGAATTTTAAGGTTTTAAAAGGTCCTTTATGTCTTATTAACAAACTATTACAATATCAAACCTGTGTCATGCTGACTTGTGACTTAGGGATTCTGTGTTTATAAGGCTTGGTCCCATACATAGGCAAGTGTTGAAAACAGTATTCCAACACAAGACCTTAAATGAAAAGTTAAGCAAAATATTCATATGAATTAAAAGGTTTTGTTAAACAACACTAAAATTCACAAAATGCAAAAATTTTGAAGGGTGAAAAAGTGATGCCCAAAACTATTTTGTTGTCTCTTGAGTTCTAAGAATTCTGCTTTTGCATAGCACACATATGCATCAAACTGGCAGAAAGGCTTCAGTGGTCCAAAATAATATTTAACTTAAACAGAACCTAAATTCTGAAAAAAAAACAAAAAACAAAAAAAACAACAAAAGCCACTTCAAATGGGGATTGAAATGTGTTAATCTTCATGATTATCTTTTCACAGACAACGAAAGTTGGGCACTCATCGAATTATCAAGCAGACAAATGCTAACATTACTATACAGTCGAGAAACATACCTTTTTGCTCTTATTTGACGTAAATGATGAAAAACATTTATCACATCTCTAATTCGCCTTGGGGCTTCTTCAATTTTTGAAGCGAGATTGATACAAGCCATGGCAACAATCTGAAAAGAAGTCAGTTTGATGAATGTGCCAATTTCATCCAATCAACGGTTAAGAAAATTTATTGCAATTATAAGAAATAACTTGCTGCGGATGACTCATTTGTTATATTTTAATGTATTATGATACTTAATCAAAAAGGACCATTAAGGCAGCCAGACTACTTCAACTCAATGAAGTGTTGTGAGGTCAGTGGCCCTATAGTTTTAACTTCTGTAGAAATTGCAATGTTTCCACTGCAGTGTTAAACACATCTCTACTAGCTGTCTTCCTGAAATCCACTAGAGGTGCTTTCCTGTGATAACAGTCAGACTCTGTTCTTATTCAAATACTGGTCCTTTCACTGGTATGAGAAATGACGCATTTGATTGGTTGAGATATCAATCTTGATGATCACAGCCAGGGAGGAAGAGCGTCAAGGGCTGAGAGGCAAGTAAAACCAACCAGCGGAAATTTGAAAAGTGAAATTGTCATGGCTGTAATTTGACCTGAAAATTACTCCTAATTAAATACCCTGGTAAGTCTACTAGGCCTTGTAATGTTTTGGATGCCATGACTGCTTTTAAAGTTACAGATCTAATTTTAAAAAGGTTTAGCTTTAAAATCACATTTCACACCTTGAAAAATTGTCTGACAAAAAATGAATTAAATTCCCACATATTAGGAATTTTAATTTAGGACTATGATATATGCAAAAGTTGCAGACATACAGTCTTTGTAAAAAGCCAGGGAGTTGTTTCCATCCCAGGTATAAAAGTGCAGCTTTCTATTGAAATCAACACTTTTATAGAATGTCATTTATAAAAAAAAAAATTAAAAAGAGCTTAAGTGCATGTGTCTGTAGTGTTCCTTTAACCCGTCAGATACTAGCTGACCCTTTCCCAATAACATTATAGAGCCTTGTAATTTAAATATTAAACTTGTGAAATGTCTTTACCTCAAAATGGTGTTTAACAAAGGATTTGGAGTAGAAGAACCGGTGGAACAACACCTGTCCAGTCGCCATGGCCACCTACAGAGAAAACACAATAAGGCACTTCGTTGAGAAAGCAGCGAGCTGTGCAGTGGGCCGACCAAGGATGACAGCAAGTGTTTTGGCACTGCCAAGGTTATTCACTAAAGTGTGAATAATCAGTATTGGAAGTGAATTCCCACTTTAAAGAATAAACCTGTGAGTGGTCATGGAGTAAGTAGTCTGCATAAACCGGTTGAGCACCTAGTTAGCCTGGGCCACAATGGTTATATAAAAAAAAAAAAAAAAAAAATCACCGAGTCCAGCATGAAGCTAGGAGGACTGGGTAAATGGAGCTCTCACGGAGTCCAGCATGGAGCTAGGAGGGCCGGGTAAATGGAGCTCTCACTGAGTCCAGCATGGAGTTAGGAGGGCCGGGTAAATGGAGCTCACTGAGTCCAGCATGGAGCTAGGCGGGCCGGGTAAATGGAGCTCACCGAGTCCAGCATGAAGCTAGGAGGACTGGGTAAATGGAGCTCACCGAGTCCAGCATGGAGCTAGGAGGGCCGGGTAAATGGAGCTCTCACGGAGTCCAGCATGGAGCTAGGAGGGCCGGGTAAATGGAGCTCTCACTGAGTCCAGCATGAAGCTAGGAGGGCCGGGTAAATGGAGCTCACTGAGTCCAGCATGAAGCTAGGAGGGCCGGGTAAATGGAGCTCTCACTGAGTCCAGCATGAAGCTAGGAGGGCCGGGTAAATGGAGCTCACCGAGTCCGGCATGGAGCTAGGAGGGCCGGGTAAATGGAGCTCACCGAGTCCGGCATGGAGCTAGGAGGGCCGGGTAAATGGAGCTCTCACTGAGTCCAGCATGGCGCTAGGAGGGCTGGCCGCCATTTTGTGCGCCCCCCTCCGCTTGTAGCTGGCAGTAGGCCTCGGCCGCTCTCGGTGTGTGACTGCGGGGGGTGGTGCGGTCAGTGTGCGGGGGGTGGTGCGGCGGTCACGGTGCGGTCAGTGTGCGGGGGTGGTGCAGTCAGTGCGGGGGTGCAGTCACAGTGCGGTCAGTGTGCGGGGTGGTGCGGTCAGTGTGTGGTGCGGTCAGTGTGCGGGGGTGGTGCGGTCACGGTGCGGTTACCTGCGGCATGCGGAGTAAGATCCCGGCGGACTGGATGAGCTCACAGCCCAGGATGCGCAGGTCGGTCTCCGCCTGCAGGTCCAGGCCGTCCAGCATGGAGGGGGTGGGGGAGAGCCGCTCCTCGGGGATCAGGGAGTTGTCGATGGTGAGGTAGACCTCGGAGTACAGCCGGTCCCCGATCAGGATGCCGTGGGCCGGGCGGGCCGCAGCGCCGGGAGCGGGGAGGTGAGGCACGGCCGCCATTGCTGTCCGGGAGAACGTATCTGCAACGACGAGCGAAGGCAGGGAGCCGGCCAGTGACGCGGCACGTCAACGTGACACACAGCGTGTATACATCCGCCGCTGCCACAATGTAGTGCGGCTTCCTGGCAGCCCCAGTCTAAGCTATTAATGGTGTATTGACTTCACAGGGAGAACTAATAAACTGAGTGGGTTACTGGATTATTACATTATCAGCCTTTCACACTTACACTAAAATAGCTGAATTGGGCAGCTGTGTTTCCAACTTGGCTATTTTTGTCTAAAGTTTAATTCAATTCCCAGGGTTTATTCACTAAAGTGAGAATTCAAAGTGATGTATTATTATTATTGCCATTTATAAAGCCAAGTGAGTGGTCGATCAAGGTATAGTTAAAGGACATACTCGTTTTCCTGGCTCTATAGGGTCCTTGGGTCCCCCTCACCCTCTGGGTCCCCCTCCTGCAAGGCTCTAGGGTGAGGAAGGGGTTAAGCACATACCTTTCTGCATCGCCGGACTCCCTTGGCGGTGGGGTCTCTTTGTCTCCTTTCCCCGTCATCGATTGAAAGGACATGCGCGGCATGAGCCGCGTGCGCATTCAGCCAGTCCATAGGAAAGCATTCTCAATGCATTGCTATGGACGCTGGCGTCTTCTCACTGTGAAAAATCACAGTGAGTATCGCGGAAGCGCCTCTAGCGGCTGTAAATGAGACAGCCACTAGAGGCTGGCTTAACCCATAGCAGGCAGGCAGGGTTAATCCTAGATTGATCTGGCACCCAGCAGGCAGGGTTAATCCTAGATTGACCTGGCACCCAGACCACTTCATTGAGCTGAAGTGGTCTGGGTGCCTATAGTGGTCCTTTAAAGCCTATGTGTCTATAATGCCATGAATAACAACTAAAGTCACAATGTAACTAATGTAGAGCTGTAACAGAAAAGGGTAGAGGATTGCATCTAAACACGAATAGCAAACACAGATACAAGCTCCACACTGTATTAAAGGGACACTCCAGGCACCCAGACCACTTCTGCCCATTGGAGTGGTCTGGGTGCCATCTCCCACTACCATTAACCCTGCAACTGTAAATACTGCAGTAAAAATTGTACATGAGGCATAGACTTTGAGATACTTATCCGTGGGACTTTGGTTGTTCACTGCATTTTAGTCAGATAGGCTTTATGCAGATCTGTATTTAATTCATACAGTAATATATTGTCTTTTAGGAGTTTAATTGTATCTATGTTTTTATACATTAGTTATATTTAATACTTTATTCGTATATATATATATATATATTTTATGAGTTTATAATAGGAGCTTTCACACCACTAATTCAAAGTGATTTTCAAATTTAAGGCCAGATTAAGCGAACTAAAAGCATAGTCGCCTAAGATAATTTTTCCATTTTGACCTTACATTTGAGAGGCTCTCTGAATTCACGTTGAGTTCTCACTCTAGTGAATATTTTCGTAAATATATTTCATACAATTCCGTGGATAAAGCGGTCAGTTAAACGGATACTCTAAGCACAAAAACAGCTTTAGTTTAATGAAGCCATATTGGTGTATAGATCATGACCCTACTGTATCATTTCTCAATAGTGATGTCCCGAACGGTTCGCCACGGACGGCGAACATAAACATAAACTTTGACCCTGTACCTCACAGTCAGCAGACACATTCCAGCCAATCAGCAGCAGACACTCCCTCCCAGACCCTCCCACCTCCTGGACAGCATCCATTTTACATTCATTGTGAAGCTGCATTCTTAGTGAGCTGTCCAGGAGGTGGGAGGGAGGGTCTGCTGCTGATTGGCTGGAATGTGTCTGCTGACTGTGAGGTACAGGGTCAAAGTTTATGTTTATGCTCGCCGTCCTCGGTGAACCGTTCGGGACATCACTATTGCTCAATTCTCTGCCATTTTGGAGTTAAATCATTTTTGTTTTTGTTCCAAGCCACACGGCCTGCATGAAAGAAATGGTTTAATTTT
This sequence comes from Pelobates cultripes, assembly GCA_933207985.1. Lineage (NCBI taxonomy): Eukaryota > Metazoa > Chordata > Amphibia > Anura > Pelobatidae > Pelobates > Pelobates cultripes. The sequence continues at coordinate 92,112,035 of OW240913.1, forward strand.
CAGTCTTATGTTAGCTTGCTTTGGAAGTTATTTCCTGCTCTGTAAACTCAACTTTAAAGGAACACTATAGGGTTAGGAATATAAATGTGTATTCCTGACCCTATAGTGTTAAAAATACTATGTAGGTGGCCACCACCCCTCCCCTTGCCCCACTTAAAAAGCTGTAAAACTCACCTTATTTCCAGCACCATGCGTGTCTGCCGTCACTCACTCTGGCCCTGATCCATCACCTTGGCTGAGATCACCATAATTGATGATCTCAGCCAATCAGCAACTACTCATTCCTGGCACTCTAGAACCCCTTTGAGATGTAGTTGTTCTAGTGACTATAGTGTCCCTTTAAAGCACTTTAACTTGCTCAAGTGCTTTGTGTGTGAAAACTGTGTTCTCTTCATTTTACAAAAAGATTTCAATAGGAATTGGCACTTTTATAAATTAGACTTGTTATGCAACCCTGGCCTCAAACAGACAACAAGTCCTTGTACTTACTGGTTTGGATAGCATAGTAGCTAAACGTGAGAGGCAGTAATTACCCAGAGCACCTGCCTTGCAAAGACTTCTCATTGAGTTGCATTGGGAAGTCTATGATTGAACAACCACAAAAAGACTGTGCTGGGTTAGAAGGTGAAAGCTTACAATGTCAGCAGACAAGGGATCTGCAGCTTTTGCAAATTTCTTTTTTAGATACACACCCAGTAAAAGAATGCTTAAATAAATGCATACATATTTTTGTTGTGAGTATATGTACGAAATAGTGATTTGTTTAAAAAATGTTTTTGGGGGGCAGTAGAGTATCCCTTTAACCACACTGATGCGTCTCCTTCAGCGTTTAGAAGGCTGTTAACAGAGCAGGAGATACAAAATTCGAAATTAAACAGAATGTTCAATAAACTTTAAACAGATCTCTCTTTACAGAAAGTGTTTAGGAAGCTGTGCAAGCCACATGCAATGAGGTGTGACTAGGGCAGATAAACAAAGTGATTTAATGCCTGAATGGCAGAGAATTGAACAATGATACAGCAGGAGCATGATCTACACATTAAAACTGCTTCATTAAGCTAAAGTTGTTTTGTTACCTATAGAGGCCCTTTATAGTTACTCACCAAAACCGAATTGCCGGTATTGACAAAGGAACAGAAAAGTTAGAAGATATTTCCAGTTTAGCCTTCACAAATCCCATTTTTGTGAATACACCACAGTATTATTAATATAGCTTGCAGAAACACACATATGTAGGAAATTATAATACGAATTTTAAATGGTTACTTCTGCCGGCTTAGCTGCCAACTATCCTGTTTTTGCCAAAACAGTCCCGGCAAGCTGGAGTCTGTCCCGGGCAATTCCGGCAACTTGTAGAGCCAGTGCTTTTATTATTTCCGGACAGAGGTGCTGAGGGCTGTAGAGAGGTGTTGGAGGCTGCATTGAGGCTGCTGGGGGTGGGAGGGAGCCCTTCCGAATTCCCAGCAGCTTCTCCTGCACACAGACTAATGCTCCACCTCGCACACACAGGCCCCGCACATACAATGCAAGCTCCACCCATGCCTCCCATCCCAAGCTCTGCCCCCACCATTAAGCAGCAGACCTTGCTGCAGTTGGAAGAGGCCCAAGATGGCTACCTGACCTCCCAGCAACAGCCTTGATATACTCAGCCTTGGGTGTGTGTCTGTCAGTGAGCTTCTCTGTAGTGAGGTTGTTTGTGTGTGTTTCAGAGCCCAGGCTGCCAGAGGAGACCTGCTTTCTTGCTGTTGGCCCTCTTGGGCCGGTGAGGAGATCAAAGATCTCCTTCACCAGTCCAAATGCCCTTTGTTAGTGACAGGGAGGGCTGGAGGACCTGGGAGGCAGAACGCTCCTCTCGCGAGCATGCTGTGTGGAGCATTGCCGCGTGTTACCATGGCAATACTCCGACACAGTATTCTGCATGCGGGAGGAGTGAAGACAGCCTGCAGCCATGGGAACTGCAGGTTTTAGACAACTCGCCACCACTGGACCATCAGCGCACCCCACCCTGCACCCTTAACACAGCGAATGTTGTGCCCATTTACAAGAAAGGTAATAGGGAGGAGTCGGGCAACTATAGGCCAGTAAGCCTTACTTCAGTAGTGGGGAAAGTGATGGAAACCATGTTAAAGGATAGGATTGATGAACATCTAAAAACACATGGATTTCAAGATCAGAGACAACATGGGTTTACTTCAGGGAGATCATGCCAAACTAATCACAAACTAATAACACTCAGAACGACAGGCGGATGCGTATTAGGGACTTTAACTTGTGGCTTGGTGAATGGTGTCGGGAGCAAGGATTTGGCTTTATTTCTCATGGTAGCTCTGTTTGGAATGGAGATAAGCTGTACAAAAAAGATGGTTTGCATCTTTCTCAAAAGGGAACAATTGTTCTCAGTGAGCAGTTCAGAGGTTTTGCTAGGATGTATTTAAACTAGGAGGGGGGGGCAAAAGGGTGATAAAACATCAATCCAATTGTCCCCCAAAACAAGGACAGAAGGTGCCTGTAGCAAGTGTGTTAAAAAAATGATAAGCTTAGAGTCATGTCTACAAATGCTCACAGTTTAGGGAATAAGATCCATGAACTTGTGGCAATAATGGCAACTGATAGTGTAGATTTAGTCGCTGTTACTGAGACATGGTATAATGAGAAAAATGACTGGGACATAGCAATACCAGGGTACTCTTTATATAGAAAAGACAGGGAAGGCAAGAAAGGGGAGGGGTGGCCCTGTATGTGAAGGATAGCATAAAATCTAGCCTAATAAAAGTTAGTGAGGCAAACATAGAGTCCGTTTGGGCTACGTTAGAATTTGGTAATCACACAGTAACTCGTGTAGGTGTGATTTATAGGCCCCCAGGACAAATTGAAGAGTTAGATTATCTACTAGTTGAGGAAATAGCTAAAATGACAATGAAGGGGGAAGTTATCATCAAGGGTGACTTTAATCTTCCTGATGTAAATTGGAAAACAAAATTAGCTACTTGTGCCAGGAGCACACATATTCTAAACTCCCTACTGGGATTGTCTCTTAAACAAGTTGTTGAGGAGCCAACTCGTAAAGAGGCCATACTAGATTTAGTGTTAACAAATGGAGATTTAGTATCAGATGTTACTGTAGGTGAAAGTTTAGGATCCAGTGATCATGAGTCAGTGTGGTTTAATATAAGAACAGTGACTGAGTCACACCACACAAAACAAAAGTTTTAGACTTTAGAAAAACAGACTTTTCTAAAATTAGAATATGGGTAGAGGAGTCATTATCAGACTGGAGCAATTTAAATGGAGTCCAAGAAAAATGGGATTATTTAAAAGTTGCTCTATTGAAGGCAACAGAAAATTGCATTAGGCTGGTCAGTAAAAGCAAAAATTCAAGAAACCACTGTGGTACTCCGCAGATGTGGCCAAAATAGTTAAAAACAAAAAGTTAGCATTTAGGAATTATAAAAAAACCCAGAGTGAGGGAGACAAAATGATCTATAAGATTAGGCAGAAAGAGGCTAAGCAAGTTATAAGAGCTTCCAAATCACACACAATAAGAAGAGAAAATAGCACAGTCAGTAAAAAAGGGATAAAACATTTTTTAGATACATAAATGAGAAAAGAAAAGTAAAACAAGGATTAGTTAGATTAAAAACAAAAGAAGGAAGGTATGTAGAAGAGGATAAAGGCCAGGCTGACTGCCTCAATGAATATTTTTGTTCTGTATTTACAGATGAAAATGAAGGAAAGGGACCTCAGTTGAGAAAAGGATAAATGAGTCATTTATTACACGTGAGTTTACAGAGGAAAAGGTTCTATTTCAACTGTCAAAAGTAAAGACAAATAAGTCAATGGGACCTGATGGAATACACCCAAAGCTATTAAAAGAGCTTAGTGGTGTACTAGCAAAAACATTAACAGATTTATTTAACCAATCATTGCTAACAGGAGTAATCCCAGAAGATTGGAAGTTATCGAATGTTGTGCCCATTTACAAAAAAGGTAATAGGGAGGAGTCAGGCAACTATAAGCCAGTAAGCCTTACTTCAGTAGTGGGGAAAGTGATGGAAACCATGTTAAAGGATAGGATTGTGAACATCTAAAAACACATGGATTTCAAGATCAGAGACAACATGGGGTTACTTCAGGGAGATCATGCCAAACTAATCTTATTGACTTGATTGGGTAAATCCAAAATTATAGATCAGGGTGGTAGACATTGCTTACCTAGATTTGCTAGTAAGGCTTTTGACACTGTTGCACATAGAAGACGTTTATCAATAAACTGCAATCTTTAAGTTGATTCCAATATTGCTTTGAATGGGTAAGACAGTGGCTGAGCGACAGCAACAGAGAGTTGTAGTTAATGGAATATATTCAAAGTTTGGACTTGTCACCAGTGGGGTACCTCAGGGATCTGTACTTGGACCCATTCTCTTTAATATTTTTTATTAGTGATATTGCAGGAGGTCTTGATGGTAAGGTATGTCTTTTTGCTGATGATACTAAGATATGTAAAAGAATTGATGTTCCAGGAGGGATAAGTGAAATGACAAATGATTTAGGTAAGCTAGAAAAATGGTCAGAATTGTGTCAACTGACATTTAATGTGGATAAGTGCAAGATAATGCATCTTGGACGTAAAAACCCAAGGGCAGAGTACAGAATATTTGATAGAGTCCTAACCTCAACATATGAAGAAAGGGATTTAGGGGTGATTATTTCCTCGATGACTTTAAAGGTAGGCAGACAATGTAATAGAGCAGCAGGAAATGCTAGCAGAATGCTTCTGGTTGTATAGGGAGAGGCATGGCAGTAGAAAGAGGGAAGTGCCTATGCCATTATATTGGCAGAACACTGGTGAGACCTCACTTGGAGTATTGTACACAGTACTGGAGACCGTATTGATACCTTAGAGAGGGTTCAGAGAAGGGCTACTAAACTGGTTCATGGATTGCGGGATAAAACTTACCAGGAAAGGTTAAAGGATCTTAACATGTATAGCTTGGAGGCAAGACGAGACAGGGGGGATATGATAGAAACATTTAAATATATAAAGGGAATCAACACAGTAAAGGAGGAGACTATATTTAAAAGAAGAAAAACTACCACAACAAGAGGACATAGTCTTAAATTAGAGGGGCAAAGGTTTAAAAATAATATCAGGAAGTATTACTCTACTGAGAGGGTAGTGGATGCATGGAATAGCCTTCCAGCTGAAGTGGTAAAGGTTAACACAGTAAAGGAGTTTAAGCATGCGTGGGATAGGCATAAGGCTATCCTAACTATAAGATAAGGTTAGGGACTAATGAAAGTATTTAGAAAAAATAGACTAGATGGGCCGAATGGTTCTTATCTGTCACCACATTCTATGTTTCTATGTTTCTATGTTTCTATCTTATTGATTGTTTTGATTGGGTAACTAAAATTATAGATCAGGTGGTGCAGTAGACATTGCTTACCCAGATTTCAGTAAGGCTTTTGACACTGTTGCACATAGAAGGCTTATCAATAAACGGCAATCTTTAAGTTTGGATTCCAATATTGTTGAATGGGTAAGGCAGTGGCTGAGTGACAGGCAACAGAGGGTTGTAGTTAATGGAATATATTCGAAGCTTGGACTTGTCACCAGTGGGGTACCTCAGGGATCTGTACTTGGACCCATTCTCTTTAATATTTTTATTAGTGATATTGCAGAAGGTCTTGATGGTAAGGTATGTCTTTTTGCTGATGATACTAAGATATGTAACAGGGTTGATGTTCCAGGAGGATAAGCCAAATGACAAATGATTTAGGTAAACTAGAAAAATGGTCAGAATTGTGGCAACTGACATTTAATGTGGATAAGTGCAAGATAATGCATCTTGGACGTAAAAACCCAAGGGCAGAGTACAGAATATTTGATAGAGTCCTAACCTCAACATATGAGGAAAGGGATTTAGGGGTGATTATTTCTGATGACTTAAAGGTAGGCAGACAATGTAATAGAGCAGCAGGAAATGCTAGCAGAATGCTTGGTTGTATAGGGAGAGGTATTAGCAGTAGAAAGAGGGAAGTGCTCATGCCATTGTACAGAACACTGGTGAGACCTCACTTGGAGTATTGTACACAGTACTGGAGACCGTATCTTCAGAAGGATATTGATACCTTAGAGAGGGTTCAGAGAAGGGCTACTAAACTGGTTCATGGATTGCGGGATAAAACTTACCAGGAAAGGTTAAAGGATCTTAACATGTATAGCTTGGAGGAAAGACGAGACAGGGGGGATATGATAGAAACATTTAAATATATAAAGGAATCAACACAGTAAAGGAGGAGACTATATTTAAAAGAAGAAAAACTACCACAACAAGAGGACATAGTCTTAAATTAGAGGGACAAAGGTTTAAAAAATAATATCAGGAAGTATTACTTTACTGAGAGGGTAGTGGATGCATGGAATAGCCTTCCAGCTGAAGTGGTAGAGGTTAACACAGTAAAGGAGTTTAAGCATGCATGGGATAGGCATAAGGCTATCCTAACTATAAGATAAGGCTAGGGACTAATGAAAGTTTTTAGAAAATTGGGCAGACTAGATGGGCCGAATGGTTCTTATCTGCCGTCACATTCTATGTTTCTATGTTTCTATGGAAGTTAAGGAAGCAGTGGAGGCTGACACAATGTTTTCATGATGATTTCACAAGGGAAGTTAAGGAAGCAGTGGGGGCTGACAGTGTTTCCATGGTGATTGCACACTGGAAGTTAAGGAAGCATTGGAGGCTGATGCAGTGTTTTCATGGTGATTGCACACAGGAAGTTAAGGAAGCAGTGGGGGCTGACGCAGTGTTTCCATGGTGATTGCACACTGGAAGTTAAGGAAGCAGTGAGTGAGGGCTGACGCAGTGTTTCCATGGTGATTTCACACTGGAAGCTAAGGAAGCAGTGGGGGCTGACGCAGTGTTTCTATGGTGATTGCAAACTGTGTGTTAAGGAAGCAGTGGGGGCTGACGCATTGTTTCCATGGTGATTGCACACAGGAAGTAAAGGAAGCAGTGGGGGCTGACGCAGTGTTCCCATGGTGATTGCACACTGGAAGTTAAGGAAGCAGTGAGGGCTGACGCAGTGTTTCTATGGTGATTGCACACAGGAAGTTAAGGAAGCAGTGGGGGCTGATGCAGTGTTCCCATGGTGATTGCACACTGGAAGTTAAGGAAGCAGTGAGGGCTGACGCAGTGCTTCCATGGTGATTGCACACTGGAAGTTAAGGAAGCAGTGGGGGCTGACGCAGTGTTTCTATGGTGATTGCAAACTGTGTGTTAAGGAAGCAGTGGGGGCTGACGCATTGTTTCCATGATGATTGCACACAGGAAGTTAAGGAAGCAGTGGGGGCTGACGCAGTGTTTCCATGGTGATTGCACACTGGAAGTTAAGGAAGCAGTGAGGGCTGGCAGTGTTTCCATGGTGATTGCACACTGGAAGTTAAGGAAGCAGTGGGAGCTGACGCAGTGTTTCCATGATTGCACACTGGAAGTTAAGGAAGCAGTGAGGGCTGACAGTGTTTCCATGGTGATTGCACGCTGGAAGTTAAGGAAGCAGTGAGGGCTAACGCAGTGTTTCTATGGTGATTGCACACAGGAAGTTAAGGAAGCAGTGGGGGCTGATGCAGTGTTCCCATGGTGATTGCACACTGGAAGTTAAGGAAGCAGTGAGGGCTGACACAGTGCTTCCATGGTGATTGCACACTGGAAGTTAAGGAAGCAGTGAGGGCTGACGCAGTGTTTCTATGGTGATTGCACACTGGAAGTTAAGGAAGCAGTGGGGGCTGACGCAGTGTTTCTATGGTGATTGCAAACTGTGTGTTAAGGAAGCAGTGAGGGCTGACGCATTGTTTCCATGGTGATTGCACACAGGAAGTTAAGGAAGCAGTGGGGGCTGACGCAGTGTTCCCATGGTGATTGCACACTGGAAGTTAAGGAAGCAGTGAGGGCTGACGCAGTGTTCCCATGGTGATTGCACACTGGAAGTTAAGGAAGCAGTGGGGGCTGACGCAGTGTTTCTATGGTGATTGCAAACTGTGTGTTAAGGAAGCAGTGGGGGCTGACGCATTGTTTCCATGGTGATTGCACACAGGAAGTTAAGGAAGCAGTGGGGGCTGACGCAGTGTTTCCATGGTGATTGCACACTGGAAGTTAAGGAAGCAGTGGGGGCTGACGCAGTGTTTCTATGGTGATTGCAAACTGTGTGTTAAGGAAGCAGTGAGGGCTGACGCATTGTTTCCATGGTGATTGCACACAGGAAGTTAAGGAAGCAGTGGGAGCTGACGCAGTGTTTCCATGGTGATTGCACACTGGAAGTTAAGGAAGCAGTGGGGGTTGACGCAGTGTTCCCATAGGGATTGCGCAATCACGTGTTTCCCGTGACGTACTCTTTTCCGGAATTTACAAGGAGATCTTCACAGACCAGCTGCGCTACCCGGTATATCCCTACGCCGCGGTTTCCTGTAGCCGGCGCTACATTGTTGCTTCATAACAGCCGAGACTTAATGACGTCCTAGCCAGCCGTGGAATGTGATTGGTGGAGAGCAGAACCTGCAATCCCTCTTACTGTAGGCTTTCACCGCCAGTGAGACATTCCATGGTGAGCAGGTCACTGGAGAGTCTCACTCATCGCTGACTGGCTGGCTGAGCGTCATAGGGGTTGGTGAGCCTCATATGGAGCTGTGCTCAACATAGCTGGTGCACAAATGCTGAGCTGTTACTCACCCATGTCACCAGGATATATCTCACCTTTGTGTTTTTTAGTTCACATTAGCAGAAAGATCTAAAACCTGTCCTAAAATTCTGATATTATTAAAAATATTTACTGGTTAGACTTTAGGAGGCAGACTGCACCCCTGACATTACATGTAGAAATGGTAGGTTTGCTGGATGACATCTTTCTCAATAAGTAAATTCACCAGTTCTGCAGGCTGGTGCTGAGAGTCACTTTAAAAAAAAAAAAAAAAAAAATCTCACTTATTATTATTAATACTCAGTAAGTAGCTGGGACTTCTCAGCCAGTCCTGGTCCTCCAATAGTTTTCAGTACTGTGGATATCTCTTGCTCTACTGCAGGACACAGGGGTTTATAGAAAGGGTGTAATGCTGTCCATCAAGCTAAATGTCATACAGTGCTTAGCATGATCAGGAATGGTATAGTGTGGGAATGTGTATACACAACCAACTCACAGCACGTTCAGCCATGTCTGTATGCACTACAGTGAAAAGAAAACTATACAAACATCTAGTTATATTTATGTGTATAATTTTATATATAATACTGCTTCCTTTAACCCCTTCAGGACAGAGTCTGATCAAAAGAAAATGTAAACAAAAACTGGAATTCACGCTGTCTGTTCAACTGTAATTCACCCCTTTCATATTAAGTGCACCCACACTTATTATATATCATTTTAGTCAGGAGAAACAGGGCTTTAATTTCGCATGAACTATTCATATATGAAACATAAGTTACTATAAATAAAATTAAAAAACTGTGAGAAATAAAGATTTTTAAAATAAAATTCTAGCTCCGCCTAACATTTTAGCTGTAAATGTCATAATACTGTTAGCTTTTAGCAATAAAACGCACATATTTGTATTCAGCAAAGTCTCACAAGTACAACAGTACCCCCCATTTACAGATTTTACAGTGTTTTGGGAAGTTACAGGGTCAAATTTAGCGCATTCAATTTTTCAGTTTTTTTTCTCATTGGAATTTGCCAGATTAGTAATGTTACCTTTGAGACCATGTGGTAGCACAGGAATGAGAATTACCCCCATGATGGCATACCATTTGCAAAAGTAGACAACCCAAGGTATTGCAAGTGGGGTATGTCCAGTCTTTTTTAGTAGCCACTTAGTGACTAGTGATGTCGCGAACTGTTCGTGACATCACTATTAGTGACAAACACTGGCCAAAGTTAGCATTCATATTTGTTTTTGTGTGAAAAGAGCAAAAAACAAATATTTGGCCAGTGTTTGTGACTAAGTGGCTACTAAAAAAGACTGGACATATCCCACTTGCAAGACCTTGGGTTCCCTACTTTTGCAAATGGTATGCCATCATGGGGAATAATTCTCATTCCTGGGCTACCACACGGTCTCAAAGGCAACATTACCAAACTGGCAAATTTTAATGTGAAAAAAATGAAATGCCTTATATTTGAATCTCTAACTTTCCAAAACACCATAAAACCTGTACATGGGGGGTACTGTTATACTTGGGAGACTTCATTGCACATAAATATTAGTGTTTCAAAACAGTAAAGGTGCGTTCATGTGCGAAAAATGCAAAAAACGTCACTTTTACTAAAAATATCGTTGTAATACAATTTACCACTTTGAAACACTAATATTTGTGTTCAACGAAGTCTCCTGAGTAAAACAGTACCCCCCATGTACATGTTTTATTGTGTCTTGGAAAGTTACAGGGTTAAATATAGTGCTTGCGAATTACATTCTCTGCACTTTCTGCCTGGGTTGTCAGGCATGTCAATAAAATTTTAATTAATAAAATCACATAATTATGCTAAAAGATTACTTAAATATACACATAGAATTTTAATATATATACATATATATGTATTTAAATTCTACGTGTACACTTATGTAATTATATATTTTTATCTATATATATATATTTGTGGTTATTTGTATTTTATTTATAGATAGATACATATATAGAATGTCATTCTAAGTGTATTTTGTTACCTATATATATATATATATGTATATATACATATATATATATATAAATAACAAAATACAGTAAGAATGAAATTACATATGTATATATAATTTATTTTCATTTATTTATTTATTATTGTATTTATGCGTGTATATATAAATATAAAATACATGTATTATATATATGTATCTTCATTCTAAGTGTATTTTAATACTAATATGTACTTATATTAATATTAAAATACACTACGTATAACGTTATATAAATACATATATATGTATATATATTAAAATTCTATGTGTATATTTAAGTAATCTTTTAGCATAATTATGTTTTTTACATCTACATCACTGGACTAATACGGCTACAATCTCTACTTATATATATATATATATATATATATATATATTTATATGCACATTTAGTTTATTTTAAACAAGTGTACACGTAGAATTTAAATACATATATATGTATATATATTAAAATTCTATGTGTATACTTAAGTAATCTTTTAGCATAATTATGTTTTTTACATCTACATCACTGGACTAATACGGCTACAATCTCTACATATATATATATATATATATATGCACATTTAGTTTATTTTAAACAAGTTTTTACACTACTCACCAGCAGGGGGACTGTCTGACAGCCCAGGCAGTCCCCCTGCTGGCAGATCCACAGCCAGTTATAGGGGGCCAGATTTGCCGTGGGAGGGCTGCCTGGGCTGTCAGGCAGTCCTCCCAAAGATGATCACGGCAGAGGTAAGTCCACCGGAACTCCTGGGGGCTTAACGCGTTACGGCGTTCTATGCCGCCGCAACGGCTTTAAAGCCCATTAGAATGGGGACGGCATAGAACGCCGCAACAGTGTCAAGGGGTTAAAAGAACATTCCATATGGCAAGGTAACCCCCTTTATAATGCTTTGTATAGAAAAAAAATATATATATATAAATATATATATATATATATATATATATATAGATAGATTGTATATATATATATATATTTATATATACTCGCTGCAAACTGTGTCAGCACATATGCACAGACAACACAGCCACACACAACAATAAAACCTACAGCATTAAAGGTTCATACTCCTGCACATCCAGCAATGTGGTATACATGATTCAATGCATAAAATGCCACCTAGGATGCTACATTGGGGAAACCACCCAGCCATTAAATGGCAGAATGAATATGCACAGACACTCTATTAAACACCACAAAGAAGAATCATACTGCACTCCTGTGGGACACCACTTTACCCAGCCTGGCCACTCACTGAAGGACCTAAAAATCAAAGTACTGAAAGGGGGTTTTAAAAATACCCAGGAAAGAAAAGCCTTTGAAGCCAGAATGATTAAATGGTTTAACAGCAAGAAGAGAGGACTAAATATTGATTTGGGATTCCTGTCCCACTACCAACACTTTACATGAACACTCTCCCAGCATTATCTTACTGTTCTGTCATATGTACCAACACTTTAAAATGCATTCCTATATGTTTATTCTATCTATATACAAAGTACTATGTGTAGACCTATGCTTTCCCATACTCGTATGCATGAATGCTTATATATATTACTGTGCATTTATATTTGTGTATATGAGTCCATGTGCATGTATGTATATGTGTTTATGTATATATACATGTGTTTATGCGTTCACATATACATATTTCTGTGTGTGTGCATGTATAAAGTGTATCATCCTGTGCACTGTCTGCTTGTTTGTTTTTCTTTTCTCTCTCTCCCCCCTACTCTTCTCTTCAACAAGATATTTATGACCCTCTGCTAAGATGGTGTCTATTTTCTAACAAACCTGTGTCTTATCTACACTCATGTCGCTTTAACCCCTGTATCACAACTCAACTTTGAATTCTATGTGTAGTTTTGCTCAGAAATGCTTCAGACTTGAGAAAGGGAGGTTCTCCCGAAAGCTTGTCATTAAAAAAATTCTGTTAGTCCAATAAAAAAGGTATTACAAGATAAGAATTTTATCTGTTTTTTACATATATATATATATATATATATATATATACACATATTGAAAAAAAGAGTACTTTTAAACATGCAACAGTTAACAACGCCTTCTAAAACAGGGGAAGGTTTATCAATCGATAATTGATATGAGATGTTATAATGGTCTATAACATCTCATTCAAACCTCTATTCAGCAGAGATTATGGTGGGTATATAGTTTAGCCCCCAGCAACAGTTCAAATCATCTGTTCTGATGAGTGGAACTGCTGAATTAGCTGACACCAACCGATCAACTATTACTGCTGTCCATCTATGACAGCTTCATTTACCAGGTTGGTGTTTTAATAGAGGCAGCAGCATTTTTTTATTTTTATTTTTAAATATCAGATGGGTATCATCTCACTTTTTTCTTGGACTATGCCAAGCACCAAGCTCTGATTTATTTCCGATACCTCTATCATCATTTACTTATTTTAATTATATTTTTATTTACCTTTCTTTAATAATACTACACCTATAAATCTAACAATACATCTAAAAACACCTACACCAGCTACTTAAGGAAGGAGAAAGACTTATAGATGTGCCTTTCTTATAGCTTTCCTACCTCGTCTCTTCTTCTCCCTTCTCTTCTCTATCTGTATCTAATTTGGTGATGACAACATAAACATTCATACCTCATTCATTCTCAGTCTGACCATTTGGGGATAATCAATCTTTATTAATATTTACAGATAGATCTGAAAAGAAACGTTAAGTTTAGGTAGTATGTAATATTTAATTGTTTCTATTCTACCTATCAATGAAATGGTAAGTTTTTTCCATTCATTTAATTTATTTTTAAATTTATTTAACAAGGAGTTATAATTAAATTATTTGCCCACACCTATCAGTATATCTTCGTATCTACGTTTATAAGAGAGATTTGTCTAACATTTTTAATTAATGTTTTATCTTTACCAAGCTTTAAGATGGGAGATATGTTTGCTAGTAACATCTCTCTTGGCATTTTCCCTTCTCCAATTTCCCTAAATATATCCAATAGGTGATTTTCCAGATCCTTTTCAAAAACTTTATAAAAAATATTAGAAAATCCATCCGGACCCAGTGATTTATTTGTCTTTAAATTTTGAATCAGATTTGAAATTTCTTGCAAAGTTATTGGAGTATTTAAGATTTCATAATCAACATCAGATATATTAGAATAATAAAATCTCTCCAAATATTAAATTTTTTCTTGAGCTTCTAATAGATCACAATCTTAACCTAAGTGATATTATATTTTATAAAAATCTGAAAAGGAAATGCCTATTTTTACTGGATCCAGTATTATCTTCCCTTTTTCTGTTATTTTGTCAATTTTATATTTTTTCTTTTTTTTTTTTTGCGTATTGGACATCATTCTATTAGCCCTATTTCCTTGGCTATACCATTTTTGTTTTAAAGGCAAGAGGTTTAAATTCATTCTTTCTACATTTTTAAGTTTTATTTGAACTCTAATTTTATAAATTTCTTCAAAGATTTTAAGATTTTCCAATTGAGATAAATGGATATATAATTGTTGGATAGGTAAACATTTTTTCCCTTTAATTATCTGCCCTCTAATTAATGCCTTGAATGCTTACTAAGTAATTCCCCTTTTATTTTCATGGAAATAATGTTTTATTTCTTTTTGCAAGCTTTCCATGATATACTTTTGTTTAAGAAGGGATTCATTAAGTCTCCATTCTTGTGTAACATTATTTTTACTCGGTTTTAATTCAAGAAATAATGGCGCATGATCTGACCAAGTGGAAATTGAAATTTCACATTTTAAGTTTTCATAAAAGATAGAGGTTGTAGATAAGAATAAATCTATACATGAGTAATAATTAAAGGGTATATAATAAAATGTAAAATATTTTTTTTTCTGGGTTTGTAGTTCTCCATATATCGATTAAATCATAATTTCTTAACCAATTTTACATTTTTTTTCCTTCTGATAGCAATTTCTTATTTATGCTTCTCCCTTCTTGTAATCCCTTCTTGTCCCTAGGGGCAATGTAAACACTGCCTTTCTCTGAAAAGGCAGTGTTTACATGAAAATGCCTGAAGGGAGCGATTATACTCACCAGAACAACTACATTAAGCTGTAGTTGTTCTGGTAACTATAGTGCCCCTTTAAATGGAGGCGCACTAGAGAAGATAAATAGGACTCCATGGACCAAATTTCAGTTTATCTATTAATGTAGCAAATACTTGATAGGTATATAATTCATCTAGATAAGTGCAGTGTGTCTGTTTCATCAAGGTCCCTTTTTAAAATGACATCTCCGGTATTGTGCTACTGTGTAATTAAATGATCAATTTTGATACTTTACATTGTATGTAAATTATAGAATAGTAGAGTATTTATTTAGTCTTTAATAATTTAATTGATGAAAATTAATTTGTTCACTTTGCTTGTTAATATTACCAAATATTTTCAAGCCTCTTTAAGAGGTAAAATGTCAGATGGTGCAGTTAAATCGTCCATAACTCCCAGGATTGTGATCTCAAAAACTTCAGCGCTTAATATAAGGTAGCAATGAATGGTATTGTATATGAAATTATAATTTCTGGATCACATTAAAGGATCACTATAGTGTCAGGAAAACAAACTCGTTTTCCTGACACTATATAACCCTTAGGTTCCCCCCCACCATCAGGGTCCCCCTCCCGCCCTTCAGGCACTTACCTTAATCCAGCGCCGGGCTCCTTCGTCGCTGGTGACCTCTCGTTCCCCACCGACATCTGCTCCCGAGTGGAGCGGAATGCGCATGCGCAGCATGCTGAATGCGATTTTAGCATCCAGTGTCGCAGAAGCTCCTCTAGCGTCCGTCAGGAAGACAGCCACTAGAGGCTGGATAAACCGTGCATTGTAAACATAGCAGTTTCTCTGAAACTGCTATGTTTACATCTGAAGGGTTAAAACCTGGAGGACCTGGCACCCAGACCACTTGAGCTGAAGTGGTCTGGGTGACTATAGTGGTCTGGGTGACTATAGTGTCCCTTTAACACTTTTGGATTTGATAAGTTTGTGTATTGCATGTTCTGTCATGAGATATATTGACAATGGTATTATTACAACACAATACAATTTCTGCTTTATTGGTTTATGCTCTTAAATGTATTGTTAGGAAATACACCATGTTTTGAGTGTTCTTGAAGCACAGATTGTCACAATTCTTGTATAAATCATTAACAGTACACATAGACACAATTATTCTTGTTCTGCTGTTTAACGTGAGTTTTGTTTAGCTGATATTTCCAATTTGAGTCTTCATTGCTACGATACTGTGAGAGATTGTGCAGTTTCTTAGCACAGGTTCATACCTCCCATGGTCAAAATATTAAGGATATCCTTACGGTTGGCTCGTACGGCCATATCCATAGCGGACTCATTCCATTTTGTTTTAACAGTTGGGTCAGCTCCCGATTCTTTTAGGATTCTAACCACGCTGAAATGACCCCTTTCCACTGCAATATGTAATGCTGTTTTCCCAAGGCAGTCTTTGTAGCTGATGTCAGCTCCATGTTGGAGGAGGCAGGAAGACGCCTCACTGTGACCCCTGTAGGCTGCTTGATGTAGGGGGGTTAAGTCCAGTGAATCAGTGCTATTTATGTCAGCCCCGTGTTGCAGTAAAAGGCTTATTGCCCTGACATTTCCTTGTCTGGCTGCTAGATGTAGAGGAGTAAGCTGATTTTCATCCATTTCAGTCACATTCGCCATTTTCCTCAGCAGGAATTCTAGAATCTGAGACAAGATTTATGGATATGATTAACTGCATGCCATGTATCCTAGCATTATCATGAAAATAAAATGAGATATTTACTCCATAACAGAGGTTAAATAATAGGTATGGGTTTCTTTAGCATATTGTAGATTGCTCCAGGGTCATATACAATATGCAACTTCCTGACAGATATATGAAATTATTGCAGCTGAGAATGATCGATCAGTGGTATATTGGATGGTATTTTAATAGGTTTTTAATGTTTTCAAATCCTGTACTGCATGGTGTAGTTGACACTGCAAAGTTTGGGGCACCTATTCTGTAGATAGCATTGGGGCATACATGTCCAGCCCTTCCTAAAAAATGTTATATAATGAGCTACACTCATGATCCGCAGCAGTTGTTATTTGCAGCCAATGCAAACTATTCACGTATTTTCTGAAGGGGGTGAATGATCTAGCATGTAAGCTAGGGCCCTCAACCCCTCTGTTCCTGTGCGTCCTACTCGTCTGGTTACAATTACGTGTCTGTTAGTCCACCCATTGTACAGAGCTGCAGAATTTGTAGGCGCTTTATAAATAATAATGATATACCAGACCCTTTTCTGATATGCCAGCAGAGGGTGTGGGGAGAGAAAGACCATGCAATTCTTTCACCTTAGCTCCTCTCCCTGCATATTACTAATGGAAGGGAGAGGGGCTTTATTAAGGAAGACAGTCACAAATTGCAGCTGCTGCTTGCGGGTTTAACTCCCAATGGTCTTTGGCTGGTCAGGATATTAATATTTCTATAGTTGCTATGCTTTTAATAATTATTGTACATATCCCCTTATTTTTTACATTTAGGGATATACCTGTGCCTTTAAAATATAATATTAACCCAAGGTAAACTATTAATATACAAATGTGATGGTGCCCCCTCATTTCTATACTCCTTAGTATGTAATATCAAGTATGTGTTAGGATATCTTTGAGAAATTAGTTATCTGTAATAAAAAAAAAAAAGACATATCCTTCCGATCTAGACTAAATAAGTACCATTATCTTTGGAGGTAGAAAAGTCATATATATTAATCAACTGGTTCAGTTAACATGTGAAGTGTGTACTACAAAAATAAAGTAAAAAAAATAAAAAGATTTAAAAAAAAAAAAAGAAGCACCCAGTAGGTTTTTGAGAAATGTAATACAATGAGTAATAACTTGAGAACTACATTATTACCATTCACTCCTGAAACTGTTAACTGCATTTACACACCACGTAGTGGCCAAGTATGATATTCTAGAATGTCTTCTAGTGATTCATTAGTTATTTACTCTGGAGTTGCAATAATAATAGGACAATGAACTGGTAAATACTGCAGCACTTATAACGCATAGAAATTATGTATACATACATGACTGAAAATACTGACACAGTGTGCCCTTTTATCACTAAGTACATAGCAAAGTGTTCCTAGGCTGAGAGAACTATGTAACTGCCATGTACCTAAAAGTACGTACCATTTTTTTCAATCAGCACACATTGGTAGGCTGAGAGCATCAGCATGCCAGTTACTTCCCAGCTAACCTTTCCTACTACTGCAATGCAGAGAGGAAACTACTGAGTGTTACAGGGTTACTACAACCCCACTGCAGTGGTTAAGGCATGAGGCATAACCTGGTCACGTTCACAAATAAATGTTTACCATCTTACCTTGGGCGTGGTGAAATGTTGTACATACAGACTCCAGGCACCATAACCACTTTACATCACTGAAGTGGTTGTGGTGCTTGGGGCAATCTTTTAATTTTATCTGTGATAAACCATTTTGATGACAAAAATGTATTAGTGGACTATGTAAAGATACATTCTTCCCCACTCCCTGAAGAAACTAGGAGCCAAGAAAGAAAATGAACCTATACACTGATCAGGAGTAAGTGGTTCTGGTATACCTAGTGTAACACACAGAGGAGAGGGAGTCTGACTAACACTGGGCCGCTCAAACTGGAAACAGATAGGGATTCACTAAAACCTACAGGAAAAAATGGCAAAGGGGACACTCTAAAGTAGTGTGCAAATACCAGGAGCTGACCTGTGATATTAGCTCAAATATGGTGGTCTAAAAAGGTATAATATAACAACATCAATGCAGTGCAGGATAAATATAAAATATATTTACTGTGCCTTTAAGAAATGGAAAAGGGGGGAATAGGAAATATAAAAGCAAATAAGAAATACTGAGGAATATAAAAGGAAGGAATAAAAAGGAAAAAATATAAAAATACAACAGATAAAAGCAGAAACAAAAATGAGAATAAGAAGTAACACAAAGATGTAACACAACAGGAGACAGAACAAGAATACATACATACCAGACTGCACCCTAGCGCAACATTTTACCCACACTATGTCAAGAATGATTCCATCAAAGTATTCGAAAAGATGGGTGAGAAGGATTTCAGAAATGAGATCACTAACAAGATCACCAAGGATAACTTGACCAAAAATGGAATGCACTAAAACAGCTTATGAAACTTGAAGACATCACAATCAAAGCAGCGGATAAAGGAGGTGGTTTAGTCATCCTGAACACCGAGGACTATATTGAAGAGAACAGAAGACTACTAGGAGACACTAACACCTACCTTAAACTTGACTATGACCCCACTCTACAATATCAAGGAGAACTCAAAGAAATACTCAGTTATGGGTAGGGTAGGGGTATTCTCAATGAAAGAGAGTTCAAGTACTTACACACTCAATTTCCAAGGATACCAGTGTTTTACCAGCTGCCCAAACTCCATAAGCGATTGGAGAAACCTGGGAGACCGATTATATCCGGATTTGGATCTCTCACCGTTAACCTTTCAGAATACGTTGATCATTATCTACAACATTTAGTTTTATGCCTCAAATCCTACCTGAGAGACTCCACCCAGATTTTAAATCTTTTATCTGATTTTAAGTGGGACAACGATATGTTTTTATTTACTGCCGATGTCACTTCATTGTATACAGTGATTGAACATCTTCAGCGATGTGAAGCTATACAATTCTCTTTAGCCACATACTCAGAATTTTAAAATGATCAAATCGATTTTTTAATTCAGTGCATCGTTTTTATCCTCACCCATAACTATTTTTGGTGTGATGATCTATTTTATCTCCAGATAGAAGGTACAGCCACGGGGACACGATTTGCGCCAAGCTATGCTAATCTATTTATGGGCAAGTGGGAGGAAGAATTCATATGGACCCACTGCCCATTTGGCGCAAATCTGTCCCTATGGTGCATATATATCGACGACTGCTTCTTCATATGGAAAGGAAATCTGGAATCCCTAGAGGAATTTAAGATCTACCTCAACAATAATCCTTATCACTTGAAATTTACTTTTAATCACTCTAAAGAACAGATTGAGTTTTTAGATCTTAATATTTACATTGAGGAAGGAAGGATTCATATGAAATCTTTTCAAAAGAACGTTGATTGTAACAGTTTTATTCCTTTTAACAGTCATCACAAACCCACATGGTTAAGGAATATACCTCAGAACCAATTTAGGAGAGTTAGACGCAACTGCTCTAAAGTTGATGTCTGTAGGAACCAAATGGATGAAATGAAAAAAAGATTTGTAGATAAAGGATACCCTGCAGCACGACTGGGAGAAGCCATGGAGAAAGCACTATCTATTCAAAGGAAAGACACTCTATGCGAAAAAAACAAAACTATGGAATCACACACCTCGGCACATACCTTTATCACCAAATATAACCACAAAGCGCTCAAAATACAGAAGTTTCTGAAAAAACACTGGGAAATTCTTAAGAGTAACCCAACCCTCTCCAAATTCCTCGATCACCAACCACAGATCATATTTACAAGAGCCTCCAATATCCAACTTATGCTGGCACCTACCATTAAATCTTCTAACACCACCATAGGCCAAGACTCCACTCATGGGTTTACAAGATGTAAGAAATGTCTAGCATGTAAGAATAATCCATCAACAGAAGAAGTAACTACAAGATTTCCATCATTGACCAACCAAGAAGAATATGACCTTAAAAGTAATATGAACTGCAACACTTCAGGAGTCAACTATCTTATTAGTTGCCCGTGCCCGAAACAATATATTGGACACACGAAGAGACCACTGAAAGTACGCATTGCGGAGCACATTAGGAATGTTAGAAAGGGACTTCTAACACACAACCTCTCGAAGCACTTTAAGGAAACATATGGGGGAGACCCCATGGGACGTGAATTTCTAGCTATAGAAAAAGTAAATGTACACTGCAGATGAGATAGCATCGACAAAATACTCAATCAAACAGAAGCGAAGTGGATCTTCGAATTAGATACTCTAGTCCCTAAAGGACTTAACATACATTTTGAGTTGCATGCATTTCTTTAACCCTTTAACCTATCATGTCATGAAGTGCAAAATGTACTACAAGTATATCACCTTGACTGACAATTAGGTTTCTATATGAATGTGCAATTATCTTATAACTTTGATTATTATGTTCGGTGTGCACATCACACATTTAATTACTGCTTGTTTTGACTGCACTATACAGATATAATACATATGTCTATCTAAGCCTTTTATACCATGTAATTAGAATGTAATATATAATAATAGTTTTTATTAACAATTAAAAGCATGTATATATAAGAAATATTGAAGCAATGGTCCACATCCTGTCTCTGAAGAAGTAGGGCGTTCTCCTATGAAACGCGTAAGACAGATTCAGCTGTCAGGACACAGATCCAGCAGAGCATACAGAGCACACACCAGCAGAAGTCTGTATCCGTTCAGGGCCATTGGTACACTTGTGAAACAGAACCGTCTGCAGTACACGTCCCCCGGAGTGAGATCTTTGTCAGGACGCACACCCAGAATCACGCCGTCCTCACCGGCGGTCGGATTTCAAGCGGCAGCTTGTCAAGGCAATCCACATCAATCCTAGCCAAATCCGAAGGTCCTTGCACATTACAGACTCTTATAAGACTGGTAACATCTGTATGAACTATTCCTGACATATATTTTTTAACATTTTGTTCAATAAACAGTTTTTTGTAATTTACATCCAGTTTGTGCCATTGCTTTCCATCTTATGTGATACACTGCTTGTATTACCATAACAGTCTTCTATACTGTATTGCTACATTATATATATTTTTATTTCTATTTTAATTTTATCTTTGTAATATACAAAGTATATTATTTGGAGCAAGTATCAACTACCCTGCTTTGGATCAGGGATAGAGACACTTGCACTGCACACATATTTGCTGCACATTTTTAATACCATTTATTACTTCTTATTCTCATTTTTGTTTCTGCTTTTATCTGTTGTATTTTTATCTTCTAAATTATTTTTACTCTTTTTATTTTCTTTTTATTCCTTCCTTTTATATTCCTCAGTATTTCCTTTTTGCTTTTATATTTCCTATTCCCCCTTTTCCATTTCTTAAAGGCACAGTACATATATTTTATATTTATCCTGCACTGTATTGATGTTGTTATAATGTACCTTTTTAGACCACTATATTTGAGCCAGTATCACAGGTCAGCTCCTGGTATTTGCACACTACTTTAGAGTGTCCCCTTTGCCATACACTGATTAGCCACAACATTAAAACCACCTGCCTAATATTGTGTAGGTCATCCTCATGCTGCCAAAACAGCTCTAATGTTTTGAGGCATGGACTCCACAAGACCTATGAACATGTCCTGTGGTATCTGACAAGATATTAGCAGCAGATACTTTAGAGGGAAACTATAGTACCAGGAAAAACAAACTTGTTTTCCTGGCACTATAGCTTTTCCCTCCTTCGCGCCCCCTTTCCACTCCCCTCCCTCAAAACCTCTGTCACTTACTTGGGTCTAGCGCCGATGGCTAGGGTTCACCTTCTCATCTTTCGACTGACGTCGACAGGGGAGACCTATTGCGCGTGTGCTGTAATGGCAAAATCGCTTAACAGCCCTGAAGTCTCTCTAGTGGCTGTCTAGTAGACAGCCACTAGAGGCGGAGTTAACCCTGAAAGTTAATTATTACAGTTTCTTAAAACAAATCTGTGCAGGGTGAAGGGACCTGGGACATTGCACCCAGACCACTTCTATGAGCTCAAGTGGTCCGGATGCCTATAGTGTCTTTTTAAGTCTTACAAGTTACCTTCATGGATCAAGTTTGTTGCTCCAGCACATCCCACAGATGCTCAATCAGATTGAGATCTGGGAAATTTGGAGGCCAAGACAACACCTTGAACTGTTTATCTTGTTCCTTAAACCATTCCTGAACAATTTTTGCTTTGTGTCAGGGTGCATTATCCTGCTGAGGCTACTGCCATAAGGAAACACAAATGTCACAAAGGGGTGTACATGGTCTGCAACGACCTCTCTCTAGGTAGGTGGTACGCGTCAAAGTAACATCCACATTGATGCCAGGACCCAAGGTTTCCCAGCAGAAAATTGCCCAGAACATAACACTGCCTCTGCCAGCCTGCCTTCTTCCCATAGTGCATCCTGCTGCCATCTCATCCCCAGGTAAACAATATACACAAACCCAGTAATCCACCTGACCTAAAAGAAAATGTGACGAGACGAGGCAACCCAGACGAGGCAACCTTCTTCAATTGCTCCATGGTACAGTTCGGAAACTCATGTACCCATTGAAGTGCTTTTGGCGGTTGACAAGAGTCATCATAGGCACTCTGACTGGTCTGCAGCTATGCAGCCCCATACACAGCAAACTGTGATGTATGGTGTGTTCTAACACCTTTCTATCATGCCCAGAGTACATTATTTTCAGCAGTGTGAGTTACAGTAGCTCTTTTATGTGATCAGATCAGACGGGTTATCCTTCACTCCCCACATATATCAATGAGCCTTGGGCACCCATAATCCTGACACCGGTTCACCAGCTGTACTTTCTTACATCACTTTTTGTAGGTACTAATTACTACATACTGTCTGACAAGACTTGCCATTTGCCATTTTAAAGATGCTGTGATCCAGTTGTCTAACCAAGACTATATGGCCCTTGTCAAAGTTACTCAAATCTTTTCACTTTCCCATTTTTCCTGCTTCCAACACATGTCCCTCTGCGCTGGGTCTTGGCTCTGCCACCTCCTCCGTGCCGCGAATCAATGCTTTCCTATGGGGGAAAATCTGATAAGGACGTCCAGCGCCAGTTACCGGACCAAAGGTCTGTTTGGACGAAGGAAGCGTCTCCAGTGGCTGTCTGGTAGACAGCCACTGGAGGCAGGTTTAGTGCTGCAATGTAAACATTGCAATTTCTCTGGAACTGTAATATTTAACATTGCAGCACTGCACAAGTGAAATAGGGACATTGTACCCAGACCACTTCAATGAGCTGAAGTGGTCTGGGTGCCTATAGTGTTCCTTTAATTACAGCATATTGAAAGAGACCTTTTCAGCCAGCAATTGACCTTTGACAAGTCATAGTTATAATCAGTCATACTCAAGTGGATTTCTGTAAACATGAAGGAGTGCTGGACTGTTAATTTCCTTAGAATTTGTATTTTTTATCGGTGCATATTAAGAACACAAGCTTCTGTGGAAGTTGTACAAGTATACACAATACATTTAAATTCTGTGGTAATATAAAATGTTTGAGTCACAGCACCTTTTTTTAAATTATAACATGCTATACAGATGAGTCTAGATGCACAAGAAGAGCTTTACTGTCAGTTATGAAATTCTACACATTGTATGTAGTTGACATAGTTATTAAATGAGAAATACAGATGCAAGAAACAACATAATATAACAGTTGGTCAGCATTGTGAAGAGACTGCACATTTTACGTAGAGTACGTAGGGAACTTGTTAGGCAAAGCTGTCTAAGCATCAAGAAAAAAAAAAAAGTAAGGCAGTCTGTCAGGAGAGATGCTAGCCAGTGGGTATAATAGTCTGCCATATACAAGGAGAACTTAACAGATCAGGCTGTGTCCCTACATCCTACACACACCAAGTGCTGTTGGCGAGATAAAGTTACAAGAGTATAGAGGACCTCGGCAGCAGCATAGGTAACATGGTCAGTGGTGAAAGCCACCCGGGCTAAGAAGGGCAGAGAAGTGGTATTAGCCCTTGTGGAAAGTGGGCTATGAGCCCTTGGTAGCATTTGTGCCAGCCAATCCCCTGGTTCGGTGAAGCAGGATAATCTTGTAGGGTGGCGAGATCTGGGTGCATCAAGGTTCCTCCACAATCCCAGGCATGAGGGAGAAGCTGTATCATAATGCCACAGGCACGAGTGTGAGCAAAGTCCATGGCCCTCACAGTGAAGGTCTGCCGCTGTGGACGGTGGTGGGTCCTTCATTGCTGTGTTCTGTGTGACGGGATAATGTCCCGAATGGCCTTGAGCTCAGGTAGGTGTTTAGTAAGAGGTACAGGTGGCGTAGATGTTGTCTTAGGTGGTTGATTGCCCTGAGGTGGTCTCTCCTGTCCCTTCACCTTCCTGGTGCAACGGTGATGCAGACAGACGAGACGAGACTCTAGTTGTGCACAGAAGTGCTCAAATATCAAATCCAGTCACTGTAGCATTTTGTCAGCCACGCTTAGGTGAGCCGTTTCAGCATGCTGCGCCACATGCACTTGTGTTGGGGGCTCAAGCACCATCTTGTGTGTGTCGGCTCTGATCCCAGCTCCTGCCGTGTTGGGTGTCAGCCGGCTGCGTGAGTATTTAGAGCTAGCCCGAGGGGACTGGGATAACCCCCACTGGTCTGCAGCGATATTCAGTCTTCTCACGGTCTGGCGGAGCACTAGGAGAGTGTCCGTCTCTCCTCCGCTTTATCACCTGTAGGCTGCAGGACCTCGAGCCAAGCAATCCTGTGCCGGTGAGGTATCTCAAGACGCACCGTCGACCCCGGTATAGTATATATTGCTTCACTGCAGGCAGAAAGTGGTTTGGCTTGGAAATATGCCACAAAAATAGATGTTAGGTGCAGGAGCTCTTGTGGCACACATCTGTTCTGCTTGGTGGTCAAGCTCCGCACCCCCTGACTGTTAATTTTCAAGTAAATTAAAGAAACACTTGAAACACCATAACTACTACAGTGCACTGTAGTGTTTATGATGCTAGGAGTTCCCTAACGCCCCCTAATGTAAGTAGTAAAACCTTTTGCCAACGGTTTGACTTTTTGCCTAAAGTAAGCCGTCCCTGCCTCTCTGAGAGCCAGAAGGTCTCTGCCTGAGCTAATCCTGATGGTGCAAGGCTTACCATACTGGTTGAGAGCTATCAGCTGATGCTCCCAGGCAGTGAGCTGGCCCTGACTGCAGGCATAGCTCAGTAAAACTAGTGGAAGGTCCTAGCAGAATGTTGCAGCATTCAATACAGAAAGAGGAGAGGCTGGGACCAGCGCCCGGTGATCCCCTGTGAATAAATCAAACTGTTAGCATACAGTTTGACTATTTACATTGCGGGGAGAACTAGGGCACTCCCAGTACCATAAATAATGTAGTAGCCATAGTACTTGGAGTGTTCATTTAAAATAAACATACACAACTGACATGTTAGAAAATAATACTAAATCACAATATGTAACCAGAGCTGACTTTTATGAACAGAGTTCTTTACTAAAGAGATTATTGCAGATAATTTAGGAGTTAAATCACCTTTGTTTCTGTTTATGCTGCCCTAGCCACACCTCCCCTGTCTATGACTGATACAGCCTGCATGAAAACTAAATGGTTTCATTTTCAGTCAGATGCAACTTACTTTAACCCCTTAAGGACACATGACATGATTCCCTTTTATTCCAGAAGTTTGGTCCTTAAGGGGTTAAACGTTTTTATCTCCTGCTCTTTAAATTGAACTTAAATCACACACAGGAGGCTCCTGTAGGATCTAGCAAGCTGTTAACAAAGCAGCAGATAAGAAATTCTTAATGAAACAGAATTTGCAATAAAGGAAGTGTAAACATTAGATGACTCTTTACAGGAAGTGTTTAGGAAGGTTGTATAAGTCACATGTAGGGAGATAAGCCTAGGGCTATATAAACAAAGTACTTTCACTCTGAAATGGCAGAGAATTAAGCAGTGAGACTGCAGGGGCATCATCTATGCACCAAAACTACTTCATTAAACGTAAGTTTTGTTGGTGACTATAGTGTCCCTTTAAAGTCAAAGTAGTTGAACTGGAAGCATAGCAGGGTTTGGCCTTAAATTTTTAACGTTACTTTGAATTCCTGACAATCCTCACTTTAATAAATAACTGCATGACATACTCTTTAGATTATCTTTTGTGTAACTTTAGTAGATCTTTATTTTTATTAGTAATCTGTGATACAATCAAGCTGCGAAAAATTGTTTGGAGCATGTTTAGCGCAGGGACTATTATATCATGTTATCTATAGATAATAAGTGGGCTACTTCACATTCTGCGGTTGGAGCACAGCAGCAGCTTCAATTTAACGTCCTCAGGCTTTATCTGGACAATATGCCAACAATCATCTGACGTCTCAAAGCTACAAATCACTGATACTTTACGCACCAAATAAAAATGGATACATGAACGGTGCCTACATAACTAGAATAACACACACTATATGAAACATTTTAATTTGTTTTTGTGTAAACATACCTCGAGGTTCCCATTTTCGGCTGCTAAGTGAAGAGCTGTGACCCCCCTGTCATCCTTCGCATTAACATCCATTTTCCTCTTTACTAGGTAGTTTGTAATGTGTATGTTTTCTGCAAGCACAGACAGGTGCATCAGGGTCATCCCTGTATTGCTCTGACTGTCTAGAGATGCTCCAAGAGATACCAGGTAGTCGAGCACATCCATGTGATCATTGATGACGCACCAATGTAGCGGGGTCCACTTATTGCTATCACCAATGTCAGGCGAGGCCTTGTAATTTAGTAATGACTTGACACAGAGCATGTGCCCATTGGCTGCTGCTAAGAGCATTGGTGTTTCTCCAGAACTGGTCAGAACGTCTGGTGATGCCCCACATTCTAGAAGGTAATCAGCGACCTCAGTGTGACCATTCCAGGCAGCTCGATGAAGTGAAGTGTGATTGCATAAATCTCTCTGGTTAATGGAAGCACCTTTTTGTATGAGGTATTTCACTAGAGCGATATTTCCACAGCAGGCAGCACTGTGTAAGGGAGACCATCCTCTGTAATCTCTGTCAAAATTCAACATGGAAACAAAGATAAATGCAATTCATATTTAACTTCAGAAAAAACATGTAATATTTAACTACAGAAGAAGATGGACAAAACAAAGCCTGCGCACATTGTCAATAAGGCCAACTGAAGCAAATCTCTATGCACTATTTACATCTAAGATTCAATATTTTAATGAGTTTAGTATGCACTGAATACAACTTGCATTAAAGGAACATTCCAATCACCATAATCACTGTGATTTGCTCTGCACTCCCCTCCCTGCACTTGTAAATAGTAAAACCATTTAAAAATGTTTTAACTTCTTATCAGGGGTCCATGGGACACTGTACCCCATATCCACTACTTCAGACAGAGGCAGAAGCCCTCAGGCTGGACTGAGCTCTACAATGCAGGGTGTAGCTCAATGGCTGATGCTGCCAGACAATAAGCTAACCTGTGTACTGCGCTGACTAGAAGCTTCTGGCTTGTCAGCAGATGTTGTGGAGTTGGGAGTGGTCCTCCGCAGACCCAAGATAAATTGTCAAATGATTCTAAAATAATTTGTCTACTCACAAAGAAGTGTACTGGAGAGTTCCTTTAATCCTTTCAGATAACCAAAAACTGTTTTTTAATTGTACTAGTAATTTAGGCATGTATGCTTGTGAAACCTGTCTTCAAAATCCAATAGCCGATTTTATCTATGTCAACATTGCTGCACAATTGGATCATCACTAAACCTATGATTATTCATATGTTTTCACCTGATTGCACAATATTTCTAAAGAAGTGTTTTATTTTAAGAAAGATTGGGTTAGCTAGTTATCATTCTTCAAGGACTTTGAACACCAGTTGGTGGGTACACTAGTCCTTATTTTTTGTGGGGATGGAAATGAAGCTCTGCTCTTCTAACAATAGGCTTATATATTCAAAATGATTTCTACACATTAATTTCTACTCACTAAAGTCCAAATCAATTCGGACTGCAAAATCTAGATATTGTTCACACTATTTAACAATGTCCAGATTTTGTAATTTTAGCCTTGACTGGCCTGAATATGGTCTAGATCTCAGCCAGACCGAACACTGCTAGACAGCTGAAATACAGACCAAATGCTGGCTCGGTTTTAAAAGAAAATCTTCTCTCAACACTTGCCTGAGGACCCCCACTTACCGCCATGGGGGCATTAGGTGATTCCACCTGAATATTATATTAGCTCCCACCCACTAATGGGTTGGGGTCATAAGGATGTCCTCCCCTTTTATTTTATCAAATAGCCCCCATCCACTGGCCACAGGTGGGGGCAGAGGGCTGGACAGGGATCTGTCCACCTTGTTGCTTTTTATAAATTCCCTCACCCAATGCCCATGGATGGGGGCATGGCAAGGAATATGTCTCCTCCATTATTTCAAAGGCCCCATTGACACAAACGCAGCATTGCAGTTGGGGGCATAGGAAGGTGTTAAACCATATGGAGGTTTTATAGATCCCCATCGGTCTTTAATTAATTAATTAATTAATTTTTCTAACTATCGCCCAATATCATTGCTCCCTGTATTGTCAAAAATCTTAGAAAAATGTGTCCATACGCAACTTTGTGAGTACTACCAACAATTAAACTATCTGACCCCTGATCAATCGGGCTTTCGCCAGAATCACTCCACTACAACTGCCCTCCTAAAAGTTTGCAATGACATCCAAACTGGCATGGAACAAGGAGCCCTAACTGGAGCTATTTTCCTTGATTTTGCTAAGGCCTTTGACACAGTAGACCACGACATTCTACTGCACAAACTCGAAAACTCAGGTATTGGTGATCATTCTTTAAACTGGTTTCGATCGTATGTATCGGATCGCTCGCAATATGTGTCCATTTCTGACAGTGACTCCCTCCCTCTCCCGGTCACGTGTGGTGTACCCCAGGGTTCCATTCTCGGCCCCCTACTATTTACATTATTTATAAATGATCTGCCTAATGTCTGCCAATCCTCAAATGTACACATGTACGCAGATGACACGGTAATCTATGCGAGCAAATCCAATCTACCTCAACTTGAGGCTTTGCTCCAAGACCAGTTTACAGAGGTAGAAAAGTGGATCGCAAAAAACAAACTCTTCCTGAACACTGACAAAACTGTCACAATGATCTTTGGAACGGTACCTAAATTACACAAATTACACAATCCCCACCTATCCATCAAAACAAATTCAAATGGCACACTGACCGCGGTCCACTCTTTCAAATACTTGGGTATGATATTAGACCCCAATCTATCTTTTAGCCTGCACATAGAAAAGCTTGCATCTAAACTTTATCCAAAATTAGGTGCCCTGTACAGAAACAAAGCCTGCCTAAGCCCTACAGTAAAGGAAAAGATTGTACAGCAAATGCTGATGCCAATCATTGATTATGGGGATGTAGTATATGCATCTGCATCGCAATCCCACATTAATAAACTCAACACATTGTATAACTCGTTCTGCCGATTTGTGCTACAATGTAATTACAGGACCCATCATTGTGACATGCTAAAGGAACTAAACTGGCTGTCGCTGGAATCCAGACGCACCCTTCATCTTTCCAGCCTTGTTTTTAAGAGCTTTTCTGGGAAACTCCCACCCTACCTGAACAAAATGCTTTCCCCAGCTGTTCCCACTTTCTATAACCTCCGATCCAGTACAAGCACTTTACTTAGTCTACCTCAATACAAAAAGAAAGCGGCCCGATCCTCCTTCTCCTACAGAGCGCCGCAATTGTGGAACGACCTCCCGCACAATTTAAAATCTTCCCTAAGCCTAAAGTCTTTTAAGAGATCCCTCTCTACATACCTCAAAACAGAATGCACGTGTCATGGTTGATTATATATTTCCTGCCTGTTCTATGTTAAATTTTGTATATATTGTGTATTAATATTGTTTTTGTATTTTGTTGTACCTAATGTAACAATGCAATGATTTGTGGACCCAGGACATACTTGAAAACGAGAGAAATCTCAATGTATCTTTCCTGGTAAAATATTTTATAAATAAATAAATAATTAAACAATTAATGTGATGGCTGGCTAGCAAGCTCTGGCCACCCGACCACATAATTAACCCTCACATTGCTGACACATATTTAACTTTTTGCCTGCTGGCTGCTAGCACTGTCATCGGGCAAATAGTACTTAAAATTATCGTTTGCTTGCATGAAAGCAAGTGAATACTAATTTGCGAATGTGTAATGTGTATCGAATGTGTATCCTGTGGGATGTTTTCGATTCCTATTCAATTTAAAATAAGTGTTTTTGTTAATCCCCTGAATCCTATACTTTGTATAGCATTTAGAAGTAAAAACACAATTTTTAATCCGGATACCGAATGTGTTTGGGTGATTGCTGCAGATATGCTTTGGCCTACCAGCTGGACAAAATACGAGGTTTAGTGAATAACACCATAAACAGTGAGTATTGATATATATCAAAAGTTTCTTTGTTAGATTTAAATTATATACTGCTTCATGCATAATTATCATAGACATGCACACGGAGTGTGCTGGGTGTACCCAGGCACATCCTAAGATTCAGAAGATCTCCCTGACCGATGCCTGTGCTCCCTCTCTGTTGTGAGGAAGCGTTCTTGCCTAATCGCTCAACGCCACTTCTGATAGTGAATTTTTATTTTTTTTAAATATTACTTTCCCCACCCTGGAAGAGAGGTGGGGATGTACAAGACGTGACAGGAGCAATTCACTCCTTTTTAGACAGCTAAAGGATTGCCAGGATACATAGTGATGTCATATCTCGGCGGCCAACACAGTGGCAAATGGAGGACAGGCTGTGAAAATGGAGGACAGGCATCAGCAGGGTTGTCCTGGCTCAGTTAAACACCCAGGCAGCATCTGCAAAGGGACAACTTAAGGAGAGTGCAATGCGTGTGTCACTGTGCTTGTATATACATGATATCAATCACCAGATATCAGTCACAGCTACCCACACACAACCACACACATCACTACAGCTACCTACATATAATTCACACATCATGCACTACTACACAAATCACTCACAGCTATCAACATTGCACAAACTGCCACAAACATCATACATAAAGCAACTATACACAGTCAAAACATATACATCACACACAGCTACCACAATTACAGTCACCACTGTTATTCCCCACACACACTTCACTGTTTTAGTTGGCATCCTGCTGTAATGGTTATGGGGCTACCAGAGCTCTGGAACCCTTCCAGTGTTAGAATCAATTGACACTTTCCATGGGTTCCTCAGGCACCCATGCTGCACCTGGTTTTCTGTAGAAGACCCCGGATGCCTTTATAAAGCCAAATCATTGCCTGCAAGGAGAAACTGGAAGTAGGGGCTGCAGGTGGAGGCACCGGTGGGATCCAATTACATTGTTAAACTGTTCTAAAACAATATGATAAACTACACTTGGAGGACACCAGGGCAATCTTGGCACCATATCCACTGCACCATATCCACTCCAGTGGGCTGTAGTGTTTATGGTGTTTGGAATCTTTCTTTAATAAACATTCACCTTATATAAAATTTAAATAACTCCTGGGTGCACACACTAATGAAATGTGCTGCACATTCCTATGGTAATTGTATTGCTTTCACTAATAATTTTTTTTAGAAATGTGCTTTCATATTCTTAAGAATGACAAAACGACCAAAAGCTTCCCAAGTGGGGTCATGTCTGCTTAACAAGGAGCGGCCAGTGGCTTCTCGCTATAATAAAAAACTAGCAACTGGGCAGCTATTGCTGCCTTATCGCTAGTAACATACCCCCAAGCTCCTAATTTACAGACTAGAGGGTAGACAGATCACTATCCAACCTCTGTGTCCCCACTGTGGGGCTGTAATATAATAGTAAAGGAAAAAAAAGAAATACGTTTAAAAAAAAATAAGAAAAAGCGCCTTTCTCAACCCATGACATAAATATTTCCAAATCACCAATAATTCAGATTGATGATCTATCCAGTCCCGTCCTCCAGTTGGCTAGGGTCCCAACGAGGGTTATTAATTTGGTGATCAACAAAATTTTTCTGCAAATTTTTGTTGAACCAAATATATATATATCTCAGACCAGAAAACCAAAAATAAATAAATAAAAAGAACTGAACACTTTTTGTGAATTTCGTTTTTTTGGTCACAAATGTGAAATTAGAAGAAAATCTTCAGGTTACCTATGTTTTTCATATTTTGGTCTAAAATGTCAAAATTACTTTGGAATCCTAAATTTTGCGAATAATTCTGTATCAGATTTGGCTAAATCACTGTTATACAATTACAGTAAAGACAGTTACTTATTTGGGTTAAAAGCAAAGTAAAAATTCAAAGAAAAAGCAGATATGTCAAATGTTTTCTAATCTTCATGGCGGAGAGTGCTTAGGGCAGGTATCTAAGCCAATAGTGCCATACTGATTACATCAATTGATATTGTCGAATTGGTAATTCAGATTTACCAACCGCAAGATAAAGAGATGTGGTTTGCTAAATTTAACTCTATTTCTCACACCTCACAAATTCATATTTTTTAAATATAGAGATAGGTAAACATTATAATAAAGTGGCAGTTCCCATTTAATGAAAATAGTCCTTCTACTGTTAGCAAATAGGTTTAGCCAACATTTCACCTTCACTAGACTTTAGGAAATTGATAGAAACATCACATATACGCATTGTCCTCCATGGTATTATGTTGTATCTAAATTTGTTTTCAGTTCAAAATTTCAGTTGCCAGACAATTGAATAACAGGGACATTGTGAACACAATACAATGCCATATTAAATAAAGTGCCCTTTAACCATTTAAATGTTTTGGATTGTATTGCATTGCTGAGAGATACAACTGATAATCTAACATTTTAAGTGAAGCAGTTTTGTAAGCTGTAGTCCCACATTTAAATGTTGTGTATGCACACTCTGCCTTCTTTATTACTATTCTTGCCTTTGCATGTACAATATAACATTAATTGTATGCATGTCTTAAAGGGACAGTGCAATCTGTCATTACTGCTAATGTTGTGTGCAAATCTCTAAATCTACTGATCTTTGAGACTACCAGTGTTTTAAGCAGTTGTGATAATATAGGAATGCGGTAATGCTCTATGTCCCTTTAAACAAGATCAACTTTAGAAAGTGAGCTAGTTTCTACTTATTATTAAATAGCCCGCTACTCTCTCTACTAAGTTAAAAATATAAATCTGATTTAGCTTGATGTGAATTGAACAAAGCTGCTATAGACAACATTTGGCATGAGCTGTAGTTGGCACATTAGTAATGACAAACTCCTTTTTTTGGTTGGCGTACTGTCAGCTTCAAAATGCTGGCATTATATAGATCAGGAGCAGGCATCCTTGGACACTCCAGATGTTGTGGACCACATCTCCCTTGGTGTTTTGCCAGCATTATGGCTTTAAGAGAATTGCGGGCGATGTAGTCCATAACATCTGGAGTGCAGAAGGTTGCCTACCCGTGATATAGGTAGGTGTTGAGACAGCGGTTGAAGTGCAGCAGTTGCCTAACAGTATCCATAATTATCTTGGTTACTCTATTAGTAGATATTAACTTACTGGCAATTAACAGAGATTCCAAAGTTGAGCAATGTGTTAACTTGTTCCAGGTCTCCCTTCCATGCTGCCTCGTGCAGTAAAGTCTTCTTGTTTTCTAATGAGTTTGTCATCGATGAGCTTAAATGTGGACATCTCTCTATCTGCCATGGCTTCAGACCTCCTGTTCTCCTGACCTTCCTCTCGGATTTGGAAAGAGAGATCGAGTCATGGAGATCAAGCAATTTCCATGCTATTTCCATTAGTTCTGCCATTTATTGTAACTACTTCAAAATGCTTCTTTGAACACGCTTTTAAGAGTGCTCAGCCTTAGCATTCAATCCCCACACTGCAGGCTGTCAGATTAAGGCTGAGCCTTTTCCTGTTTTCGTGTTGTCATGGGCAGCAAAATTTGACACGTAATGTGTGAAGACTTTGCTCAAGGTCACTAGACCTCATTCCTTGGGACATTTTAGCCTTTCTGCTATTGTTACACGTTAGCCTGAAACAGCCTATTGTGTTTATAGAAACAATCATCAGTTCTCTACATGTTCAACAAGCAAAGAGCTACATTCTCTAAAGCTATACATTGTATCTTATTAAACATAACCTCCATGCCAAGGTATTTCACAACTGAGAAACTATTTATACCAACACAGTAATTATTTGAAGAGCAGGGCATAAGAAATCATTTATTTAGATTTGAAACTTTTTATTGTACATGGTAATACATAGTACATAGAACAAAGTTAAAGTGAATGACCGATTCAGATTGTCAAAAATAATCTGGTGTTATGTGGGGGGCAAAATCCAGACACTGATCAGAGTATTTATCAATGTCCAATGGCCTTTAGCATCCCTATGGAAATTAATATCCGCAAGATTTCATGCTGCTTGGATGATACCAGATAATGCACACAAACACAGAGTACACCCCCAATGTACATAACCCCACAGAAATACACAGTACACCCTCTTATAATACACCCACATAATACACCCTCCCACACAGTATACTCCCCCACAGAAACACAATGTACACCTCCACTGTACACAACCCCACAGTAACACACAGTACACCCTCTTACAATACACTCACACAATACACCCTCCCACACAGTATACTCCCCCACAGAAACACTAGAGTACACCCCCACTGTACACAACCCCACAGAAACACACAGTACACCCTCTTATAATACACCCACACAATACACCCTCCCACACAGTATACTCCCCCACAGAAACACAGTGTACACACCCACTGTACACAACCCCACAGAAACACACAGTACACCCACACAATACACCCTCCCACACAGTATACTCCCCCACAGAAACACAGTGTACACCTCCACTGTACAAAACCCCACAGTAACACACAGTACACCCTCTTACAATACACCCACACAATAGACCCTCCCACACAGTATACCTCCCCACAGAAACACAGTGTACACCTCCACTGTACACAACCCCACAGAAACACACAGTACACCCTCTTACAATACACCCACACAATACACCCTCCCACACAGTATACTCCCACACACTCCACTGTACACAACCCCACAGAAACACACAGTACACCCTCTTACAACACACAGTATACCCACACACTACACACCACTGTACACAGTACACCCTCCCACACAGTATACCCCCCACAGAAACACAGTGTACACCTCCACTGTACACAACAGCACAGAAACACACAGTACACACTCTTACAATACACCCACACAATACACCCTCCCACACAGTATACTCCCCCACAGAAACACAGTGTACACACCCACTGTACACAACCCCACAGAAACACACAGTACACCCACACAATACACCCTCCCACACAGTATACTCCCCCACAGAAACACAGTGTACACCTCCACTGTACACAACAGCACAGAAACACACAGTACACACTCTTACAATACACCCACACAATACACCCTCCCACACAGTATACTCCCCCACAGAAACACAGTGTACACACCCACTGTACACAACCCCACAGAAACACACAGTACACCCTCTTACAATACACCTTCCCACACTGTATACTCCTACACAGAAACACAGAGTACACCCCCACTGTACACAACCCCACAAAAACACACAGTACAGCCCCACAGAAACACAGTAAACATCCATAGTACACAACCCCACAGAAACAGACAGAAAATCTCCGGCACATGTAGTACACCCCACACACTATACAGACAGTATACCCCTTATGTACACATTAAATCTCCTATACACAAATACTGCAGCTCCGAAATACACACGCAATGCAGCCCATAGATACACATGCACACACTCTACAGGCCTTATACACACTGCAACCCCAACCAACACACATACATTATCTGCAGCCGCTATACATGCACACAAATGCACAAACTACTGCCCATAGGTGCACATAGAACACCACTACACCACTAACAGACCCCTTTACATACACTGCACCACAAACAGTCCCTTTTACACACATGCCTGCCCTGTCCAATGTTGTTGTTTGGTATCCCACTTATGGGAACACCAAGGATAAGATACCAGCAAATGCAGTGCAAACATGTCATTAAATTTGCATGCTT
Organism: Pelobates cultripes; assembly: GCA_933207985.1. Classification (NCBI taxonomy): domain Eukaryota; kingdom Metazoa; phylum Chordata; class Amphibia; order Anura; family Pelobatidae; genus Pelobates; species Pelobates cultripes. The sequence goes on from OW240913.1 coordinate 92,148,751, forward strand.
TTCCATAAAACAGGCACTGTGCATTTTCCCCATCTTGGCCCCTTTTCCACCTCATTAGGTTACAGGGAGACACAGAAGAGTAATTGTGGCACAAGTCGTAACATAGCTGATATTAGGGAGCCGCTAAGGGTTCACCCTATTATCAGCTATGTTACGAGTTCAGCTAGTCAGCTGGAGCTGGTAATTGATACAAGCAGCAGTGCCACAGGCTGCCACTGGTATCTCATCATGGAGTCCATGTAGACTTGCATGAACATGCGTAATCTCACTTAAGCTGTGTCACGCAGACATACAAGCATATCATATTTATTTCTTTTTATGGAGGGGAGGTGGAAATCTTGAGTGGCAAAGCATCAGGGGAGATGAAGTCCACAACATCTGGAGTGCAGAATATTGCCTATTCCTGCACTATAAATATTATGTAGCCATGAGTCACTCAGTACTTTGTTAAGTTGTTTATCAATGGTGTGACTCTTACCTTCCTGTATCAGCACATATACGAGTTGCCGTGATAAAGTATGAACTTCCTATTTATCAGGCTGCATCAGTAGGACAGAACAAACCTAACACAGCAAGGTAAATGGTGTGAACAGATACCAGGGGATGGCGACTTGGGAAATCTGCAGTTCTGTATAGGTTATGGTGCCTGGATTGCTCCTCTAAAGGACCACTCCACTCTTCCAACCCACACCCCCAAAAATCCTCACAACCTCACTTTGAGTACCCCAACTTACCAGGCTTGTTAGGGTAAGTTGTTATATATTAGACTCAGGCTGGAACATATCCTAATGTATTGTTTTGCTTTGAATTTAATCTTTAATTTTTTTACATTAAAATCATATACTATTTTTCCTGGTAGTTTTCTTTTTCCTTCCAATGTACTGTCATGTTTTGTGAGGTGGCTTTATAAATATATTATGTTCTTTGAAGTACTTATGGGTAGATTTATTGATTGATTTAACAGTCAATCGTGGTACTTGGCACTTCCATTGTGTCAATGGAAAGTTTTTATTATAGGGAGAATTGTGTTTTTGTTTGTTTTTTTAAAACATTTTCAAATTTCTCATTAAATAGATTAATTTCCCTATAATTGTAATAGGTGATCTGAAGACTTACTATCTTTGAGTATATATATATTATTTATTAAGCATTGTTTGTTTGTTTGTTTTGCGGTGGGGAGAGGTTCAAGCGTCAATATTACACTTTATTTTTGTGTTTGACAATTTTTATTTGTTTTCTGCAGATGTATAGGGGTACAGAAAAGAAGGGGTGGTTAGGGGGGAAAGCCGGTAATTTGGTACCGTATATTATCACGTTTCGAACAAATCGAGCATATAACAGAGAGAAACAAATTGAGCGTATAACAGAGAGAAACAATTCACACTGTACGTTACAATACACATTGTACATAATTTGTTCCCTGAGGAGACCTCCTGTTAATATTACACTTTAGATGGTTTTATCTCCTAGTTGGGCATTATCTTTAACATGTGGGTACTTTTAAGCAAATATATCCATCGTGTCACTATTTTGAAAATGGGGATAAATGTGTTTGAAAGATTTGATGTGTTCTTGCAACTATCGGGCTAAATGCTCACTACCCTGATTGCAGGATGTGCTTCATGTTTAAATGTTTAGTAGCTGTAATAATGTAGTAATGTGCACATAAAAGCTTATTTCTATGAATAAGTGCATTTATTCGCAAAAATTGCATTAGGTTTGTTTAATTCATTTTTGTTCCTCCTCCCATTCCAGGTTGCATGTGCACACTTTTAATACCCTGAACACAAGGAAAGTTTCATTTTAGTTGTGCTTTGGCGATTTAATTTAGTTTTTTTCGATGAAGACTTTCCTTTAAAGGCCCACTCTGGGCACTATGACAATTTCATTTCAATTAAGTTGTAATGGTGTCTGGGGCTCCTGGGCCTTTTAACATATGCGACTCAGTACATTACGGCATCCTCACCATTTGGTCACAGAAAACAACCTACAAGGTCCTTAAGATGTGATACAAAAGCCCACAACTATTGAAGGCAATTAACCCACAACTGGATGGTCTGTGTTGGCAGTGTCACACTGCTGAGGGTACGTTACTACATATTTGACGAGAATGACCCTTTACATTACCTTATTGGAGGAAAATACAAACTATACTGCTGAAGTTCTCTGACAACCCTCCAGCTTTCTGACCGGCTCCTTACCTCCTGCACCTCACAATACTCCAACCTTCCAGTATAAGAAATCCTTCACCATACAAATATTAACCTTGGCCAGACTGTTCTGGAAACAGGACATATCCCTCTGGTTCACTAAGATGGAGGAATTGACATTGCTGGAGGAGATAACCCTCTCAGCTCAAGGTAGGACAGCCTACTCGCTTATCTGTAAAGCTATGACACTCTGAGCCACTAATTCTGTGCTAGGGGGGAGAACATCACCGTTCGTCCATAGCCCCCGGGTTCCCCCACCTTTCCAGAATTATTTACCTCTCACTGAGGTCCTTATTTTTCAATTGTTCATTGGTACTACGTTTATGTAGTGCTAGTATTGTTCACTCCCTACTTTTGTTACCAGTATGGGCCACAAAAAATAAGATCTAAGCTGTTGAAAAGTGAATGCATGAACATTTATGTGCAATATACTTTATACCTTTGCTGAAAATGCCAAATAAGTTTCCTATCACACTATTGTCTATGATGCTGCATATTTGTCTATGTTGTTTCCACTACTCAAAACCACAGACCTGCGTGTCTCATTATACTTTAAATTGTGTATCTGGGCCCTGCACGTCCCATTCTATTATTTTGTTCTTCATTGAAAACCTTAACAATAAAAAATATATTTACAAAAAAAACAAGATAAATATTTCATTCTAACCAAACAGGTTTGACATATGGGACAATATGTGAAGAGGGCCCCACCCAAACAAGCTATTATATAAGATATAAAAAAATAGTATTACGGTATTTATTTTATTTATGTTTCACTACCCCTTACATGCTTTTGCTGTATAATGTTTTTACAGAGTGAATTGATTATGGAACATAGGAGAGATGCAGGGGATTACATATATGTGGTCTGACTGGCTATAAATTGTTAACTTACATTGATTCTGAAGTGCTAGAAAACCAAATCCTGGCCCGTCCCTTATGCCCCCCCCCCAATATGGAAAGGGTTAAAAATACCTTTCTGTACTCCTACGATTCCAGCAACGACCTCCCTTGACGCTGGGTCTTTGCTCTTTTACCTGACATCTTCTGACAGGGTGGGGGGGCTGATGCACATGTGCAACATGCTTCAATGCTCTTCTATGGGGATTTAATTGAGGCTGGATACCCTCATGCATAGCGTGAGGACGTCCAATTTCAGTTAGGCGACAAAAGTCGCCAAGCAAGCAAGAAGCGACTCTAGTGGCTGTCTGATTGACAGCCACTAGATGCAGTCTTAAAGGGAAACTCAGTTTTCCTGGCACTGCAGGTCCCCTTTCCCTCCCACCCCCCAATCCCTGATTGCTGAAGGGGTGAAAACCCCTTCAGTTACTTACCAGAGGCAGCGACATGTCCCATGTCGCTGCTTCTTCCTCCGCCGCCGCTCCTCCCAGTGATTACGTCGGCAGGTGGGCGAGACTGATCCTGCCCACCGGCCGGGGAGACCTAAAGCGCATGAGCCGAAATGCGGCGCATGCGTATTAAAGCTCCCCATAGGAAAGCATTGAAAATGCTTTTCAATGCTTTCCTATAGGGAAATGAGCGACGCTGGAGGTCCTCACACAGCGTGAGGACATCCAGCGACGCTCTAGCACAGGTTTTCTAATAGACAGCCACTAGAGGTGGAGTTAACCCTGCAAGGTAATTATTGCAGTTTATAAAAAAAACTGCAATAATTACACTTGCAGGGTTAAGAGTAGTGGGAGATGGCACCCAGACCACTCCAATGGACAGAAGTGGTCTGGGTGCCTGGAGTGTCCCTTTAACTCTGCAATTTAATTATGATAATGATCTGCATTGCAAGACAAAGTGGGACAGGGAAATTGCAACCAGACCACTTCAATGAGCTGAAGTGGTCTGTTTGCCTGTAAATATTCTTGTTGCTTCTATCTCTTTAACAAGCCAACATCATCCTGTCTTCATGTGTCAGTGTATCCCATTTTCTGCTACACTCACTACATCCACCTCTTTCTCTGGCCCAGGCTGCATACGCAGAGCAAGCTTCTGTATGCTGGTAAGAAGGGAAGGAGATGATTGGACGAATGAGTCCTGAAGAGAGAGGATTCTGAGTTTGTGATTAATAAGAGAGAGTTGAGAGCTGTGTGACTTGTAAGATGGGCAGATAGACTGTACTGAGCGATCACAGAGAGAGATTGACATAGCGTGTATTATATTATAATGTGTATTTTGTGAGTTCCCCTCCATCACCAACTCCACCAGGTACAAGACACTCCATATGTCTGTTATATTGCTTTCTGTCTATAAGGCTCTGTAATTAGGCCAATCATACTTGTCAGGACCAGAAGCATTGACAGTGCCTAACTACAGAAAAGCCATAAAACAACCATACCTCCCACGTGTCTTATATCTAAATCCAGCATTGTATACAACTAACAGTAGCTAGGATGTCATTTAATATATTTCAATATAAGCCAGTGTTTTGTATATTTTAAAAATTGACCTTTTTTTTTTTTTTTTATAAAAGAGAGGAGTGGAGAGAGATGAGTTTGTGTGTTTGTGTGTGTGTATAAAAGAAAAATCTCAGCCATAACAATTTATACAATAATTTATTGTGTTTGTTTAATTTACATTTTACATTTAATTATCCTTTAACATTTATGCGCATTAAAGACACAATTGAATTAATATACACATCCAGCAAATATATATGTTTTTTGACCAGTACTTTCCGTCTGACCGTTTGACCAAAGAGTATAATAGATAGAGCATTATACGCAATCCTGGCTAGTATGCTCTAATGTTGTATAAAATCCTAGCAACAGGCAGGGCTATTTATATTTCTGTCAAATGAACATTGTGAATTGTTAAAAGATTTCTAAATTGTGTGAGCTAATATTGTTAGCTGTAATTAAAGGTTACAATAAAACCGAGAGGTGAGAACCTATAATTTAGAGGGATTAGTAAACTCTTTATTACACTGTCAAGAAATGACAGTGTCACTCCATGTTCCAATAAACAAATGTTTAAAAAATGCTCATGTTTTGAAAAACCGGTACTTTGAATTAAAAAAAAAATGTGGCTTAATACAGGGCTGTTAATACGGCTTAATAAAAATAGTTAAAATAGTTTAGTGTACTTTAACCATTTCAGCCAAAGAGGTTTGACACATCCTATGATACCTTGACAGTCCTGACAATTCACCTGCCATGAAGGGGTTAAACTTTTTGCTAGATCAACGTTGTGGATCTTGTTCCTTCTTGTAGCTGCAGTTCGTCCTATTTGTCAACTATTTCTTGGTTGTTATAAAGAGACAAGCTTATAGCACAGAGCGTGACACACTAGGAACCATTGGTTAGCTAATCCTGTATGGTCTCTGGTCGCTTTGTGTGATTTACCATTTTCAACTGCTGATACCTTGATATTGATTTTGATTGTCTCACAGTTTGCGTTGCTATCTGTATTTGTCAATCTAGCTGTGTATTTTGCTTTGTTGTGCTCTGCTATGCGGATTCCAAGGTTATTCTTCTTCCCTTACATTTTATTAAAGCATTAGTGAAACATATCCCTTAGAGCAGAGGCGGCTCTCTAATTAGGTGGTTTAGACGGCCGCCTAAGGCCTCGCGCTGGCTGGGGCCTCGCGGCCGACTAAAGGGCATTATGGCAAACTGTGTCAGGGGGCCAGGCGGCTTGCCCGGTATGCCGCCGGGTGCGAGGCCCCTCCTGGCTGCCCGGCCAGCCACCGCAGACACCGGTCTGCAGCTCCGCAGTGAGCAGAGCTGCAGACCATGTGTCTCGCGAAAACTGGCCAATCAGAGCGTTGCCGCGGGTTACCACGGCAACGCTCTGATAGTCTCGCGAGATTACACGGTCTGCAGCTCTGCGGAGCTGCAGACCGGAAGAAGGGGCCACCGGACCATCAGGGAGCCCACTGGACCACCAGGGAATAAGGGTAGGTTCTGCTCACCCCCCACCAGCCTCACTACCACCCTCAGCCTCCCCACCCACTCCATCAGCCTCACCGCCACCCTGAGCCTCCCCACCCCCCCACCAGCCTCTCCCACCACCCTCAGCCTCACCACCCCCACCACCCTCAGCCTCACCCCTCAGCCTCATTACCCCTCTCCTTCTCACTCAGCCTCACCCCTCAGCTCACCCCCCTCAGCCTCACCCTCACCACCCTCAGCCTCAGCCTCACCCCTCACCCCCCTCAGCCTCAGCCTCAGCCTCACCCCTCACCCCTCACTCCCCTCACCTTCTCACATTCCTCTTCTTTCTCACATTACCCCCCTCAGCCTCACCCCCCTCAACCTCACCCCCTCTCCTTCTCACATTACCCCCCATCTCCCTCTAACATTACCCCCTCCCTCTTACCATCACCTCCCCATACACACAACACACTTCAAGCAGCTACCCCATACACCTAAGGTCTCAGACAAAAACGCAAACATGCTCACAGAGACATACATTCACACACACAAGGATACTCTCTGTCAGACACACTCTCAGGCACATACACAGGTAGACAGTGCCTCAATGTGTATATGTGACACTTTTTTGTTAGTGGGGCCTCATGTTTGAGTTTCGCCTAAGGCCTCATAAAGTCTAGAGCCGCCTCTGCCTTTGAGGTATGTGTGTAATGGACAATTCTGTAATGCACGTATATCAGCATTAAACATAATAAGCCTATATATGACCCTACACATGGTAAATAACCAGTGCCTCCTTTCCTAGATATTGTATTCTGCTTCTGTAGCAAATCCTATAAGCCTCAATAATGAATTGACTTACAAGAAAGTATATGTGGGTTATATTGAAACAATCATAATTATACGATCATAAAGATCATCTCTTGTTTTGTCTTTATCACTTCCCCAATCACATAAGATATTGAGCTCAATCTAGTAACCACATTAAAGGGATACCACAGGCATCAGAACATCTTTAGGTTCATGAAGTAGTTTTGGTGTAGATCATGGCCCTGCAGACTCATTGCTCAATTCTCTGCCATTTAGGAATTAAATCACTTTTGTTTCTTCTGCTCTAGCGACTCCTCCCCTGGCTGTCACTGACACAGCCTGAATGATGGTTTCATTTTCAATCAGATGTTAAAGGACCACTATAGGCACCCAGACAACTTCAGCTTAATGAAGTGGTCTGGGTGCCAGGTCCAGCTAGGGTTAACCCTTTTTGCAGTAAACATAGCAGTTTCAATGAAACTGCTATGTTTACCTATGGGTTAATTCAGCCTCTAGTGGCTGTCTCATTGACAGCCGCTAGAGGCGCTTCCGCGCTTCTCACTGTTATTTTCACAGTGAGAAGACATCAGCGTCCATAGGAAAGCATTGATAATGCTTTCCTATGAGACTGGCTGAATGCGTGCTCGGCTCTTGCCGCGCATGCGGATTCCGTCGATGATGGAAGAAGAGGAAGGAGAGTCCTAGCGCCGAGGGAGCCCGGCGCTGGAAAAAAGGTAAGGGATTAACCCATTCCTCCCCCATCAGCACCACAGGACCTCCCCCCTTCAGCACCACGGGGTGGGGGCACCCTCAGGGCACTATAGTGCCAGGAAAACGAGTATGTTTTCCTGGCACTATAGTGGTCCTTTAACATGATTTAGAAGGTTTTATCTTCTGCTCTGTAAATTAATCTTTAATAACACATATGAGGCTACTGTACTACCTTGGAAGCTGTTAACAGAGCAGGAGATAAGAATTTCTAGATTAAACAGACTGCGCAATGAAGGAACATAAAATACCTAGATTATTTTTCAGGAAGTGTTTAGGAAGGCTGTGTAAATCACATGCAGGGAAGTATGTGTAGAGCTGTATAAACAAAGTGATTTAACTCCCAAATGGCACAGGATTGAGCAGTGAGACTGCAGGGCATGATTTATACACCAAAACTGCTTTATTAGGCAAAGTTGTTTTGGTGCCTATAGAATCCCTTAATACATGGCTCCCAAGTGTCCTATTTAGGAGAGGTAGTTACTATTTGGGGGCAATATTCTTATGTCCATTTTTTCTGTCCTAATGGCCCTCTTTTCTAGGAGCTTCATATTGTTGATGTGTCTCACATCAACAATCCACAGCCATAAATCAAAGCTCCACAGCAATAATACTCCCAGAAATGTGTCTTTAAACTATAATAAATGTGTTTAGAAATCAGTCTGTGTAAATAAGATACATTGTTCTTGTTCTAAATTACATTTTAGTTGTATAAATTGTTATTAGTAAGTCACCAAATATTTCTCAAAACAGCCCTGCCCCTGGCCAACCCCCCCCCCTAAAATTAGTGTGTCCCTCTTTGTCCATTTCAAATGTTGGAGGTACGTTAATAGATACTTATTATTATTATTTTATTATTTATATAGCGCAATCAGATTCCGTACAATGGGTGAACTAACAGACATGTAATTGCAACCAGACAACTGGACGTACAGGAACAGAGGGGTGGAGTGCCCTGCTCCATGAGATTACATTCTAGAGGATATACTGTATACTGGGGAACAATGGCTACTAAAATACCCTATACCCCAGTACACTGCTTCCTTGTTTATAACATGTGGATGTTCTCACCCTCATGGAGACAGCATTTTTTTCAGTCTGAAGCCTGCACGTCTGGACTTGTTATGATGACCTATGTATTGCTGGTAGATAGGGCTATAAAATGGACAGTCTAGTCTTATATTGTTTATTGCCTATTATGCGATATATTGCCCCTACTATAAATGCATGCAATGGTCGCTGCAAGACATATTTTTATTGCATATACTTTACAGTGCTCTAGTAATAGGAGAGATTAAATAACGATCATTGTAACCGAGCTGGTCTCTGTGTTACTGTAGTGCCCAACAGTAAACATACAAACAATGACAGAGCACACAAGCCTTCTTCCATAAGATAGCAAGTTGCATAATTCACACCAAGCTGTGTATTAGAATGCTGCAATGGGGTATGCATAGTGCAACAAAACACTGTGCAACTTCAACTGTTTACTGCAGGAAGGACAGGAGACATATTCAGAAAGGCATCAGACGTTTGAAGAGTCTTGGAGCACTTCTTCTCTTCTACGTGCGTCTTATACTTACCACCACTGCACTCCTCATCCAGTAAATGCTTCATTAACATTTACTAGTGGGAAAGAGAGAAACCGTCTCCACTTTAAAAATGAGAGGTCCTCTTTAAACGCCTAAATCTGATTTAAGAAAGGCCATAGAATACTACGGCAGTCATAGTGTAAAGGGATCATCAACACTGAAGAAGCTCTTTCTCTATTTTTGAAATGTTTTATAATATTTAGTGCATATTACTGCTGAGTACATATGGTCTGGCTGCTATTGTATTTATTCGGGTTATGTTGAAAACTCCCCATGGCTTATTTAGAAACTGGGAAGTGTAAATGGGATAAATCAGTCTCACGTTCTAGATCTGTCCGTAACATTTACTGGGTATTCTCTAAATTGAGAATTGTTGGGAATTCTAAGAAAATTTGAAATTTAAGGCCAAACGAGAAGAATTCTCACTTTAGTGAATAACATTGTTAGAAGGGCAGTCAGTGAAATGCGGTCTGAAAATGAAGACCCAATCAGGATTCAAGTTCATTTAAAATTGAAAATGCTGTTTTCATTGCTGGTTGGAATAAAGTCTGAGTGCCTTTACCACAGTCCTTGGCATATTATGTGGAACGAATATAGTAAATAGAATAGACTGTACTGCTCTGTGTCTGTTTCTCCTTCCTTTATTTATGACTTTATGTGAACTGGCAATATAGCCCTGATGTGTTTCTTTTTCTTTTTTACATGTGATACTAAATTGATATTATTTACCTGCCTAATCCATTGTATGTGGATATATGATACTGATGTAAATGGATTGTTTTTGCACAGGTAAAGGAACACTACAGTCACTAAAACAACTTTAGCTTAATGAAACAGCTTTTGTGTATAGCTCATGCCACTGATGTTTTACAGCTCAATTCTCTGCCATTTAGCAGTTAAATCACTTTTGTTTCTGTTTATGCAGCCGTAGCCACCCCTCCCCTGGTTCTGACTGTCACAACCTGCATGAAAACAAAATGGTTTAATTTAACAGAGCAGGACATATGGAATTCTAAGTGAAACAGAATTTGCAATAAAGGAAGTGTAAATATTAGATGACTCTTTACAGGAAGTGTTTAGGAAGGCTGTGTAAGTCACATGCAGGAAGGTGTGACTAGGGTTCATAAACTCCTAAATGTCAAATAATTGAGCAGTGAGTCTGCAGGGGCATGATCTATACACCCAAACTGCTTCATTAAGCTAAAGTTATTTGGGTGACTATGGTGTCCCTTTATTATAGCACTTTGTTTATTGTTTGCACATTATGACATTAGCACTATTGGTGTAGTGCACTTGAATAGGTATTGTCTGCCTTTTATTCATATGCACTTTTTTCTTTTTATAAATTAAGTGGTTTGCACATCACCTTGCTCGATTTGTGTATTATCTATTGTCTTAAAGACACAGGGTGCCCTTTTATTTCTTTTTTAATCAATAAATAAACCCATAGTCTTACAGCTCTCCTATGAGTTATATTAACCTGCTTGTATTGGGTGAGGGCACTGGGTGCAACGGTGACACTTTTTATGTCTTAGCTCTTTATAAATAGTTACACCATTATTAGCAAATTGTCAGTTGAAATGCATTTAGCATTGAATAATGAATAGCTAGATTATTGCAAGGGCACGCCACGCGCATATCACTTATTCAGATTAAACAGGAATATGAAGGGGTATTATGTTACTCTGATGCTATTGTTTTATTCTAAAATTTTCTTCTGGGTTGAGACCTATGACTCTCGTTGTGATGAATAATAAATGCAGTTTAAATTATGCACAGATGTTGCGTAGACATGTTGCTGAGCATTTTATATTGTTTGATTTATGTGTTCTCTCTGTTTTGATATATATAATTGCCTCTAACCCACAAATCAGCTCAGTATGTCTCTTAAGTATTATATGAGGTCACCGAGTGGATGATATAATAGTGCAGGGTGAGTTAAGGTGCTTATTGGGTGGTTATCTATCTATTTAATAAAAGGAGGATCAAGAAGCAACAGAACAGTAATGCAAGATTAAAAATCATTGAATCCAAGGTTAGGTACATGCTTTGACAATGAGCAAAGTATCAGTGCTGGGTTAGCTTAGCACTACAAAGGTTACAACGTGACTGAATTTATATTGTCTCACTGGTTACATAAAAAAACAGGAAAGCAAACTGTCCCTGGCAGTGGAACATACACTCTGAGCCTCCGTGTGCATAATTGATCACATCAGATAAGAGACGCAAGAAAAAATTGTGTATGCATAAAGATTAATGTGTTTGTTGAAAGTGAAAATACTAGATTACCGATTATATTTGAATTAGGACATGTCTGTACAAATGGTGGAACTCTAACTGTTTCAGAACCACAACACCTATGAACCTTTTGCCTATATTAAAGGAACACTCAAGGCACCATAACCACTGCAGTGTGCTATAGTGGTTATGGTGTTTGGAGTGTTTCCTGAAGGTTAGCAAAGCATCTTGGCAGCTGGAGATCTACCATTTGGCCTCCCCTGCGTTGAGCAATATATAATATATAACTTTGAATCAACATTTTATTTTACAAGCAAGTTTAATTAGTAGCAAAGTACTGATTGCATCAGAGAGTACAGAATGTGTCTGTCAATTAGAACACTAATGTTTGATGTCATTTTATTGCATGAACTCAACACCAGATGTGAAACCTTGACTAGTGTACACACAACTAGTTGACCGCAAAAAGTATGTTTTTCTTCATTAGCTTAGAAAAGAAAGTGAAAAAACACTGCACCTCAACAGCTGTATGAACACTTCAAGTGACCTTCGTGGCTGATAACATCAGGACCACTAGAAAAACGAATGTTCTTAAGGACCACACTGGGAATTCAAATCATTAAACGCAAATAAACAATTATACAGTGCTTACATTTACCCTTCTTCTTGGACTTTTTCAAAACATAGCCAGGCTCTGAGCAGAGATGAAACAGAGTCATTAAATTCCATTTTAGATCAGAGTATGCAGTGATTACTTGTTTTGACAGTGACCCATGTTATGTTTGCGACATAACGACCCTTTCTTCGATTGTGTAATTAGCTCAATGACCTATTCTTCAACTGTAAAACAATATGTATGAAAATGAATTCCACAAACTCTTTATTAGACTCTCCACAGTATCAAGTATGGTCTTCACTGCACTGAGGAAAAATAGTTATTGCGTAATACTGCAAGTAATCACAATAAATATGGTGTACCTGTGCTTAAAAAGGTATACCAATATATTATTTTTCTTCATAGCTTCTCATTAAAATTAATTCATATAAGATCAGAGTGGATAAAGTGAAAATTTCCAGTATTACGCTCCTTATGGGCTCAAGTTCTGACTTAATTTATTCTTTGTAGAGATTTCAAGGAACTGTCTCCCCAGTGATATTTGTATGCCTCATGTTTCTCCATACTATGACATTCCACCAACAAGCCCTCACTATTCCTATTATCTTAGCAGCCAAAAACCGTTTTGCCCTTGGTTGGAAGAGCTAATCCAGCCCTTTTTACTCAAGTTAACACTAATTGACAATATGAATTTATTTTTGCTCTTACTTCGCACAAAAAATGTACTTGATCAAACATGGCGCCCATGGAATACCTTTTATAGTTCATCTTTTTAAATGGGCCTAGTTGTGTTTTAAATGTACCTAATCCCAGTTCCTTTAGTTGTTGGGGTGAGTGAGTGTGGCTGGGGGAACCTCTAGTTCCTTATTGTGAGGTTTTCTGGGTGACAAACTATGCATTCCCACATAGAACTTTTAATCGCTCGTGGAGTGACACATTTCCCCTTTTTGTATTGTTTTTTTCTTTATGATATGTTCTAAGTGTTCTATTTTGCTAGTTTCTAAAAATATTATACTTGTAGTCGAACGTCTGGTTGGACAGGAGGCAGGAGAAGGAGTTGGAGCCTGAAGGTCCTGTGCTTAGATTAGCCATTTTAAGGTTTAAAGTCATTTTTCCAGTTTTTCTTTTTGACCTTAAATTTGAATTGTGAAATCTCACATTAGTAAATAACCATTTGTGTGTAGTTCCCAAATGGATAGAGATGGAATTCTGACTTTACCTTGAAGAGGCTGTATAGTAAGAAATCTCACAAGACTTTTTTTTCTTGGGAATATTTTGTCCATAAGGGTCATATGAGCACAATATGAGAATAGTGATTTAGAAAAGTGTCATTCATGTACTATAACTGTATGGTGGTAGGGTATCGAAGATACAGGTATTTTCAAGTTATTTTACGTCCTTATGTATCTATAATGGTTTGATGTCAGCTTGTTTTGGATCCTGGAATAGGGATGTAAATATGATAGAATTATATGAGTATTCTCCTGCTGTGATGTAGGTGGGAAAAGTATTGCAGGTAGCTACCTTTACTTGATATATTAATGACATCATATTTTATATAACCATCCATTGAATACATTTAAATGTTATTTGCATAGCTTATGTTAGACAAATTAAATCCCACATATAAATAGGGACCTTCATTGTTTTATACTGTTTGCTATGTTTCCTGGCCATCATGATGTTCTCTGAATCCACTACCAGTTATTATTATTGTTGAAACACTAATTGAACATCTTTAGAAAGCTTTGTAAGTGGGAATTGACACAACACAATATATAGCTTTCTCTAAAGCAACATAGTTTATGCGAACATGAACAGCCTGTCTTTCAGTTAGTCTCTGCTCAGATCTCTTGCAGGGTTTAGCTCTGTACTATTATAAAGATCTTTTGCAGGGTTTGCTTTATACCATAACAAAGAGAACATACACTGATCAGCCAATACTTTAAAACCACTGACAGGTAAAGTGAATAACATTGATTATATCGTTACAATGGCACCTGGGGTGGGATATATTAGGCAGCAAGTGAAGTCAGTTATTTAATTTTCTCTATTGGATACAGAAAAATTGGCAAGCGAAAATATCTGAGTGACTTAGACAAGGGCCAATTACGGCAAGTCCTGTGGGGTGTTCCCGGTATGCAGTGGTTAGTACCTACCAAAAGTGGTGCAAGGATGGACAATTGGTGAACCAGCATCAGGTTAATGGGTGCCAAGGTTCCCTGATGCAAGTGGGGAGAGATGGCTAACCCGTCTACTCTGGTCACACAGAAAAGCTACTGTTGCTCATATTGCTGAACAACATCATGGTGACCATGATAGAAAGGTGTCGTGACATACAGTGCATCGCAGTGTGCTCCTATGGGGCTGCGTAGGTGCAAACTAGTGAGAGTGCACATCATGATCTGTCCATCGCTGAAAGCACCTTCAATGGAGACGTGTCAGAATTAGACTATGGAGCAATGGAAGATGGTTGCCTGGTCTGATGAATCACGTTTTCTTTTAGATCATTTGAATGGCTGGGTGTGTGCATTGTTTACCTAAGGAAGAGATGGTAGCAGGATGCAGTATGGGGAGAATAAAATCCGGTAGAGGTAGTGTTATGCTCTGGGCAACGTTGGGTTCTGGAATTCATGTGGATCCTACACTGACATGTACCACTTACCTAGAGATTGTTGGAGGCCCCACCTCAAAACTTAAAGGATCTGCTCCTAATATCTTGGTGTCAGATACAATACGACGCGTTCAAAGGTCTTGTGGAGTTCATGCTTTGACGCTTCAGAACTGTTTTGGAAGCAAGAGGTGAACCTACACACTATTGGGCAGATGGTTTTAATGTTGTGTCTGATCAGTGTATATCATATCAGACTGATTCCACCCACAAAAGCAGTCAAAATCAGAAATACCAGCAAATCCCTGCTTTTACACAAAATCTGGTTAATAACACAAATTGGCAGTTTTTTTGTAGATTTGTCATACTGTTATGTTTTGTGTCCAACTATTGGTTGAATCAAAACATAAAAGAAAAAAGGGGGTCAAGACAGCATAAGTTGCTTTAATGATTAAGGAGTCCCTCTTACCTTTTGTATATGATTGTCCTTTAAACATGTTCTGTTGGGTCTCTGATAGACGCTTAGCTTTGCATTATGTCTGATTGCATGCAACATCTACATTCCTCTTTACCTAGGTATCTGCTTGGAAATTCTGTACAGGCACATTCACGCCTGAAGCAGCTTAAATTAATTAACATTTTATGCTCTGGCTGTTTCCAGACAGCCCTGCATATGATATAAGTGGGAAAAAAAAGCTCTTAATGTTTTATAAGGTAAGAGGGACTCCTTAATCGTTAAAGCAACTTAATCTGTCTTCACCCCCTTTTTTCGTTTATATGTTTTGATTCAACCAACACAAAAATGTAGTTAGCTATTCCAATCTGCAAAAATAAAGAAATGATAATTCCCCTTTAAGTTACCTGAACAGCAAGAACCTCTTTAACATTTACTCAAAATTAATTAACTACAGCTTGTGTTATAAAAAAAGCACAGTAAGCTTAAAAGCAGCTTTTATTTTAGATTTTAAACATACGTTTAGGTTTTATTAATAATCCATTGTTGCATTCTTCAGATTTACCACCAGGGGTCGGCATTATACAACAAATAGCGTAAGAGTTTTTTTCGTTTTATGGACAGGATTATATGTGCCAGTCCACTACTTGACTTGAGCATTTCTGTAATCCTTACATGGCTAGTTTATACGTCCTTCTGTTATTCCGTATTCCTGACTCTGGCTAGTTTTACGATTACTCTGTCCCTCCATTATCCTGATGTTGGCTTGTATTTGACTACGATAACGCTCTTTTGTACGTTAAGCCTGGCCACAATAACGTCTGGTAATATGTCTGTTCTATATGGTCAGCTATTATTATCCTAGACTCAGCATGTTAAGGTATGTTACCGTGACAGCTAGTCTAACTGATGGACTCAAAACAGTGAAATAGTCTGAGGATATCAAAATTATATATTTGAGCAATTTTATTATTATTACATAATCCTCTTTTATTTCATCATCTTACTCAACCTCATTTCTAAAATTTTTACATTTTTGCACATTGATTTTTCTGTAGAAGTAATTATCAATGTAACATTTAAATGGATACTGTAGTGCCAGGAAAACAAAGCAGTTTTTCTGGCACTATAGGTTCCTACAGAGCCCGCCAACGCCAATATACCTCGGCGCTAGGTTAGTCTCCACCCATGCTCCCACCCTGCGCTCGCATTAGGATTTACTATAGGAAAGCATTGTTTCAATGCTTCTCTATAGAGATTTGTTTCACGCAGGATGTCCTCATGCATAGTGTGAGGACGTCCAGTGTTAGGTGACCTTTGGTGCCTATAATGTCACTTTAATCAGAGGTCACATTTTAGGCTTGTGGAATTGATATTGGGTTACATATGAAGTTTAATGAGGAATTTCTCAAGGTGAGATACTGGATGGAGTATAATCAATTCAAAAAATTGAACTTCAACGTATGTCCTACATTTAACAAATGTGTAATTTCTGAGTCCTGAAAAATAAAATGTTATTAAATGTATTATATTTCATACTGCTGTATTTAAATGAACATTGTAGGCACTATAACAACTTCATCTTATTATAATAATAATAATATAGTGTCATCAGTCCTACTACCAAACACCCTTTATTTAAGTAATTAGAAGATTTGTAAGTGCGGCTTCAAGCCACGCCTCCAGGCCCTCTGGACAACATAGTGTGATGTCACGCACAGTGCCGGCACAGTCTGCCAAAAAGAATCCTTGTATTCATTGATTTTCTATGGTAGAATCATAGGCGCATCGTGGTGAGTGCCACGCATGCACCTACGCTCCCCAATGCTCCTCTATGAGATGACATCAGCCATATCATGACAAGGAGTGGGCCGCTGCAGCACCAATGCAGACTTGGCGAGTTGGGAGGCCCTGAACTAACTAGTGACATCAAGACTGTAGGGTTAGGAATACAGGTATGCATTCCTAATGCTACAGATTTCTTTTAACTCTATTCTGGAACTGAGCACATCAGTTATTGCTATAATCTCTGCTGTTTTGCCTCTCTCAGTCAGCATAGAGTTAGGTCAGTGTGAGGATAAAAACAGAAACAACTAGGACTATGTCTACTTTTAGTACGAAAATAACACCTTGCTTACGCATAATTCTCAATATTTCTGGTGCCTCCTTCTTCAATGCAATGAGTGCCCTGGCTGAGCCTAGATTGTGATGTCAGTTGCTAAGTTTTTGCTATCCATTTAAAAGAAAATGGAAATTATAAAAATGATTAACAGAAGTTAGAGGGGATTTTTGATTTTATTTTTTTAGAGGTGATTTTCGATTTTTTTTTTTCTATTATGTAATTGATGGTTCTTTTTTCGCACAGTGACTGACATGTATAACTACCAGAAGTACCCTCATTTATGTTATGCAGAAACACGCCAACTTAACTTCTCTCATTGTCTTTGCTAATCTCAACTTCTCTTTTTCCTACATTGAAGTATTGTTTCCAGATTTATATAGTTATTAACTTAGCAATCACTTCTTACTTTGGTTGTAATTTACATACTTTTACTTTACTTCTTTTAGATTATATACTCTTTCGAGAAAGACCTTCACCACTACTTGTTTCTGTAAGTCAAATATCGCTTGTTGCAGTTATTTGTATGCCTGGTCCATCCATCGTACAGCACTGTTGAATGTGTCAACTCTTTAAAGGATCACTACAGGGTCAGAAACACAAACATGTATTCCTGACACTATAGTGTTAAAACCACCATCTAGCCCCCCTGGGCCTCTCATGCCTCCATAAATATAGTAAAAACCTTACTGTATTCAAGCCAGAAGCTGCTGGCTCTGCCCTGTCTGCCTCAGAAAAAACAAAGTCTTCTGACATCATCAGAAGTGGTAGCCTGATCCAATCACAATGCTTCCCCATAGGATTGGCTGAGACTGACAAAGAGGCAGATCAGGGGCAGAGCCAGCATGATTCAAATACAGCCCTGGCCAATCAGCATCTCCTTATAGAGATGAATTGAATCAATGAATCTCTATGAGGAAAGTTCAGTGTCTGCATGCAGAGGAAGGAGACACTGAATGTTTGGATGCATTTTGGGCAGCCATGACCCAGGAAGGATCTCTAACAGCTATCTGAGGAGTGGCCAGTGAAGTTATCACTAGGCTGTAATGTAAACACTGCATTTTCTCTGAAAAGACCGTGTTTACAGCAAAATGCCTGAAGGTAATGATTCTTCTCACCAGAACAAATTCAATAAGCTGTAGTTGTTCTGGTGACTATAGTGTCCCTTTAAGTAACAGCAATTGTAATTCCATTAGTATCATTCCAAAATGTAACCTTTGCTTCCTTTTCAAATACAGAAAGAAAAACACACACTGTTCGTGCAGGCGCTAAAACAGAAGTGGATGCAGTACCCCAGTGTCTGACACCACTTTTTAGACACACTACAATAAATAACACCACACACAAAAGACAATAGGGGGCGCACTATAAAACAAACCAATATAGAAATGTATACTTATACACTTAGATCCACTGCTGCAAGTTATGATTACTATTGTATTTATCTAAAAAAGAAAAATATATATCATAGCATAAAACATTGTCTTCTATGGAAATGCGATATATATATATATATATATGTATCGCATTTCCATAGAAGACAATTGTTCACTCACAATATTCAGAGCCTGTTATAGTAAGAGGTATATCACTGCTGGTGCAAGTCCCTTTTGTAGTCTTCTGGTTGAAAAAGGTCAAGACTCAGGTGTAGAAGTAAAAATAATGACTTTATTTCAGCAGGTAAAAAACTCCAAAAAGAAAACCTGGGTACAAACAACACCAGATGAGGACTAAACAGGGATAAAAAAATATTCAATCACATAAGGCACAACGCGTTTCGACCGGCTAGTCTTCTTCAAGGTGCATAGTTGATCCATCAAACCGTTCGTTTAAATATGCTGTAGATGGAAAGTGGAATTCGCGCCAGCCCATGGTGTTTCTCATGTACTTCCGGGTTTTTTCGATCTTCCTAGTACGTCATGACGGTGCGCTGTCACATCCATGTGGCGACGTAATGCGTGATTTAATAATTGTCCATCGGGTGCATTTGAATGGTGTAATCATCTAATAAGTCTATTGTTGCCATCTTAAATAGTCCTAAATTGTATATATAAATAGTACTTTGCCCACAATGTAGTCCATCAATAGGCAGTCTAGACAAAGTTAAATACATACATTATATCCACAATTTAATTTAAATGACCTACAAAAAAACCTACCTATAAATAAACAAAACATCCCAAAATAATAATAATTAAAAAAAACTATATATCCATAAGTAATTGACAAAACTAGATACAATTAAATTCAAACCAAAGCACTAATTTCAAAATCCATATTTAACCCTTTAGGGGATAAGGTATCTAAATCAGAAATCCATTTCATATTTACTTAAGGTGGTTTCTACCTCTCCAGTGTTTTGTATTATGGATTCCACCAGGATCTTCTTCGTGATAATTTAGATAGTGTAAAGAAACATTATGGTTTTGATATCCCCTTTTAATGTTGTATATGTTCTTGCGTATTCTAGTCCCCAAACATCTGGAAGTTTTTCCCACATACTGGAGACCACAAGGACACACGAGAACATACACAACACTTTTAGAGTTACAGGATATTAATGAATTCATTTTACATTTCCTTGAATTCGGTTTGGAACAGAAAGTGACATTTTTTTTTTCTTTTTATACGTGGTTGTTTTACAGCCCATACAGTTACCACAATAGAGGAACCCCATTTGTGAATTTTTATATGAACTGATAAAATCTTTGTTATTTTTGTCAATAAAACTAGTCTTAAATGTGTTTTATATTTTGAGCTCCTCTAAAAATTATTTTAGGATTATTGCCTAAATATGGTGCAATCTCACCATCCTGATATAGGATATGCCAGTTCTTCCTCAAAATGTTTTTCAATTGTTTGTGGTTTATGTGGAAATAATTAAAAATAAAGGGAATAGATTATTTGGGTATTGTTCAACTTTTTTGGTTTATATGTTAATATCTCATCTCTTTTGCATTCTCTAATATTCTTAATTTCTTTATCTACACTGTCGGGAGAATAACCCCTATTTAAAAATAGTTTTTTCAATAAATTGGCTTGAAATTCGTATTTGGATATATCTGAACAGTTGTGTCTTAGTCTCAAAAATTGACCCACGGGCACAACTGTCTTTCTGAATAAAACTGTTTACGTCCACTTTCTTAAAAAAAATACATGTTTTAATAAGATTCTCCTCTATATATATATATATTTAGATCTAAAAAAATGAATGCTGACATCACTAATTTCATAAGATAATTTAATGTTCCAATCATTGTTAAGAAACTCTAAAAACTCTAGAGTTATGTGCGTAGAGTGTAAGCCTGTGAGTGTAGCGGAGAGCTGGTATTACACAGCCTATCTCCACTTTGGATCCCAGTAAGGCTCAGGAACAAGTATAATAAATCCACAGAGTAATAATCCCAGCAGGCAAAAAGACTCCAACAATATCCCAATCGCAATCCCAATGACTGGACGACACACAGCATCAGGAGCAGAACTAAAGATTTATTCACAGCAGTCTCTTATAAAGGATTCTCCCATGCAAGGAAGGGATTTACAGTAATTATAGCAGTAACCAATAATACAGAGGTTCCCTCCCCTCAGTGTGACACTTAATCCACTTAATCCTGGTACTTTTCCCCTGTTTCTTGGATGTACCCCAAAACCGTGGGGCACCAGGATTTAAGTGGCATCCTCTGGTAGCCCTGGTCTGGGTGACCAACATACTCAAAATTCACCCAGATCAGACCAGGGGTTCGGGAGTTATAGGGAATAAACAATTTGACCGACCGCACACGACTATGTAGCCGAAAGGAGTTCCATGTATTTTGGCACTGCGGTCGGGAGGTAAAACAGGTAGAAATCCTTGCCATTCATAGACAATACCGGGTTCGCACGAACCCCCTTGTTTGGTATATTGAACTCACCGAACGAGGAGTCGAATAGCCCCTCCGTTCGTGAGTTCTGGAGCTCTGGAGGTCTCAGCGGTGTTCGCGCAATTGATTATCCGATTTGAGTTCCAGACACTCGACGACCAAACACCGCTGAGAGTTCGTGCGTAGGATGGCCGCCGCCGCGTGTTCGTCTACCGAATGGCGGCCACCCAGATACAGCAATACAACATCAATTAACTGCGGTTAGAGAGGGAATAAGAGTTTAACTAGGGACAAACTTCTTCTCTAAAGTGGTCTATGTATTCGGTAGTTTCCATTCGTATAAACTATGAAGGAAACTACCGAACTAACATACGAATGTATATGCAATTTTCAATGTACAGGCAGTTTAAACATGCGAACAGTCTTTTAAAATATAATTCTGGTGGACAGTCACATGCCATCCGCTACACTGCTCCCCCTTGCCCACAAGCCGGCATACACAGTCTGATCCAACACGGATCGGCTTGGGAATGTCCGGATGGCTCCCGGATCATTTTTCAAGGTCAGTTTATCTGGAAAACCCGTTGGCGTTGCCATTCTGTTTCCCCGGGCGGTACTGGATGTTAAAGTCAAATGGCTGTAGCGCCAAACGCCAGCGCCACAGCCGGGCATTGTCCCCCGCCACCCGGTTCAGCCAGACCAACGGGTTGTGATCCGTGAGCAGGGAGAAAGACTGACCGTACAAATAGGGTTGCAACTTCTTTAAGGCCCACACCACAGCCAGGCACTCCTTCTCGATGGCAGCGTAGCTCACTTCTCTGGGTAGTAGTTTCTGACTGATGTAGGCTAAGGGGTGTTCTCCGCCATCGGCCCCGACTTGGCTTAATACTGCCCCCAATCCAAACATAGAAGCGTCTGTGTGAACAAGAAAGCGTTTAGTTGGATTGGGAGCTGCCAAGACAGGGGCATTGGTAAGTGCATCTTTCAATAGTTGGAAGGCCTGCTCACACTCCGGGGTCCAAGTTACTTGACGGTGCAGGTTTTTGCGGGTAAGATCAGTAAGGGGTTTGGCCAGGGCGCTATAGTTGGGTACAAACTTTCTGTAATATCTGGCTGTCCCTAAAAATGCAAGGACTTGGGTTTTTGTCCTAGGTGTGGGCCATTGTGCTACGGCCTCCACGTTTGCGGGTTCAGGCTTCTGCTTCCCGCACCCTACTCTGTGTCCAAGGTACTGTACCTCAGCCATACCTATGCTGCATTTAGCAGGCTTCAAGGTTAATCCGGCTTCCCGGATTCTATCTAACACCGCTCCTATGTGGGCCATATGTTCCTGCCAGGTATTGCTAAAGATAGCGATGTCGTCTAAATACGCACAGGTGTAATCCTGAAATCCATCTAGGAGTCGGTCCACCATCCTCTGGAAAGTGTCGTGTGCATTTTCCATCCCAAACGGCATTACCTTAAATTGGTATAAGCTGAATGGGCTGACAAAGGCGAACTAAGGAATGGCATCTGGGGCCAGGGGAATCTGCCAATACCCCTTACAGAGATCAATGGTCGTGAGGTATTGGTCCTGGGCCATCTGGTCTAACAATTCCTCTATCCGGGGCATAGGGTATGCGTCAGATACTGTCTTTTCGTTAACCTCCGGTAGTCCACACAGAAGTGAGTAGTACGAGGACTACAGGGGAGGCCCAGGGGCTATCTGACTGTTCAATCACCCCCAGTTGGAGCATCTCCTCAATCTCCTTGCGCATGCTCTCCCTTACTGCTTCAGGGATGCGGTAAGGTGTTTGGCGAATGGGAAGTTGTCCGGGGGTCTCTACCCTGTGAGTCGCCAAAGGAGTGTACCCAGGTACATTGGAGAAAGTGTCCTGTTTCTCCCTTAATAACTGTTGTACCTCGGTGCGCTCCTGTGGGCTCAGCCGATCCCCCAGAGTAACTTCCCCCAAATCCCCGGACAGCCCACCGCCCCCCCGTAAATCAAGGAGCGGCAGGTTGTCGAATTCTTCAGAGGGGGGGCACAAATGGCTGTTACCTCCTCTGAACGTTCCCTGTAGGGCTTCATCGTTTTCACATGGAACATGCGTCGCCCTCCAGTTCCTGTGCATGTGCCAATTAGATACGTGGTGTCGCATCTTTGCTCCATCACCTCATAAGGGCCTTGCCAGGAGGCTTGTAGCTTATTATGTCAGACAGGTTTCAAAACTAGAATCTTCTGCCCAACCTGAAAGCTACGGTCCTTGGCGCCCTTATCATACCACGTGCACTGGCGCCTCTGAGCCGCCTGTAGGTTTTCCCGTACAGATTTCATTAAAGCTTCCAGACGGTCTCGAAATGCCAGCACATAGGGTATGATGGGGGTACCATCTGCGCTCCAGTCTCCCTCCCAGTGTTCCCTAATCAGGTCCAGGGGGCCCCTTACTCTTCGTCCGAACAGTAATTCGAATGGGGAGAACCCTGTGGACTCCTGCGGCACCTCCCTGTATGCAAACAGGAGATGGGGCAGGAATCACTCCCTATGGGTGTCTGCAAAGGCTCGGAGCATTTGTTTTAATGTCCCATTGAACCGTTCGCATAGCCCATTGGTCTGGGGATGATAGGGTGCGCTAATTATTGGTTTGATGTCACAAAATTTCCAGAGGCTTTGGGTGACTTCCGCAGTAAACTGTGTGCCCTGATCCGAGATGATCTCCCTGGGTAACCCCATCCGGGAGAAAATTTGCATCAGGGCCTCTGCCACGGTCTCCGCATGTATATTAGTCAGCGCAATCGCCTCTGGATATCTGGTGGCATAATCCACTACAGTTAAAATATACTTTTTCCCAGAGGGATCTTTTCAGCTTTTCAGCTTAGCATAATCACTCTCCATCCGTAATCCATTAGTCCTTGTTCCTTTGTGAGTCTGGATCCCAGTGCTGCCAACCAATGTAGTGGAGAGCTGGTATTACACAGCCTATCTCCACTTTGGATCCCAGTAAGGCTCAGGAACAAGTATAATAAATCCACAGAGTAATAATCCCAGCAGTCAAAAAGACTCCAACAATATCCCAATCGCAATCCCAATGACTGGACGACACACAGCATCAGGAGCAGAACTAAAGATTTATTCACAGCAGTCTCTTATAAAGAATTCTCCCATGCAAGGGAGGGATTTACAGTAATTATAGCAGTAACCAATAATACAGAGGTTCCCTCCCCTACTTTCCCTCCCCTCAGTGTGACACTTAATCCACTTAATCCTGGTACCTTTTCCCCTGTTTCTTGGATGTACCCCAAAACCGTGGGGTACCAGGACTTAAGTGGCATCCCCTGGTAGCCCTGGTCTGGGTGACCAACATACTCAAAATTCACCCAGATCAGACCAGGGGTTAGGGAGTTATAGGGAATAAACAATTTGACCGACTATGTAGCCGAAAGGAGTTCCATGTATTTTGGCCCTGCGGTCGGTCTGCGTTCGGGAGGTAAAACCGGTAGAAATCCTTGCCATCCATAGACAATACCGGGTTCGCATGAACCCCCTTGTTTGGGATATAGAACTCACCGAACGAGGAGTTGAATAGCCCATCCGTTCATGAGTTCTGGAGCTCTGGAGGTCTCAGCGGTGTTCGCGCAATTGAGTGTCCGATTTGAGTTCCAGACACTTGACGACCAAACACCGCTGAGAGTTCGTGCGTAAGATGGCCGCCGCCGCGTGTTCGTCTACCGAATGGCGGCCACCCAGATACAGCAATACAACATCAATTAACTGCGGTTAGAGAGGGAATAAGAGTTTAACTAGGGACACACTTCTTCTGTAAGGTGGTCTATACATTCGGTAGTTTCCATTCGTATAAACTATGAAGGAAACTACCGAACTAACATACGAATGTATATGCAATTTTACAGGCAGTTTAAACACGCGAACAGTCTTTTAAAATATAATTCTGGCGGACAGTCACATGCCATTCCCTACAGTGAGGGTATTATAAATTTGTCTCAGGGTGTGTGTGAATGAGGAGTGTAATTAAAAAAATGTATCAAAGTGTATGAGAGGTTTATTTATATGGCGCACGTGTTTTTTTTTATTTTTATTTCTTCTCATTTTTAACACTTTATTTTGGCGGTGCATGTATTTTTTGTGTATCTGTTTGTATTCCCCTACCTCCTTTGGTGCTCTTTTCACCATGCTCCACCAATGTTGTATTTATAGCAGCCACCTGCTTGTTTCCACATTATCTCCTCTATTGGCTGTCACACTTTGCCTTCCCATCACCCTCCTGTGACTCTCTACTGTGACCTTCACAACTGTAACATATCATACTCCTTTTTACAAAGCATTCCACTTGTGTCTTCCCCACATTTCCTTCCCATCCCTGACTATTTTATAACCTCAAAATGTAATCTTGTGCCCTCTTTCTTTAACCCCACATGTCTGTATACACACCCTGTCTGCCTCTGCTCCAGCCTTTAAATTCACATGTTTCTCTGTCATTCCATCAAACCCTGTCTTTCCTCCACCCCCTATTAACCTTCCACCTACTTTTCAATAATTTTTTTTTTTCTGTTGCTGTCCCCATATAATCCTTTTACCATGATTTCCCCCTCTGATTGCTCCCCTACATCTGCTCCTTACATTGTTCTCATCTTTCCATGACTTGCCTTCTATTTTTCTATTGCTTTCACCAACTTTT
Organism: Pelobates cultripes; assembly: GCA_933207985.1. NCBI lineage: Eukaryota > Metazoa > Chordata > Amphibia > Anura > Pelobatidae > Pelobates > Pelobates cultripes. The sequence goes on from OW240913.1 coordinate 92,174,586, forward strand.
CTCTCCCCATTTCTCTTTTTACCTCTCTCTGTTTCCTGACGTCTCTCCCCATCTTCCCATTTTTATTTCCTATCTCTCTCCTGCTTCCTGTTGTCTCTTCCCATTTCCCCCTTTTCTTTCCTACCTTTCTCCTGCTCCCTTTGCTAGCTGTGAGAGGGCTCTGAATGCCTACAGCATGTGTATTTGTGTGCAGTGTTGACTTTGCAATGCAGGAGTGTATTTGTGTGCAGTGTTGACGTTGCAATTCAGTGGTGTATTTGTGTGCAGTGTAAGCATTGCAATGCAGGGGTGTATTTGTGTGCAGTGTTGACGTTGCAATGCAGGGGTGTATTTGTGTGCAGTGTTAGCATTGCAATGCAGGGGTGTATTTGTGTGCAGTGTTGACGTTGCAATGAAGGGGTGTATTTGTGTGCAGTGTTAGCATTGGAATGCTGGGGAGTATTTATGTTCAGTGTGAGCGTAACAATGCAGGGGTGTATGTGCAGTGCTAGCGTTGGAATGCAGGGGTGTATTGCAGTGCTAGCGTTGGAATGCAGGGGTTTATTTGTGTGCAGTGTTGGTGTTGGAATACAGGGGTTTATTTGTGTGCATTGTTAGCATTGCAATGCAGGGATGTACGTGCAGTGCTAGCGTTGGAATACAGGAGTTTATTTGTGTGTAGTGTTAGCGTTGGAATGCAGGGGTGTATTTGTGTGCAGTGTTAGCGTTGGAATGCAGGGGCCTCTCTGTCTGCAGTGTTAGTGTTGGAATGCTGGGGTGTATTTGTGTGCAGTGTTAGCGTTGCAATGCAGGGGTGTATTTGTGTGTAGTGTTAGTGTTGGAAAAGCAGGGGTGTATTGCAGTGCTGGTGTTGGAATGCTGGGATGTATACATTGCCACACATAGATACATATATGCACACACACTCAGAATCACATAGACAAACAGATACACATAGACACAAAAACACAGGTAAACACATACAGGTACACACACTGACACACAAGTAAACAGACACACTGACACATAGGTACACAGGCACAGATGCATACACACACTGACACACAGATGCACAGACACAGGTACATACACACACTGACACACAGATACACACACTGACACATTGACACATAGGTACACACACACATGTACATAGAAACACAGGTACAGAGACACACACATATATAAATACAAATTGACATATATTGACTGATGGGAAGTCTTTGTCTTCCAGAGTCCCTCTCCTTTGTTTTTGTTCCTCCTTCTCCTCCCCACATGGTGCCCTTTTTGCTGGAAGGAAGTGATCTGAACTCACTCACTTCTTCCCAGCATACCATGGGGGAACTCACAAGGGGACAGGGACCCAGTCCAGTTCAATATTAAAGTACCGCTGACCCCTGATTACCACAGCATTGTGGCTGCACGACCCGGTCTGGCCACCAGGTGCCACAGGGCCCAAAATGTCCAAGCCCGAGCGGCACTTTCAACGTGGAACAGAAGGCCTGCCATGCTCCAAATCCACCCCCAAAATAATGCCGCTCCGGGCCAACTACCCCTCCTGCTACGCCACTGCTTAGACCTATTGTTCCCTTGTTAAAAAAAACACACAAAAAAACACAACCAATTTTCCATATTTTTACCTAAAAGTGCAAGTATGAACTGTGTTGTATAAGAATCGTTCAGTTATCCTATCTATTAAGAACACTATCGAGTGATAGTACATAATAATTTCTTCATTTGTATGAATCACTGAATGTCTCACATTTTGGAACATGCCCCAACAACCCCAACGGACTACAGATGGAAAGATTTCTATCATGAATAAAACAATAAAATATATTTCGATACTAATTCCATGTGAAGATTTATTGAACTAAAAACTAGATGTTCAAACTTCAAGGAAGGCAGATATATACTGAAGTAGGCTGACATCATTTACTAATACATGCTACATGTGTGTCTTTCACAATAACATACCAATGCATGAAGCAATCTAGGATATCCCGATAGAATACACGGTTCTGGAAGCAGATGTACTAAATGAATGCAAGGACACACACAAAGGCTAGAAGCATTCCATTAAACATCTCCCTTACTATACAACAATCTACAAAATTCAAATAATTCCCCCAAAAATCTGAAATTAGTGTAACTTCACGGTGCTGCAGCTCAAAGTGGCTATTGCACAATATCCCCCCTGAACGTTTTTACAAGCCAAGCATCTTTCAATCTACTTTTTGTGTAACTGAATAAGCAAACCACTTTCCAAGAATTAAAACCAAAAGCATGTGCATGGAGGTTGAAGCATATTTCTTTATAACATGTGACTGTTATGACATATAACATTGTTTTTGTAATGTATAGCAATGTATCCTGCCATGTTACTTTTCAGTGACTTATAGATCACATTTTATTCTATCCTTTTGTTTTTTACCTCTATTTGTCGTCATTTATAGGGCAGCTTAAAATTTATAACCATTCACATAACATTGTAGTTAAATTTATCATGCTTGCTTATATTCTACATGTGTTACTCCACCAATGCAGAATATTTAAATGAAGACTCCAAAAACCATAACCACTTCAATGCAGTTTTATGGTGTCAGGAGTGCCCTGCAGCCCTTTATTGTAAATAGTTAAACCATTTTTGAACAGTCAGATTTTTTTACCTAGGGTCCACAAGGTACTGCTCCCCATCTCCAGAGAAAGAGAGCTGAACGCTCTTTGTGTTAGCTAAGCCCAGTGGTACAGTGCTTAGCTTATTGGCTCAATGTGATAATCTCTGCAGGGCTTTGCGCAGGAGAGATAATGGTAGCTCCTGCTTATTATTATTATTTTTGTATTTATATAGTGCCAGCAAATTCCGTAGCGCTGTACAATGGGTGGACTAACAGACACGTAATTGTAACTAGACAAATGACACACAGGAACAGAGGGGTTGAGGGCCCTGATCAATGAGCTTACATGCTAGAAGGAGTGGGGTAAAGGGACACAAAGGGTAAAAGTAGGGGTAATGAAATAGGTTGCTAGAAAACTAATCACTGAGAACTTTTGACAGTTGCAGGAGAGGAGTAATGGGGCGGAGGGGGGGAATGAAAATGTGTTCAAAGATTTTTTGAAGGAGTGGAGACTGGGTGAAAGTCTAACAGAGAAGGGAAGGTAGTTCCACAGGAACGGTGCAGCCCTGGAGAAGTCTTGGGGATGAGCATCAGATGTGGGAGTACGGACAGAGGCAGGGCTGGACTGGGGATACAAAGCGGCTCTGGAAAAAAAATCTATGCCAGCCCCATAAGTAATTGCGCCATATATTGTCGCATGTAAAATGTAAGGCTATGTCTTGCCACCCCAGATGATTGAGTAATATATATATATATATATATATATATATAAAAATATTGCTTTTTCTAATACAAAATATTGGTCCTTTCAGAGTAAAATGTTTAATTATACAGTAAGCATACTCACATGCAGACACAGACAATCTCAATGGCGCACACAAGCTCATTGATACACAGCCTCATAGACAAACAATCTCACTGATATATATAAGCTCATTGACATAAAAACACAGGCTCACTCAGTAGCAGGCACACACACACACACACATGCAAGCAAGCCTACTCACTAGCAGACACACAAACACATAGCTTAATGTAGTGGTTCTGGTGTCTATAGCCTGTCCCTGCAGGCTTTTCAATGTAAACACTGACTTTTCAGAGAAAAGGCAGTGTTTACATTGCTTCCTAGTGACAGACACTCAGACGGTCACTAGAGGTGCTTCCTCTGTCAGTGCGGATTGGCTGAGATCATCAAGCTTGATGATCTCAGCCATAGAGGCAGGGCCAGTCAAGGGGAGATCAGCACGACGTGGGGGAAAAAAAGCTGAGTAAAAACACAATTTTTAAAAACACACACACATACCATGACAGACACACACATACCATGACAGACACACACACACCATGACACAGACAGACAGACACACACCATGACACAGACAGACACACACTATGACATAGACACACACCATGACACAGACACACACACCATGAAACAGACACACACACATACACTCACACTGACACCCATAATTGCTGCCTGTGTGCAGACAGCTGGCTCTTCTGGCAGGTGCAGGGGGAGCTGGCTCTTCTGGTGGCCGCAGGGGGAGCTGGCTGTGCTGTCTCTGCTCCCCAGCGCACAACTTAATGAGACCGGGGCCGGAATATGACGTCATATTCCGGCCCCAGTCTCATTAAGTAGCACACAAGGGCGGGGGGAGCAGAGACATCACAGCCAGCTCCCCCTGCGGCCGCTAGAAGAGCCAGCTCCCCCTGTGGCCGCCAAAAGAGCTCCCCCTGCGGCCTCCAGCACAGACAGCTGTCTGCCCGGCCCCAGGAGTCGACGGCCCACCGCAAAATTTCCCAGTATCCCGGTGGGCCAATCCGGCCCTGGACAGAGGATAGACGTAGGTCTTCAGCAGAGCGCAGGGGCCTCGATGTGACATATTTGTGTATTAGGGAGGATAGATAGGTTGGAGCAGCATTATGTAGGGACTTGTAAGCAAGCACCAGAATATTAAATTGAGCCCTATATCTAACTGGAAGCCAATGTAGGGACTGACAGGGGGGGGGAGGGGCATGGGAGGTGCCTCGCCGTGGCATTCATTATAAATTGCAGTGATGCAATGTGGGAACACGTAAGACCCCTGAGAAGGGGATTGCAGTAGTTAAGGCGAGAAAGAACAACGGCATGGACCAGCTGCATCTGGTGTTAAGTAAGGGCGGACCTATTTGCTTAGGAGTTTTTTGGTCAGAATCCAGTAGTGCTCTATTTCTTTAATATAAAAATACATAACTGATGGGAAATATGGGTCTACTGTCCTATAACACTGTACAGAATACGGCCAGTGACTGTAAGGGTTGGTTATGTGAAGAAGGATGGAAACAGGACTAGCTCTAAACCATACCAAACTAAAGCCTTATAAAGTTAATTGATCGTTTCTACATTTATCCCCTATCACATGAATGTGCCATTGGACAGCTGTGGGTAGTTGTGGGTTAACATCTGGCATGCAGTCTATACTTGATAGTACATGCACTATACATGTGGCTAACACATTTAAAAAAGAGAATAAAAATGTACCATTATACACCAGGTAAAGATTATACATTGTACAGTTCTGAAACTTTCTGCAGTACAAACCATTGACATTGCTTGTTACAAAGGAAGTGTAATGGGCGAGGGTAAGTACAATGGGCAAGGGTAAGAATTACCATTTGCTAAAGTAAGTTATATAAATAGCTTTCACTGGTCCTACTGCATTCCTCTTGCACCATAACTAATGGGTGTTTAAACTTAAAGGGACACTATAGTTCATTGAAGTGGTCTGGGTACAATGTTCCTCTCCTCTGTCCTAGACAGTTTCTAGTAGTGGTCTACCAGACAGCCACTAGAGGCGCTTCTGGTATTTTCCTGGACTGTAGGTTGCCTAACTGATGCTGGACGTCCCCACGCTCTGCATGAGGACATCCAGTGTCCATAGAGGCATAACTAGAAACCACAGGGCCCTGGTGCAAAAATTGTCCTGGGGCCCCCCATACATCTACCTTCCACCCCATACGTCCCCGCCCCTCCATAATCTATTTTTCCGCACGGTCGGAGCCGCACCAAAATGCTGGCGGGCACCCCGGTCCCAGGGGTCGACGGGGCGGCCGGCCCCCTTGTATGACGGGCCGGTAACAGCTGCGACCCCTGTGACCGCGGTAGTTCCACCAGTGAGTGTCTGTAAAACCCCTATAGCAAAGCATTGAGTCAAAGCTTTCCTTTGGGGAGGGCCTAATGCACCCGTGGAGTCCGCCACGCATGTGCATTTGCCCCCTAAACGAAGATGTGGAGTACCAACCCAGTGCCAAAGGACATCTGTGCTGTAATTGGGTTAGTAAACAAAGGGTTATTTAACTTTGTATTCCTAGCACTATATCATCCCTTTAAGGCCCCTTAAGTTATGAGTACATAATATGTCATAGTGCTAAATTATATAGTTTATTGATTTTGAAGTCATTATGAAAGCCTTACCTTCTCCTATATCAGTCTCTTGCTCTCACTTGTCAGCAGTGTTGGAACTACTGTGGTCGCAGGAGTTGCAGCTGCGACCGGGCCACACTTCGGCATGTGTTGCGGCCCTGGCCCGAACAGTAGAACCACGGGGCCGCACGTTAAGGGTCCCATCAGTCGGCCAATGCTCTTAGGACCACCCGATGGCAAAGAATATCCAAGGGGCCTGGTCAGCGCTGCGGCGCTTTAACAGCGCAACCGTGCCCCCTATGATGACGTCAGCCACTGGGAGAAAGTGACAGCCCCGGTCACTCCTCCCAGCAATCACACAGAGCTCGCGCGGGATGAAGGTGGAGAGAGTCAGAGTGGGAACTCTGACACCCATCAGGCTGAGCCACCACTGGACCCCAGGGAAGTCAAAACATTTTGTATATGTGTTTGTATGTGTGTGTTTGTTTATGTGGGTCTGTATGTATGTCTGTCTGTGTGTCTGTATGAATGTGTGTCTGTATGAAACAGAATGTGAAGGCAGATAAGAACCATTCGGCTCATCTAGTCTGCCTAATCTTCTTTATACTTTCATTGGTCCCTGGTCTTATATTATAGTTAGGACCGCCTTATTCCTATCCCATGCATTCTTAAACTCCTTTACTGTGTTAACCTCTACCACTGTAGCTGGAAGGCTATTCCATGCATCCACTAACCTCTCAGTAAAGAAATTCTTCCTGATATTATTTTCAAACCTTTGCCCCTCTAATTTAAGACTATGACCTATTGTTGTGTTAATTTTTTCTTTCAAATATAGTTTTCTCCTTTAATGTATTGATTCACTTTATGTATTTAAATGTTTCTATTATATTCCCCCTGTCTAGTCTTTCCTCCAAGCTATACATATTAAAGTGACACTATAGTCACCTGAACAACTACAGCTTAATGTAGTTGTTCAGGTGAGAGCTATAGCTCCCTGCAGGCAATCTAATGTAAACACTGTATTTTCAGAGAAAATACAGTGTTTACATTGATTGATAGGAATACCTCCAGTGGCCGTCACCCAGACGGCCAACAGAGGGACTTCCTATCATGTATGGCCCTAAAAAGGCCATGTACACGTCAGACATATTAAAATACGTCTGACTTGTGCAGGAGAGAGAAGGCACTGTGTGCGTGCCTTCTCTCTCCTGCCTGTCAGCAGAGAGGGGGCGGGCAAAGACCGTGAGTTGAGCTGTCAGTCAGCTCACGGCTGCGGCCGGTAGTGCGCTCAGGACTGCTGCCCTATGAAGTATGTGCGCATGTGCGGAAGCGTCTGATTGCTCCCTGCTTGCGTCCTCCTATTTCGGCATTTTGACGAAATAGGGGGTGCGGCTTCACGAGGCTCCCAGCGCTGGAACGAGGTGAGTAAAAAGGGCTGACTGGAGTGTCTCTTTAAGTTCCTTTAACCTTTCCTTGTAAGTTTTATCCTGCAATCCATGAACCATTTTAGTAGCCCTTCTCTGAACTCTTTCTAAAGTATCAATATCCTTCTGGAGAAACAGCCTCCAGTACTGCGTACAATACTGCAAGTGATACAAACTTATCACCCGTAAAATACTGCAAGTGAGGTCTCACCAGTGTTCTGTACAATGGCATGAGCACTTCTATGTTTGTACTGCTAATACCTCTCCCTATGCAACCAAGCATTCTGCTAGCATTTCCTGCTGCACTATTACATTGTTTGCCTACCTTTAAGTTATCAGAAATAATTACCCCCAAATCCCTTTCCTCAGATAGGTTAGGACTCTATCAAATATTCTGTACTCTGCCCTTGGGTTTTTACACCCAAGATGCATTATCTTGCACTTATCCACATTAAATGTCAGTTGACACAACTCTGACCATTTTTCTAGTTTACCTAAATCATTTGCCATTTGGCTTATCCCTCCTGGAACATCAACCCTGTTACATATTTTAGTATCATCAGCAAAAGGACATACCTTACCATCAAGACCTTCTGCAATATCACTAATAGAAATATTAAAGAGAATGGGTCCAAGTACAGATCCCTGAGGTACCCCACTGGTGGCAAGCCTATGCTTCAAATATACTCCATTGACTACAACCCTCTGTTGCCTGCCACACAGCCACTGCCTTACCCATTCAACAATATTGAAATCCAAACTAAAATATTGCAGTTTACTGATAAGCCTTCTATGTGCACCAGTGTCAAAAGCCTTACTGAAATCTAGGTAAGCAATGTCTACTGCACCACTCTGATCTATTATTTTAGTTACCCGATCAAAAAAATCAATAAGATTAGTTTGGCATGATCTCCCTGAAGTAAATCCATGTTGTCTCTGATCTTGAAATCCATGTGATTTTAGATGTTCAACAATCCTATCCTTTAACATGGTTTCCATTACTTTCCCCACTACCGAAGTAAGGCTTACTGGCCTATAGTTGCCCGACTCCTCACTACTACCTTTCTTGTGAATGGGCACAACATTCGCTAACTTCTGGGACTACTCCTGTTAACAATGATTGGTTAAATAAATCTGCTACTGGTTTTGCAAGTACACTACTAAGCTCTTTTCATAACTTTGTGTGCATTCCATCAGGTCTCATTGACTTATTTGTCTATACTTTTGACAGTTGAAACAGAACCTCTTCTTCTGTAAACTCACATGTAACAAATGGGTCATTTGTCCTTTTTCCTAACTGAGGCCCCTTTCCTTCATTTTCATCTGTAAATACTGAACAAAAATATTAATTGAGGTCATCTAGACCTTTATCCTCTTCTACATACCTTCCTTCCTTGTTTTAATTTCCTTTTCTCATTTATGTATCTAATAAATGTTTGTCCCCTTTTTTTTACTGACTGTGCTCTTTTCTCTTCTGTGTGTGATTTGGAAGGTTTTATAACTTGCTTAGCCTCTTTCTGCCTAATCATATAGATCTTTCTATCTTCCTCAATCTGTTTTGTTTTTTTTTACAATTAATAAATGCTAAATTTTAGTTTTTTTACTAAACCACAGTGGTTTCTTGAATTCTTTGCTTTTACTGACAAGCCTAATGCAATATTCTGTTGCCTTGAGCAGTGCAACTTTTAAATAATCCCATTTATCTTTAACTCAATTTAAATTGCTCCAGTCTGATAATGACTCCTTTACACATATTCTAATTTTAGAAAAATCTGTTTTTCTAAAGTCTAAAACTTTTGTTTTTGTGTGGTGTGACCCAGTAACTGTTCTTATATTAAACCACACTGACTGATGATCACTGGATCCTAAACTTTCACCTACGGTAATATCTGATACCAAATTTCCATTCGTTAACACTAAATCTAGTATGGTCTCTTTACGTGTTGGCTCCTCAACGACTTGTTTTAGAGACAATCCCAGTAGGGAGTTTAGAATATGTGTTCTCCTGGCACAAGCAGTATGTGTGTGTGTGTCTGTCTATGTGTGTGTGTGTATCTGTGTGTCTATGTGCATGTCTGCATGTGTATCTGTTTGTCTGCTTGTGTGGGGAGGTAACGTATGGGAGGGGGAGGATAGAGGTATGGGGGAAGGCAGGGGGAGTGAACAAATGGAAGGGTGAGGATACAGGTATCAGTGGTGACGGGGGGAACGTATGAGAGTAGGAGTATAGACATATAGGGGGATGGCGGAGGGTAGATGTATTGGGGGGAGATCCCAGGGCAACTTTCACACCAGGGCCCCGTGGTTTATAGTTACGCCTCTGCTTGTCAGCCAAGCCTGGAGCTCTGTGACATCAATATAGACCACTATATTGGATTTACAGTTGAGGACCATCATTCACAATAGATTTTAAGAAAAAAAATGTTTTCATGCTTTTATTTTCTTTCGTGCTTTTTTAAAAAAAATTTTAAAAGCATACACATAACAGGTTTCCTTTAGGGATATCTCTTGTAATAGAATGTGTAGAAAAAGCATGGAAAAAACCTGCTGCAATATATGTGACAATCCATTCGATTTCCTCAAAACAGCCCCTTAAGATGTATAACAGGAAGCAGGATTACTACAAAACCGTTCTGCACATGGCTGTCAGGTGCTAAGTCACACTTTGCAGTACATTCATTTTAATATATTGGTTTTTTTTTAAGAACACGTCATCATTTAATACAATCAATGTCCCAGTATCCAGCAACACCTGTTTCAAGACAATTACCAGCCATTTTAATACGTTAGAGAGTAAATGCACAAAACGTTTTGCCTTGACACTATGTTACATTTCCTGCCCAGGCCTGCATGAAATATTAGGACATTGCCTATTGCATGTTCTTATTTTCCATTTTGCACCAGAATGCCAAGAAACATTAGTTCAGATGCACAGTGAGATCATGCCAGATTTCCCACGACTGACTGAGCCAGCTACAAGCAGGTGCAACGTTTGACAAATATGATTTATGTGGTCAACAGTAATATCTCCCAATGACTGTGTAACATTACATATAATGTAACAATTGCTTACTTTGCAGTGCAGTCGGAGAATGACTTCCCAACATTCATTCGCAGTACTCATGGTTGACGTTATATCTCATGTTCCTGTATGGACATAATTCTCAGAAGCCAGTTCCTAATCCTTAAAAATTTAATAGTAATAATGCTTAAAACAAAAGCACGTATGTAGAAATGGAGACATGCAAATAAAGACATGATCTGTGCTTAATGTTGGACTTTTTACAGCACCCGGTGCTGGTCTTGTGCATTTACCCTTCATCTTTCAGTCACCCATTTCACATCTTACCATGAGCTACATGACATCCCCATACCATACAAATTGTACCTACCAGCCATGGAGCACTTAAATGGTAATCTCATATGTTTCACAGCACCCACCACATGGCAGTCCTACAAGTCCTAGTGTGACTGTTTAGGTGACTGCCCCGATTGTGAAAAGGTAATTTTGCTGGCCATGCCTCCATGTCTGAGATCATCAATATTGATGATCTCAGCCAATCTAATGCTTTACCATAGGAAATCCTTGGGAGGCTATTGCCCATATGCAACAAAACACTATGCTGCGCCAATCAGCATCTCTAATCAAAGCATCTCTATGGGGAACACTCAGGGTCTCCATGCAGAGCATTGAGATGCTGAAAATAGGTGCTGCAGACTTTGCAGAGTTGGACTAGGAAGCACCTCTAGTGGCCATTTTCATTGCTGCCTAGGAACACCTCTAGTGGCAGTCACTCAAAAAATGCCTTTTCTCAGAAAAGGCACAGAGTAAAAGGTGGGTGTAGTGATTCTAGCAGAAAAGGGCATATACCAATTTGACAGAGAGGTGTCTCTAAGGTTATGCTGCAGAAAGTTGCAAAACTTTTTTTTTTTACATCTGAAAAGAGAGTGGAATGTATAAGGACATCTAGTGGTGTCAGTGCCAAACACATACTTGTTTTTTTTTTTTTAAAGATTCTTTATTTTTGCGTGATAGCAGTGCAATCAGTAAAACATCCACATCAATATGACATCAACATCAGGCATCAGGTAATAACGTTTAACACATTGACATCTTAATCAATAACAGTGCTTGTGTACATACTTGTGGACAATCAATTTAGCCATTGTGGCGGAACCAGCCTCGCCACTGGGCATTGGAGAAGACTGATTGCCAACCTCCTGCCATGTGACTATGGCCCCTGGGATGTATTGCCTGCTCTCCTGTACTGCTGAGGATTGCTACCAACTAGGTGGATTTGCCTATGGAGCTTGTGTAGTGCCCTCTGTTGGTAGCAACAGTAATATGCACTACCTGAATAGCAAGACTGGTAATTTGCATATTCGGGTAGATTTGCATATCGCTTATTCTGCATGCAGGAGAGACATTTTGTGTTAATTATGGTCTTCCACACCCATTTATAAATATGTAATTATGTTATAATAAGTCACTGTATGTTGCCTGCTATGATTTGGTTGTTTGTAATTTTATTGAGTTTTCACAGCAATGTTAATGTAATGACCATATAGCTAGTCCCAAGTAAAAGAAAGTTTTAGACAGTTCTACTTCACCCTCAATTTGGGGTGTTGTCTCTTATTGAGGGAATCTGCTACAAGGGATTGCTATGCTTGTCATACTCCTTTGCTAAATCACTACTAAGCTCTTGTAAGAGTTTGTTCCTGTTCTGCTCTCTGAAGGAGTCCATTGTGGTTATGATGTCAGCTGGAGTGCTTGGAGAAAGGAAGCACTAGAAGCATTAGGAGCATCCTTCAACGGAGGTACCCAGTTGGGGTGCCCGTCGATCCGTTACAGCCCTTGCGATTTTTATTATAGTGCGTTAAAAGGTTGGAAAAAGAAATGAGAAACACGTATAGTGGAAACACACGCTTGTTTTAAATATATGTCCATTCTATTTATTCACTTCGTTGTCTGCATTTGTAGAAGGTTCTGGAGGTAAAGATGTCAGTTAAATATATTGTGGTTGTAAATGGCCTCCTCTAAGTGGTACTGGTAGAAATAATGATTTGTCTCTTCTTTCTTATCTGCAGGCCCCTTTGTAGACTTGGACTTTGTTGTGGTCCACTTCAGCAGTATAGAACTCCTACAATTACTCCTATTAAAGAACCCACACAGATAAGAATTCAAAAAACCATCAGACCAAATATGAGTGATATTAGCCCAAGATCTGAGGAGCAAGGTTGTTGAAGTTGAATTCCTTTAGAATACCTTATTTTCTTTCTTCTTCTGTGGTTGTATGGATCGGTACTCTTATCGTTTCACCCTCCTCAAAATTATTCAATGCTTTCATATGGGGATTGCGGTGATGCTGGAAGTCCTCATGCATAGTGTGAGGACGTCCAGCGTTGTTAGATGACCAAAAGTCATCTAAGAAGCCACACGTCCTTATAGTGGCTGTCTGGTAGACAGCCACTAGAGGAACCCTAGCAGGTTATTATTGCAGTTTATAAAAATTGCAATAATTACCACTCTAGGGTTAAGGGTGATGGGAGATGGCACCCAGACCACTTCAATGGGCTGAAGTGGTCTGGGTGCCTACAGTGTCCCTTTAAGTCAAATTTCATATATCCCACTGTCATTGATGTAGGTGGGATTGATGACAAGAAAGCAATTCCCTCTGGGGGTAAGGTGGACGAAAAACAGAGACCTGCTATTGCCATCTTGCATATGTTTTAGCAAGATGTCATAGAGACTGTTTTTTTGGGGTCAATTGGCTAATTAGTTATTTGCAATTGGTTCGTCTGTGTAAAATCGGCAATGGATGAGGATTTGTGAGGGTGAAATAATTACCAGTTTATCTGTGTACAGAGTGAGGCTTCTAATCTTTAGAGCAGATATGAGTTGCAAATCTACTAGAAGAATGAATACAGATAATAAAAGGAACATGCTCACTCTGCAGTCCTGCTGTTCATATTAAAACATCCACTGAAAACAATATATGCCATGGACATACCGAGATGTAGGATGTTTACTCCCCCTTGGATCACTGGTAACAGTACTCCCCACATGAAGTATTAAGTCAAGTAGATTTGTCATAAAAAGAGAGATTTGAACACATAGTAAAATAGAGCATAAATATGAGGTCTAAACGTATCAAATGCATTTAAGTTATATTGGAGCCCTTGTCACTTTAACCTACAACATGTTCTTTTCAATATTTGTTCAGGTTAAGCAAAGAAAACAATACTCCAGTGACTTGTAATAGGAGACATAAAATGAAACAAAAGATAATGAATGTTTTTGCCAATTTTCATGTAGATCCCAAGCACAGATATATACTTGAGAATTCCATTCCAGTATCTAAAAGTGTAATGTAATCGTGATCCATTGTGTAAAATTATAACAAACTCCCTCTGTGAACAGGCCGTACCCATCTAAAATTGGACAATGGCCATAGAATATTTTGAGAGAATACCATGCATTATATCGGCACAAATGGTTCTAGGTTTCATCTGAGATATTCTGGGAAGTGTGAAATCAGTGGGGCCATGTCAGTTTTGTGTCTCTCTAACCAGTCTCCTACCAGTCAAGGGAAAGTTGAATAGGAAGTATCAACATACATCAAAAAACAAGTACAACGATGTTGAAAAACCAAAATTAAACAATCAACAAATTGGAGAGGAAAAAAGACAAAGAAGGATTAAGGAAGGGGAGGGAAAGCAGAAGGGAAATTAGATATGTCAAAAAGATTTGAGAAACCGTTGCCACATTTTTCATAGTATGAAAGTAAAAATTATGATATTTCCAAGGCACCCGGCCTCACACATAGAAAAAAACTGATATTCAAATTGTAACTATAACTAAACTTAGTATAGTTTGTTTAGAATAAAATGAAACATATTTGATGGTAATTTTGCTTTAACTTGATTTATGTGAAGAAAATGGAATTTGGTTAAAAAACAAACAAAAAAACCCAAAATGGTGGATTTAATTAATCTTTAATAGCAACTGATTATACATTTCCTTGGTCATGCGGCACGTTAAGTTATTAGCTCAGTTCTAGTGATCATTTGCAGTTTTAAGGTGACCTCGCATTTTGTAAATTAATTTATGATCTGATATTTGTCAGAATTTGTCAAAACTTTGAAAATATTTATTTTTCTATATGGAGGATATTTAAGGCACACAATAGATGTAATTTCTTCCTATAACAGTATTAAATCAAAAACGTCTGTGATTAATTTGTGCATGGCTGATTATAGCACCAAATGTCAAACATGCCTTAATCTTATATATGAAAATCTTGTAAAGAAAGTAATTATGCCATATATTCAAGGTCACTGGCCATCTGGTTATGTTAAAGTTAGTCTTTTATCCCATGTTACTAAAACAATGCAATTCCAAGTTAATCTTCTGATGATGGAATCTTCAGAGATTTGGTTATATAAGGAGAATTCTAGTCAGGGAAAAAAATATATTTTAGCTGTAGGGTACAGATTTAGCTGGAATGCACAGTGTTATTACATCACACGATTTTTTTAGTTTGTTTCCCATTTGTACGAAATATAAACTTTCATTAGACCCCTAAACAACTCTAGCTTGCTGGAAAGCTTTATGTGTGAAGAGTGTGTCCTCTTTTTTTCACTGAGCTGCATTGGGAAATCTGTGATTGGACAGCCACAGAAAGTCTGGGCGGGTTAGCAGGTGAGGTCTTGCAAAGGCTGCAGGTTTTACAAACTATTTATAGATTTACTACTAATGAAACAAATGCACAATTAAATGCATGCAAGTTGACATTTGGGATATATATACTAAACAGTGATATTTATTTATTTTGAAGGAAGGAAGAAAAGAAAAAGAAAAAAGAAGGAAGGTATGTAGACGAGGATAAAGGTCTAGCTGACTGCCTCAATGAATATTTTTGTTCAGTATTTACAGATGAAAATGAAGGAAAGGGGCCTCAGTTAGGAAAAAGGACAAATGAGCCATTTGTTATATGTGAGTTTACAGAGGAAGAGATTCTATTTCAACTGTCAAAAGTAAAGACAAATAAGTCAATGGGACCTGATGGAATATACCCAAAGTTATTAAAAGAGCTTAGTGGTGTACTAGCAAAACCATTAACAGATTTATTTAACCAATCATTGTTAACAGGAGTAGTCCCAGAAGATTGGAAGTTAGCGAATGTTGTGCCCATTCACAAGAAAGTTAGTAGGGAGGAGTCGGGTAACTATAGGCCAGTAGGCATTACTTCAGTAGTGGATTAAAGTAATGGAAACCATGTTAAAGGATAGGATTGTTGAACATCTAAAAAAACATGAATTTCAAGATCAGAGATAACATGGGTTTACTTCAGGGAGATCATGCTAAACTAATCTTATTGAGTTTTTTGATTGGGCAACTAAAATAATAGATCAGGGTGGTGCAGTAGACATTGCTTACCTAGATTTCAGTAAGGCTTTGACACTGTTGCACATAGAAGGCTTATCAATAAACTGCAATCTCTAAGTTTGGATTCCAATACTGTTGAATGGGTAAGGCAGTGGCTGAATGACAGGCAACAGAGGGTTGTAGTCAATGGAGTATATATTCGAAGCATGGGCTTGTCACCAGTGGGGTACATCAGGGATCTGTACTTGGACCAGTTCTCATTAATATTTTTATTAGTGATATTGCAGAAGGTCTTGATGGTAAGATATGTCTATTTGCTGATGATACTAAGATATGTAACAGGATTGATGTTTCAGGAGGAATAAGCCAAATGGCAAATGATTTAGGTAAACTAGAAAAATGGTCAGAGTTGTGGCAACTGACATTTAATGTGGATAAGTGCAAGATAATGTATCTTGGACGTAAACACCCAAGAGCAGAGTACAGAATATTTGATAGAGTCCTAACCTATCTGAGGAAAGGGGTTTGGGGGTAATTATTTCTGATAACTTAAAGGTAGGCAGACAATGTAATAGAGCAGCAGGAAATGCTAGCAGAATGCTTGGTTGTATAGGGAGAAGTATTAGCAGTAGAAAGAGGGAAGTGCTCATGCCATTGCTGTCACATCCTGTCCTATTCTGCGGAGATGTCTGGCCTTGACTTCTGGTATCCAGTATTCTTTTTACAATTCTTGTTTAGTTTTTCTTGGTTTTCTATTCCATGTCTGGTTTTCTTTATGCTGGGTTTTCTGGGTTCATTTCTGTATTCCGTTCCTGAAATTCTCAGTCTCTTGGATTCCTTCAAATGTTTGTTTTTTGTTGCCACACCCGTTCCTTTCCCATTAATCCTTTTTGTTTCAGTCTGGTCCTGCAGCAGTGGTTTCATTTCCTCTGCTCATTCCTTTACATGTAAGTGTTGTGTGTGTTTTATTATTGTTTATTTAGTCATGCATATCTAAGCAGATTGGAACCCACCTTAATTGGAGTACTTTTCCGCAGTTGGTGGGCTGCATATATCTTGGCCATTTATGTATGTCTAAATCTCCAATGTTTTACATTTATAGTACTTAGTTTTGTCTCCTCTTGTTTTGCCATGCATCTCTGGTCTTGTTTTATTTTGTCTTGTATTCCCAGTTCACGTACAGTCCTGTCCTGCCCTGTTCATGTTTCCCTCATGTCTTGTGTACGTGTTCTGGGTTCTGCTTTCTGTCCTGCTCTGGTTCTGGGTTCTTCTAGTCTTGTCTGGCTTTCCTGTTTGGTGCCTGTTCTAGTCTAGCGTTGTTTCTGTACTGGATTCATGTCTGCTGCAGAGACCCCCTATTCACACAATTCCTGGGAGGTCTGCATATCATCAAGCTCCTAGTGCTTGAGATCCGCAGAAACTGCATGAGGGCCTTGGTATGTGGCCGCACAAACGCTGGTGCTCAACACCAGGGGGCATGTGGTTACCCTGCACCGGCCTTGATAGTCCCATCATCATCAGACACTCAGGGGTCCTGGTCTGCAGACCGCCAGCCCTGACAATTGTACAGAACACTGGTGAGACCTCACTTGCAGTATTGTACGCAGTACTGGAGACCGTATCTTCAGAAGGACATTGATACCTTAGAGATAGTTCAGAGAAGGGCTACTAAACTGGTTCATGGATTGCAGGATACAACTTACAAGGAAAGATTAAAGGATCTTAACATGTATAGCTTGGAGGAAAGACGAGACAGGGGGGATATGAAAGAAACATTTAAATACATAAAGGGAATCAACACAGTAAAGGAGGAGACTATATTTAAAAGAAGAAAAACTACCACAACAAGAGGACATAGTCTTAAATTAGAGTGGAAAAGGTTTAAAAATAATATCAGGAAGTATTACTTTACTGAGAGGGTAGTGGATGGATGGAATAGCCCTCCAGCTGAAGTGGTAGAGGTTAACAAAGTAAAGGAGTTTAAGCATGCGTGGGATAGGCATAAGGCTATCCTAACTATAAGATAAGGCCAGGGACTAATGAAAGTAGTTAAACAAATTGGGCAGACTAGATGGGCCGAATGGTTCTTATCTGCCGTCACATTCTATGTTTCTATGTATTTGAATAGTGGATTGTCCCTTTAACCCCTTAAGGACACATGACATGTGTGACATGTCATGATTCCCTTTTATTCCAGAAGTTTGGTCCTTAAGGGGTTAAATGCTTTTTTTGTCTATCCTGCAAATTGTTTTCCAGGTCTACATAACTTTAGTAAAATGTAAAGATGCTATATCATTGAGATTGTTTGTGATGTATCATTGTCTTTTCATCTCAAGGTGCAAGTGGGCATATTAAAGCACAGGATGTAATGGTGTACATTTGTGGATATGTAAACTGCTCTGGATTGTACCTCAATCAATAAGATCTTCAGTGGAGAACCATAACTATAACTTCGAATCCCTTGTGTGATGGTTGTCACCATCACCTGGCCCTTCAGACAGACTATTTATGTAGGTTGTTGGACTTTTCTTCTGTTTTAGGCACCATGTACCCATTATAGATGCAGGGTGTTTGTAATGTAATTGTTTATAATGTGTGTGTATACTGTTAAATGTTTTGCCTGCTCTCCTGTACTGCTGAGTGGATTTTACTATGGAGCCTGTGTAGTGCCCTTTGTTGGTAGCAACAGCAATATGCACTACCTGAATAGCAAGGTTGGCTAATTTGCATATTCAGGTATATATATGCATATTGCTATTTCTGCATGCAGGAGAGATGTTTTATGTTAATTATTGTCTTTCCCACACCTTTGCCAATATGTAATTATGTTATTATAAGTTCCTGTATGTTATCTAATGTGATTTGACTGTTTGTATTTTTAAATAAGTTGACACAGCAATCTTGATGTAATACTCATATGGGCTAGCCCCAAGAAAAATAAAGTTTTGTTTGTCAGTTCCTTTTGGAACTTGTGCCCTGTGTGGAGTGTAGGGATTCCAGTGACATAGTCTTCAAACCTGTTTGCTTTTTGCAGGGCCCTGGGATACCTCGTCGGGGTACTAGGCGGTCCACCACACCTTGTTCTTAACTGACATCTCTAACCTTAATCCTAGCCAAATTAACCCTAGCAGCAGGTAGATTTTGTCCTGAAAAGTTATCCACTGGTAGAGATTCAGCGACAGTCTGTAGAAATGAAATGGGAAATGGTGGGAAAACGAGGACACAAATTCTATCTCACATAGTACCTGTGCTGCATGACTGGACACTCTGCCTGCTTGAAATTATTGATCCAGATAAACACCCTTCCAGTACAATTTCTGGGTCACACTGACCGACATCGCTTTACATACCAGCACTGGACAAACAACTCTTACAACCCAGAGATCTGGGTTCTCACTAGCTTTCCTTATCCTTGCTTCTGCACTGATGATCCTAATGGGTTAAACCTCATGTTAGGTAGGTTGCCATGTGCCCAAGATGACTTTTTTTCCATGGACTTTAAAATCATCCATCTAATTTTGACATCAAGATTACTTTTCTTGCTGCAGTCAAAAAGCAGGACTATGTCAAATGGTATTGCAGCCAAACACTGCAGTACTGAGGAATATTATTATTATTTTATTATTTATATAGCGCCAACAAATTCCGTAGCGCTGTACAATGGGTGGACTAACAGACACATAATTGAGATCAGACCACTGATGTACAGGAACAGAGGGGGTTGAGGACCCTGCTCGATGAACTTACATGCTAGAGGGAGTGGGGTATAGTGACACAAAGGGTTAAAATAGGGGAATTAAATAGTTTGTTACAGAAGGGTTTATTGAGTGCTTGGTAGGTCATTTTTGACAGGTGCAGGAACGGAGTCATGGGGTGGGGGATGAGAAACCTGCTGACAGTTTAATTGATACGCTTTAATGAAGAAGTGAGTTTTCAAAGATTTTTTGAAGGAGTGGAGGCTGGGTGAAAGTCTGATTGAGGAGGGAAGGGAGTTCCACAGAATAGGTGCAGCCCTGTAGAAGTCTTGAAGGCAAGCATCAGAGGTGGGGATCCGGGCAGAGGATAGGCGTAGGTCTTGGGCTGAGCGCAGGGGTCTCGACGGGACATACTTGTGTATGAGGGAGGATAGGTATGTTGGAGCAGCATTATGTACGGATTTGTAAGCAAGCGCCAGAATTTTGAATTGAGCCCTATATCTAACTGGAAGCCAATGCAGGGACTGACAGAGCGTGGAGGCGTGAGAGGTGTATTACCCCAAGTAGATACCTGTCTCTGTGATGACTAGTGGTGTGCACAGCTGGTATTCAGCAAGCGTCCATCATCACAGATCCATGACTCTCTAACTGACAGAATGTCAAGGGGGAGCTGTGACGTCTATTTTAACACCCTGATTTGTCAAATCATGAATGTGCAAGGATGGTACCCGGGTACTATGACCTATTTAATAAGTTGAATAGGATATAGGACATTAGGGTATCTGTAAACAATGTCAATAGCTCATTGCAAGATTACTAGGTTTCTGTAAAACTGTGTTTATTTAATATAGAAGGAATTGTAAGCAATTTACACAATAAAAAAAAAAAGTCAAAGTAACACAATCCTTCAACTGAGGGCTCAAAATTTCCGATAGCCACTGGCAAGTGAAAATGTAGCCCTGGCAAGTAGGAATTTTGCAGCTTGAATAGTAGCGTAGGACTTGAAAGTTTTTCAGCCTTGCTCCAACTCATTGGCAACTCCCTTGTTAATTCTTCAAATTTCCCAGTGAAATGAATAAACCCCATAAAGAATAAATAAAAATGATCATTAAAATGAGTTACATCTGGATTCTTTCTCTGAGGAGTTTTCCTTCAAGCTAAGAGTCCAAGATGCACTGGAAACCAACTTACTAACAACTCCGGCTATAAATTAATCGCTCCTGTATTTTATTTGTATGTGGAAGATTTGTGTTTGGGACACAGAATTCCTGGAAAACATTGAGTGATTTAGGAATGTGCACTCTAGCGATCTTGTTTGAAATCGATGCTAAAGTACACAGTATTTAAACGCACAGTGTGTACAAACTCAGTGTCTGAGCACTGAACCATTATTAACAGACCACGTCTTGTACTAGGCATTCTGTAACTGGGGAATGCTGTACCAACATTGACCCAGAAACAAGAAAACCTTGGTGCTTACAAATCATTTACACTGCAGACAATGTGGAGGAACAGAATGTTGGTACACTCTGAGACCACTGACTGTATATTAAGCAAAGAAATTGGGGACTCGAAGATTCAGCAGGAAACAAGCATTATCGATTATGATTTGCAAATTTTACATAACGAAAGCAGAGGACGTTTAATAAAACACCATCTGTTGCAAATAAGTTGCACAGCACTTATTTGGGAAAAATATATAACTTGAGTGATTTCTGGGTAATTAAATAAACAAGAACTCCCTAATGCCATTGATGAAGAGAATGAAGAAATATAAAACAAATCGAAAATAATTAAGTTACACAGTGTTAAAGGGTCATTAGATTAGTTCAGACAATCTAAGAACAAAGACAGTAAGAAGAGCTGCATCACACACACACCCTCTGCTCAAACTATGTAGTGATTTATTTGCAGTATGACGTGTAGTGTGATCCATAATACTAGAAAACAATAAAAAATCACGGTGGGGCGACTCATCGATGAATCTTTGTCAGGACCCAACTAGTGTTATATGTGTTTGAACCACACCTGGGAGACGTCGCGGTAGATCTTTTCTCTTAACACTCCAGATGTGTCTATATGTTTACAAGCATTGACTACTCAGGGATGTGACATGGTATGTAATGTAATTTTTACAATGAAAAAACATCAGCCAGCAAGCACATAGTGCACGTACATGAGTATGTGTGTCTGAGTGTGTGTCAGTGTGTGTATCTGTGTGTCAAGGTTTGTGTATGTATCACTATGATGTGTATCTGAGTGTCTGTGTATGTCAGTATGTGTATATTAGTGTGTTTGTATGTGCATATGTGTGTATGTATGTCAGTCTATGTGTATCTGAGTGTATGTATCTGTGTGTCAAGGTGTCTGTGTGTCAGTGTGTATCTGTGTGCCACTATGTGCCAGTGTGTGTGTATCTGTGTGTCAGATATACACACACACACACAGATACACACACTGGCACATACAAACACAGATACACACCTTGACACACACCAGCACATACAAAAACAGATAAACACACTTTGGCACATACTTTGGGGGTGGTGACACACAGATACATACATACACACACAGTGTGACTGTGTGTCAAGGTGTGTGTATCTGTATGTCTCTGTGTGTATCTGTGTGCCACTATGTGCCAGTGTGTGTGTGTATCTGTGTGTCAAACAGATACACAAACCTTCATACACAGACACACACCGGCACATACAAACACAGATACACACACTTTGACACACATATACACACACTTTGACACACAGTTACACACACCTTGACACAGATACACACACACACTGTGTGTCAAGTTGTGTGTATCTGTGTGTCAGTGTGTGTATCTGTTGAGCAGAGTAAGTGATGAGAACCGCACCCAATCCCAACGGCCAAGGGTGCTCCAGAGCAGGACCAGCAATCCCAGTACAATAATCCAAGAGGAAAAAACTCACAGGCACTCCAACTTCAAGCCGCAGGCAGATTTATTATGACAGAATGCAACGCAACGTTTCGACCGGAAAGGTCTTTTTCAAGCTTGAAAAAGACCTTTCCGGTCGAAACGTTGCGTTGCATTCTGTCATAATAAATCTGCCTGCGGCTTGAAGTTCCAGTGTGTGTATGTGTGTGACACTATGTGCCAGTATATGATGTTGATACACTACAGTAAAGGGTTCCACGGGAAAAAATAATTGGGAACCCTTGTACTAGGCATATTAAAATGATTCCACTCTGTATTACGTTTATGGAAGATAGTTCCTTGTAAAAAAAACAAAACAAAACCAACCCTCCCCCCCTCCCCCTCTCCCCTGCTAGTGTCTAGTCCAATACATCTAATGTTGTTGTGCTTTAACATTCAATGATTCCATAAATGCAGATACAAGAGTAATTTGGGACCTTTCTAGTGCTGACTACATTGACCAGAAACAAAAGGTGTCTAATGATGTCAATAAGTATTCCTTTACTACTTTCCCCAGGTTGTTAACAGGACAAAGAAATCTTGATGCATGTTGATATTGTGTTTTATATGACTCCAATTTTTAATCAAATACAGGCTGTAGTAGAGCTTTATATTGTACATAATTGTTTCTGGCACAGCCACTGCAGTCTGTCTTGCTGCACGTTTATTGAATTCATATTGTTTCAATCAGGTCCGGATTGTATGAATGGATTACAACGATGGGCAATGCATTTTTTAAATGTACTGCTCAGCAAGCAAGACAAAGAACTGATTGTTGGTCTATAAAGCAGATTTGACATTAGCATTTTATAATATATGTAGGATTTATAAATCTATATATTGCAAATATAACTTTAACAAGCATACCTTAGTAATATGTAGTCTGATTATTGTGGACAACTGGTATCATGGTAATGTGGTTTCATTATTTAACTCTGCCCATTATTTTTAGGAAATACCAAATCATGCCCTAATTTGCAGCTACTGAACTATAAACAGAGGCTTAGATGAAATGCATAACTAAATAATAAATAAATATAACACAACTAAACAAATGTATGTTCTTTGCCAATTTTATTTAAAATTAGATAAGTACATGCTCTAATTCTAAAACAAAAATACAAAAATATAAAACATTTTAAAAAATTTTTATTTAATATTTTTGCTGTGCAGAAAGGAACATACAATCGAATCTTGCCACAACCGCAGTAGACACAAATGGCATAATACATAACTGAAATGGTAAGTGGCATTTAGTGTGAACATGCACATTTTTAGGGTTATAACATTACACATAGAACCATGCAAAGAAGACAAAAAAGGCTTTTCTGGCTAAGACTAGTGGTGCATATTCATTGCCCGGCCAGAGATGGCTTCGCTCCAGGGTCGGATACCCCTCCAGCCCTAGATCTGGGTGAGAGCTGGCATCTTTGTACCACCGACTCGGGTACTTCTAGTGTCCAAGCCTGTCCCTGTTGTAGGGTGGACGGAGGGTGTGGATGCTGTGCGCCTCTGCATACGGCCCGTCTGCCGTCCATGTGGGCGATGCAGGGCTTGCGAGCCCCTTGTGGCTCTCGGCCTGGGAGGCAGATATTTGGGTGCTTACTTGGCTTCTCGTTCGATGCGCCCTGAGTAGGCCCCTGTGCCTCTGGTCGTCCGCCATGTCTTGCTCCTGCTCAGTCACGATGCGTTGCTGGAGCTTGAGCCAGAATTGGGCAAATATCTGGTCAAGCCGTGTTTGGGCTTCGGTTACGTAGTCGCTGGAATCCCCCCGGTAGGCACTTGCAGCGTGTGTGTTGCAGTGGGGGGGAGACGGGCTAGGGTTGTCATTGAACCCAATCCGGAAGCCCAGCGCGGGAAGATTGGCCACTTCTCCCCCGCTGCGCTCCCAGTAGGCCGTAACAGGACTCCCCGGTATTTTTCAGGCGGTTAAGTTCACAGATTGCTTGCCCGGAAACAAATAATAATCAGGGCCCTTGTTGTACTAGGCAAAGTGATTTTAGGAATGTTTCAAATATATATCATATATTTATATATATTTAATTAAATATCCCTGATCCTTCATCCTAAAAGCTGGAAGGTTGACAAATGAAGAGCCCCGGAAGAGAAGCATATTGCAATAGTTTGCACATTTGGGTATCCTGGCAGTGATTTCCCCTTGGGATCCCCAGACTCAGACCTTTGGGAACCTGCTGTCTAACGATGCTAAAAAAGCATTTGCCAGGGTGGCCTGTGGTTTCCTCGGAGGGGTTCTCACCCAGATTCGCAGGAGCCCATCCATAAGACAATAGATTTGGTCACCGTATGATTGACCTGTGTGTGTCCACTTTTCTGGATTGAGAGGAGTGACCATACAGAGGCATGTCAGTGGAATATTACCATAAATCCCACGCTGCAAGTGTTTGACACATTGGTTAAAAACAACCAGATCTCATCTGTTTCATTTCCCCTCTTTTCGATGTCTCATAACAAAAAATGTCCGCCTCCCTCCCTAAATATATTTATTCACATCTGCAACTGAACTCATCTTTGGTTATTAGAGCATACCATCATAGGCGTGCGCACTGGGTGTGCCGGGTGTGCCTGGGCACACCCTAATCCTGCGGCACGCCTATGTATATTGAGACCAGCAGGGGAGATCTCAGGATCTCCCCTGTCGGCTCATGCAGAGCCGGCGCTATCCGAGCACCGGCTCTGCTCTCAGCCTCCCTCCCCACTGACCCACATGCAGGGAGGGAGGCAGGAGAGGACCGGCGGAGCTATTGCCGGCAGCTCCGCCGGGTTCCTCTCGCGAGATATGAGCGTTGCCACGGCAACGCTCAAATCTTGCGAGAGTGAACTCTAGCCCCACAGGGGCTAGAGTTCACTCTCCACTGGACCACCAGGGATAGAATCAGCAGCAACAAGGATCCCCCCTCCCTACAAAAGGTAAGAAGGGAGGGGGGATAGCAAGTAATGTACCCCCACCTCCACCCCCACAATCACCCACCAACATACAGCACACATACAGCACCCACACACATTCAGCACCCACAGACATACAGTACCCACACACATACACATTACCCACACACATACACATTACCCACACACATTACCCACACACACAGCACCCACACACAGCACCCACACACATACAGCACCCACAGACATACACAGCACCAACACACATACAGCACCCACACACACATACAGCACCCTCACAAACACACAAACAGCACCCTCACACACACACAGCACACTAACAGTACCCTCACAAACACTAACAGGACCCTAACACACACACAGCACACTACCAGTACCCTCACACACAAACAGCACCCTCACACACAGTACATTAACAGCACCCTCACAAGCGCACACACACACACACAAACCGCACCCTCACACACAGTACATTAACAGCATCCTCACAAGCACGCACACACAAACACCCTCACCCACATAGCACACTACCAGCACCGTCACACACACATCACACTAACAGCACCCTCACACAGCACACACACACACACAGCAGTTTGTGTATGTGTGTATATATATATGTGTATATATATATATATATATATATATACATACATATATATATATATATATATATATATATGCGGCGTGTGCTTGTGCTTTAGGGTGCACACCCTAATGCAATAGGCTGCGCACGCCTATGCATACCATATATTGACAGAGGGATCATTACCCACAATGAAGGTGATGGTGTCACCCTGTGCCCTGGCATGGTCTGACTCCCAGCTGAAGAAGTTGATTGAATAGATTTCTTTGCCTCATCTGTTATGTAATGCTATTTGGGGCCGGGGGGAGGACAATAGGTCGCCCCCATTTTCATTCAGGGCCCCCATCTGCTGCTCATGGGTGGGGTCCAGGGGAGGACGCTAGGTCCCCCCTTCAGTTTAATAGCCTCCACTTGCACAGCACAGGTGGGGGCTCACTGTTTAGTAGACATGCCCCTACTCGCAGCATAGCGAGTAGGAACATTCGGGAGATTTTAATCTCTGTAATGCTAATATGTGGGTCATATTGACCCCCATAGAGTGAGGAAGGACCTGGGGGGCTTAGGAAGTTGAGTGGAGCACTGCTCACTGCCGCTTCTATTTTTACATGTTACAAGGAGGAAGCTGTGCGCCGGTAGCTCCCTCCCTGTAATAAACCAAATGAACAAATGAAGAGGTCTTCGTTCATTCGTTTTAAATTTCTATTCATTTATTCAGCTTTCTGACGAATTAATAGATAAAATTCATGTTCGCATTACCAAGTGTTTAACTGGGCATGCGCAGGATTTTCACAGCGCTATCTAGTGTGGGCAGATGACGTGTCCCACAGGGATTTCACCTATCCATACAAAGATGGCGGCACCCAGAACCTAGGTCCGGACAAAAAAATAAAGCTTTAAAAAATAGGTACTATGAGGGGCTTAGGGGCATTTGAGGGTAACTAGGGGGGCAATGTAAAGTAGTCGGGAGGGGGGGTAAAAAAAATGTGATTCGGCCATGACAGTGCCGCTTTAAGTAAATCCTTGCTCAAAACCATTCAAAATAATTTCCCAATATTTCCTTAATCAAACACAGAAATGAGGAAACTGTATACTCCATTTTTCCATAAAACCATGTAAGGACCATGTCCGCTCTGAGATTGCGTTTGAAGTTACAAGAAATTCAAGCAAGATGCAGCAAAGAAATAACATTTCTGGGAGGCCACATATAAAATGCAGTTAATGCAGTGCTTAACCCTTTAACTTAATGCTCTACAATGTGTTTAAGACCTATTAAGAGTTCTCCACTAAAGTGAGAATTTAAAGTGAATTTCAAATTTACGATTTAAGTAGCCAAATTCTAAAAAAGTCCACTATGCTTTCAGTTTGGCTATATTGGCCTTAAAGGAACACTATAAAGTCAGAAATGCAAACATGTATTTCTGTCCCTATCAGTGGCGGAATAGGGGGGGGGGAACGGGAAATTGCCCCCCTCCGAGAAAACCGAGGGTCTCCCTCTCCCCTGCCGGCTAATGCAGGGCTGGCACTGTCCAAGCGCTAGCCCTGCAGTGTGCCTTCACGGACCGGAGGGGAGACCAGAGATCTCCCTCCCTGGTCTGCAGGCACCGTGCTGGCAGCCATCAGGGGAGGGAAGGAGAGTAGACCCCGGAGCTCAGCCTGCTCGGTCCTTCTCTCGCGAGCACGTAGCGTTGCCGCGGTTACCACGGCAACGCTCCGGATCTTGCGAGAGTGAACTCTAGCCCTGGAGTTGCAGGCAAGAGTTCACCCTCACCACTATAACCACCATGGATTCCTCACCGGACCACCAGGGATCGATTAACCTGAGGGGGTTTGCCTTGACGGGGCAGGCGGGCATTCCTTCCAATGGCCAGTGGAGTAACTAAATAACCTCCATTAGTTTAAATATACATAGGGATTTAGGAGAGAGTGCAGGTAACGTTTTCTTTGGTTTTTACTGTATGTATTGGGGCTGATGTGTACTGTGGTCGTTGCTGCCGCCCAGGAGTGATGGGAGTGAGCGCAGGACTTGTTTTTTTTTGTACAAAGTATATTTATTTTAATTAAATTAAAAAAACAAAAACACATTATAAACAACCCCACCCTTCTCATCACACACACACATTGCCCCCCCTACACATTCACACACGGCCCCCCCATACACACACACTGCCCCCCATACACACATGGCCTCACACATACACTGCCCCCATACACATACACTGCCCTACACATATACACTGCCCAACACACATACACTGCCCCCTACACACATGCCCCCCTACACATTCACACACTGCCCCCATGCACACACATTGCCCCCCCACACACTGCCCCTCATACACACACATTGCCCCACACACATACACTGTCCCCCATAAACACACATTGCCTCACACACATATACTGCCCCAATACACACACACACTGCCCCACACACATACACTGCCCCCATACACACATTGCCCCACAAACACTGCCCCCATACACATACACTGCCCCCATACACACACTGCCTCGCACACACACACACACACACACACACACACACTGCCCCCATACACACATTGCACCACTCACACACACACTGCTCTACTACAGCCCCATTGCCCAGCAGGTAAGTTGTCAAACTTTTCTTAAACGGTTTGACTACTTAATCTGGGAGGGGGTCCTGGCACTATTGGCACCATAACCACTACACTGAGCTGTAGTGGTTATTGTGTCTGGATTATTTTGTTAATTAATCTACAAGTGCCCCTCCCGAGATCAGACTCTGGATCCGCCCCTGGTCCCTATTGTGTTAAAACACTATTTAAGTGACCAGCTCCCCCTTATCCTCTTTAAATAGATTAAAAACTTTTATTGCAGCACCACTGACCTGCCCCTGATCCAGGTGATTGGCTGAGATCATCAGAATTGACAACTTCAGCCAATCTGGAAATTGGATTGGCTTCAGCCAAATTTGATTGGCTGAGATTATCAATTCTGATGATCTCAGAGAAGGAGGCGGGATGGGGGCGGGTCCAAAAGCTATGCTGGCCAATCAGCATCTCCTCATAGAGATGCATTGAATCAATGCATCTCTATGAGGAAAGTTCAGTGTCTCCAAGCAGATCCACATGCAGCACTGACCCAGGAAGCTCTTCTAGTGGCTGTTTGAGTGATGGCCACTAGAGGTGTTACTGGGCAGTAATGTAAACACTGTCTTTTCTATGTAAAGACTGTGTTTACATGAAAAGCCTGCAGGGACAAACTATATTCTTTAGAAAAATACATTGAGCTTTAGTTCGTGTAACTATAGTGTCCCTTTCAGTTTGAAATTCACTTTGATTTTTCACTTTAGTAAATAAACCTTCAAGTATTGGTTTTGTGAACCAAACTAAACATACTTACTTTGTATAGAGCAGCATTGGGGACAAGAAGCAAAAGCATGGTGAGTTCCATGCTTCTCCACCTGAAATCTCACTATGAGAAGCATCAGAGATGGTGACATGTGAGAACTCAGTAAATGCATTTTGCTTTCCTCTATCCAGTTGGCTGTTCTAGAGGATGCATTTGACTGATGGATTGTTGGTAAATTAGCTTAGCAATGGAAGTGGAACTTTGCTTAAGTCCTGCCTATTGAAAAATATTGCCAAAGGTCACACTCCCCATAAGAAAAAGAAGTCCCAACGATTTCTTATGTATAGTTAAAAATATGGTGGATTTAAACCCTAAAAGAGATAGACACTTTATCTGGTTGAAACCACAAAGGAATCAAAGACATGACCATAAAGCTATGGGAGAAGTATACTGACCGGTAAACCCAAATCTAAAACAACAGCTTTATAATCAGGAAAGCATTGTTGCAGATGTGAGATATGATCCATTTAATACAGAAAGAAGAAGATTAGAGATCTGATCTATGAGTGATCTTATTGGTGACATTCTGCCAGTCTGATGCTTAATACACAATTCTTAGTAAGTAATGGAAATTAATTGCCCTCATCATTTTGTAGTAGGAATTTGTGACATTTATGACTTTTGACTCACTCTGCATTTTCTCTGGTTTTTTTTTCTTCAATTTTACTGAAAACTTTTTGAGATAATTAGTGTACACAAAACTAGATTTTAGCCCTAAGTGATTGATGTTTGTGTCCCATAGTTTATTTTGGTTTTTCAGTTCATTTTATATATGTCTTGCTCTTTTGGAATGCTTTAGACTGATGATCTCTTGCATTGAGATTATATTTCTGATTATTTAAGTTTGAATCATAAAATGTCTTCATAGGATTTGTTGCATGCAATATATTTTAGGATTTTGAACATTAAACAAAAACCAGCAAATTAGGTTTTCATAAACATGGCCATATGACATGACAGCATAATCCATAGGGACATTATAAATACTTCAAATAGGTTTTATGTGTCCTTTAAAGTACTTGGTATATTTATGGAAGATCCCAGAGAAGCAAAGAACATTTTTATAATGCTATAAACAATAACGTGCAAGCAATTCTTAGTAAAACAATTCATTTAAGTTTGATGGGGGGAGGAGGGTAATTTCCTGTCTACAATACGTTAAACTGATACACTTCCATACTTTTGTACACATTTAAGGCAGTTCTCATTTCAGCAGATTCATTAAATATTGTGATATTTTTTTGAGCGAGGTCGGTTCAGTCCCCCACCTCAACTACTCTTCTGCTGTGCTCACCTCGTAGGGTCGCTGGTCTCATCCTTTATCCCCTGATGGGGGGATACTCCCCTACCGAGATCTTTGTGGAGAGATTGCTTGTGGGTGCTTTTGGGGCTCTCCTGCCCGGACCACCAAGCCCTTTTCTGACTCCTTTCTTGGGCTATCTGCCTCTGCCTGTCCCTTCTTTCTTCTGACTCTCATTTCTTCCTCTTTTTGTATGTGGTGACGAACTTCTCTTAGGTGGGGCCTATAACAACAGTGGGTTTATGTTCTCCATGTTGTATGCTAACTGGAGGAATACACTAAGGCTGGTTTGGAGGGGACTACATATGTCTCGCTATTGCTTTCCTGCTCACTGGAGTTCTTGAAACAGGCACCGAGACTTATTATTTTCAATGTTACAATTGTTATATTTTCTTCTGCTATAGAAAATAACACTGATGGGTCATCTTCAGGATTGGAGCCCATACACTATATATAGCAGTTACTATGTATAATAGCTGTTTCATAACGGATGTTTGTATACCATTTGTATTATACCAAGTTAAATAATTGCTCGTTCTGCATTGGGTTTTCTGATTGTATTTCATGTGTTTTTGGATGGCCATCAAGGCAAAAAATAAAGAATTGAATAAATTTTTTTGATATTTTACAGTTTTTTTTTTTATTGATTACCATCCTGTAGCTCCCATCACTGTAATAATTACCTTTTAAGGTCTCCACTTTTGAAAACAGAAGCAGCAAAGCAGATAAGCAGATTATGTTGTTTGGTCTTCATTTTTGCCCTATCATTTAAAACCTGGCTTTCAGCAAGACTATTATTTATTTCTTTGGCCGTTTTAGCAGAGCACAGCTCTCAGATCCCATCACACTTTGCAGAAGGTTCTATCATTATCACAAGAGGAACACTCATTGAGCTGTTCGCTAAAATGGAGGCTGGTCCGTAGGGG
This sequence comes from Pelobates cultripes, assembly GCA_933207985.1. Classification (NCBI taxonomy): domain Eukaryota; kingdom Metazoa; phylum Chordata; class Amphibia; order Anura; family Pelobatidae; genus Pelobates; species Pelobates cultripes. The sequence goes on from OW240913.1 coordinate 92,206,183, forward strand.
CGGGTGGCATTGTAAGGAGAACTGATAATGTGTGCTAGAAAAACATGTCTGTCATGATTGTATCTGCAGTTTCCATTCTTCCCTTTATTGATGACTGGAGGATCAGCTGGTTTTGAACGAACAATGTATGGCATCTCATGTGGTCAAAGCCCATCAGGTTGGGTGTGTGTGGGGCTGGCATCACTCCATTTTTAAACTTCACCAGCCAGCACTGCACTACAGTAAGAATTCAAAGTGAATTTCAAATTCAAGGTATATACTTCCAGTTCATATACTTTAGCCTTAAATTTGAAATTCAAATAACCCTGAATGTCTGAGATACTAACTAATCAATATAGATTGTAAGTGGAATGCTGAAAGCATGCCTGCTTGTGTATATAAATATAAGAATGCTGGTAAAATAACCCATTGCAAGACTGTAGGGCATTACCCGTTCTGTAGACCAGTGGTTTCCAACCTTTTTTCACTTGACTACCCCTTGGCAGACCATTTCCATAAATTGTACCTCTCATACAGGTTGTCCTCACTTTTCGACCTACCTGCTCAGACTTACGAACAGCTCTTTAGCGTGGGGATTCGAAGGAGTCCCTGAGCTAGTGAACTGGTCTATGTTTGGGGGAATTCCCCTGAACATAGACCTGCTTTCTAGTGCATGCTCTCTAGCGCATCCTCACTTACCAACCAATTCGTTTTACGACTGAGTCTTAAGAACGTAACCCGGTTGGCAAGTGAGGACTGTCTGTATTAGCTTGTAATTAATATACTTGCTGTTATTTCACATTTATACATTTTTCTCTTCCCCAGATGCCCCTGCCTTTCCTCTACCTATGGCTTCCCCTGCTCCTCCTTTGGCCCAACGTTAGATTGCAAGGGTATATTTGCATTCAGTGTTGACGTTTACACGCTGGGATGTATGCACATATACACATACACTGCCACATACATACACAGATATACATACACATTGACCACACATACACTGACATACACATATAAACACAATGACACAAATAGATACACACAGTGACACATACACACTTACACACAGATGCACACACTGACATATAGACTCACACACAGACATACACACTCAAATACACAATCACTCAAACACAGACACATACACAAGAGGCACACACTGACATACACATGCACAAATGCACACACTGACACATATACACACACATACACACAGACTGACACATCCACACATAGATGTGCACCCTACCATATAAACACACACACTCATGCAAAGATATACACACACAGATACATACACACAGACAGACAGACACACACACACACACACACAATCACACTTACACACACATGAAATAATTTTACCCATCCTCCTGTTAACATATATTTTATGTGCAGTAGGGTGTCTTCATTGGGGCTCTCGTTATGGGCATCCGCAGGATTTTTTCCAGGGGGGGGCATAATTGTAATGACATCCATGCTTGGTCCCTTTTTAACAGTGTCATGAAAGGGAAGGGGCATAGACATTATCACATAATGCCAGAGTGAATAGCGTTTTCACAACTATGGTGTCAGGTACATGTTTGTATTCCTGACACTATAGTGTTCCTTTAAGCAAATTCTGGTCACCATAACAACTTCATCTAAATGAAAATGCTATGATGCCAGGAAGCCCCTGGGTGCTCTCTTTTCTTTAAGACCGGTCTCAAATGGTTTAACCCCAAAAGCTTCCTCCAGCTCCAGATCTCTCAGTGGTATTTGGCTTCTGAAACGGAGTGTCAGGAAGTGCAGATTGACGTCAGGCATGGGTGCTGCAGATTGGCTAGAGTGGTCAGTTGACGCTATAAGCCAATTATGAATGGGGAGCTACTGATTGGCTTAGGGTGCCAGCAAATCAGCGCACCCCTACCCGGCGGCACTCCTCAGTAAATAAAACTGAACACATTAACACTGATATTTTTTTTTACCTGGGAAGATGAGAAGATCCAAATGCCAGTCCCAGGTACCAAAGCCTTATGATGTGGTGTCCAGAATAAAGTGGAGAGTTCACTTCACTTGTCCTTCCTGCTCCAATCTCCTTTTCTTCTCCTTCATCCTACACAGTCTTCTTTTTCTTCTGACACTGTCTTCTCTCCTCCTTGGCTCCTTCTGCTCCTTTACCTTTCTGCTACTTCCTGCCTATTTTGCTCCCCCTTCTTCTCCTTTCTTTTTCTGATCACTTTCTGCTCCTTGCAGACCCTTTCTGCTCCTTCTCCTACTTTACCTTTCTGCTCCTTGCTGTCCCTTTCTGCTCTTTGCTACCCTTTTCTGCTCCTTCTCCTACTTTACCTTTGTGCTCCTTCTGATTCTTTCCTCTCCTTTACCTTTGTGCTCCTTCTGTCCCTTTCTGCTCTTTGCAGACCCTTCCTTCTCCCTGCAGACCTTTCCTGCTCCTTGCTGCCCCTTCCTGCTCCTTGCAGACCCTTCCTGATCCTTGCTGACCATTCCTGCTAATTTCTGGCTCTCCTACTGGCTGAGTCTGATAGGAGTGTTGTTCTTGGGCTGTCACTGTTCTTGCTTCTCCCCCCCTCCCCCCACTCCTTTGCCTACTCTCCCTCCCACGTGGCTCTCTACCTGTATCTGTGAGAAAGTGATATACACTCACTTCCTCTCAGAATCAACAAAGGCCCTTTTCAGAATATCATCAGGTGGCCTAGACACATAGGGCCCATCAGGTAATCCTTCTCTTGTGTTGTTATCCCAACCATTTAGGGCCACCTGATGGGCCCAACCAGTTTGCATGCCTGGTGCAGTTGCATCAGCGGTAGCTTGCTGCTGGTTCCGCAATTACAGAATTAACAATGGGAACCACTGTCACAGTGCACTGTTGAAATTCTGGAGGCCCTCATATGGCACTGAGTATTTGGTATGGCCCATATTATGCCTGAAAGAGTTATAGGTATATTATTATATAGCTCATTTCCTGCCCATCCACCAACACAAGCATCTGAATGGAAGGTGGCATGCATAAAAAGATGTATGCCACCTTCCATGCATAAAAAGACAATGTGCAGTAAAACAGTGAACCTATAAAGATAAATAGCTATCTGCTCAGGGTAAAGTCCTTTGTATGTGGACTATTGCAACTATCCTATCAGAAGAAACAGAACACACTCATCAAAGTTTTGTTTCTTCCTATCTTTGCTATTTGTTCTGGAATCCACAGTTTGTTTATTGGCAAGAAGAGGAAGGGAAGGTATAGATATATTAAATAAAATGAAGAGAAAATTTAAAGTTGTGATTCCTATTTTTTTTTTTTGTGCGGGGGGAACACATTTTACTAAGAGAAACAAGGTACACCTACATTTTTATCTAAATTGTATACTTATGAATGGAACATTTACTTGCATTCTTACTAGAGAGCCGTAGTTCACTGTTTAGTGACTATGGCCCTAATCATATGCACCAGCTTATGATGTAATGAAGTCTAAAATTGCCCTATTCCCATTATGGCTTCCCATATTACTTGCCACAATTCTCTTGCTTACCTTTACCTTGGGTGCTTCATGTGGACTATGGATTCATGTAAACTAAAGCATTTCATCCCAGTATCAATTGCCCATCTTCCCTTCTGCCATCTACATGTCACATACCAACTTTCTATTCTGATTAAATTACTCCTACTAAATTACTCCATCAACCCTGTGTCACATGCCTCCCAATGACGTACCAACTCTCTCAACATATCAATTGCTCACTTCCATATCCCCTTGTCATATATCCACTATTTATACATCTAAATACATATTTATTTATCTATCCATCCATGGTCCATCCATTCATCCCTTAATGATAGCAAGCCCTACTTCCCATATCAAAACAGAAAACATATATCTATTTTCTAGTTTTTCCTATAGGAGTTAAGTTGGGTGCCATCTAATGCTTTGAAATATGTTTACCATTCTTGGGAAATCAGACCCCGTGCCAAGTAATTATTACATTTATTTTCTTTCTGCTTCTGTCAACAATTCACATTTTCTGCCTCCCATATTGCTGTGATATATCTAAGAATTAGAATATTTATAGGCCACAAAATTTTTTTTTCATACATCAATAAATGTAAGGAAAAAAAACTGGACAGATCCCAACTACAAATGCCAACTTAGTAAGAGAAACTATTCCACACAGTGATGATTTAATTTATTTATTGCTATGGAAATAAACATTCAAGATGTTCTTTCTTGGAAAACCATTGTATGTCTTCCTCAATGCACTAATACACTAATTTGAGCAAACCTTATCCTATGAACATTGGTGTTATACTCAAACATTACACATAAGAAACATTTTACAGTACATAAAATCAGTCTGGCGGCAGCATTCATTACAGACTGTAGCGGGGCCATACGGCTTTTGGGAAGACCAATTAGGAGAGGGTTACAATAATCCATGCGGAAAATTACTAGAGCATTGACAAGCTCTTTGGTAGCATGATGCCAAGACAGCGCATTTGCACGAATGGACTTATGTGAATACCACTTATTTCAAGGGAGAGCAAAAGAGAAGGATACGTATTAGGCGGAGGAAAGACAAGGAGCTCAGTTTTAGAGAGACTGAGTTTGAGAAAGCAGGAGGACATCCAGTCAGAGATGGAAGAAAGGCAAGCAGTGACACGTTGCAGGAGGGCAGGGGAGAGGTCCGGGGAGGAGAGATATATCTGGGTATCATCAGTGTACAGTTGGTACTGAAATCCAAAAGAGGTAATAAGTTTGCAAAGAGAGGTAGTATAAAGAGAAAATAGAAGGGGACCAAGGACAGAGCCTTGGGGGACTCCAACCAAAACAGGACGAGGGGAGGAGGTATCATTAGAAAAGGAGACGCTGAATGAGCGTTGGGAGGGATAAGAGGAAAACCATGAGAGGACAGAGTCACGGAGACCGAGTGTTTGAAGAGTTTGAAGGAGAGCATGATCAACGGTGTCAAAGGCATCAGAGAGGACAAGAAGAATTAGTATGGAGTAGTGAACTTTGGATTTAGCTGTGATTAGGTCATTAGTAAATTGGATAAGAGCAGTCTCAGTAGAGTGGAGGGGGCGGAAGCCAGATTGAAGAGGATCAAGGAAAGAGTTGTAATTGAGGAAGTGAGACATATGGTTAAAGACAAGTCTTTCCAGAGTTTTTGAGGAGAAAAGGAGCAGGGATATGGGATAATAGAGGGGGAGGACAGGTCAAGAGAGGTTTTTTTCAGGATAGGTACTACAGTGGCATTATTAAGGTCAGCAGGGACAACGCCAGAGAGAGAGCAGTTGAAGATGTGTGTTAAGGAAGGCGCAAGACAAGGGGAGAGAGATCTGATAAGGTGAGATGGGACGGGATCAAGCGGACAAGTGGTGGGGCGGACAAGTGGTGCGCTGTATGAACACAATATGAATCTATAATGGAGAATGTCTGACTGGGTGCGAGACTTCCTCCAGGAGCGTTCCACACAATGGGAGCATCTTTGCAGGTAGAGTGTTGATTTAGTTTGCCACGGTTGGGGGGCGTGCCCTCCTCGAGGTGCATTTTGCAGAGGTGAGAGTAGTGTTATATGTAGAGATGGCCAGTGAGGGGCAGGAGAGAGAAGGGATGGATAGCAGTTGTGAATTAATATCAGCTGACAGCTGCTGGAGGTCAATAGAATTAAGGTTCCTCCTGAGTTGAGGGGGGTTAGGATGAGGTTGTTAGGTGAGGGGGTACTCGAGAGCAAACGATAAGAGGTGGTGATCAAAGAGAGGATATGGAGTGTTGCGGATATTAGACACTGTACATGCATAAGAGAAGATGAGGTCGAGGGTATTGCCAGCTACATGGGTATTAGCCCACTGCGATAGCCAGAGGGAGGAAGTAATTGAAAGTAGTTCAGAGGCTGCTGAGGTCAAAGGTGGGTTAATGGGAATATGGAGGTCCCTGAGAATTAGGGATGGGATATTATAAGAGAGGAAGTAGGGTAGCCAGGCAACAAAGTGGTCAAGGAAGAGGAGAGGGGAGTCAGGGGGCGATAAATAACGGCAATGTAAGCAGAGAAGGGTTTGAAAAGGCGAATCAAATGAATTTGGAATGATGGGAAAGAAAGGGCGGGAGTGGGTAGAGATTTGGGTAGAGATTTGAAGGAGCAGTGAGATGAGAGGAGAAACCCTACATAAAGAATGAACATAAAATAAAAAGGTGGGAGGTGGAATAGAACACAATTTTAAATTAAGAAATAAAAGGAAACAATACGTAGAACTGGAATTCTTTAATAGATCTTCCAAAGATGATACCTCTGCTTAGAAGATTCAGCAGGGTTTGGTTGCTTGTGAGTACAGGGTGTAGTTATTCAATGCTGTTTTTGGGGGCCAGCTCTCTGCTTAGAAGATTCTGCAGGGCTTGGTTGCTTGTGAGTACTGGGTTGTGGTGAAACCAACCTCGCCACTGTGAACTGGAGAAGCCTGGTTGCTCGCCTGCTCCCTTTGGACTATGGCCCTGCAGGTTAAACCGTTTATTTCCCCTGCAGAAAGGCTTATTTGTGGGATCTGAGTGCCATTCATCTAATAATGTGCACTCAGATCCCAGCTATCTGGGGATATGTGAAATGTCTGTGTGTTATGTGTAAATGTGACTTTATGTATTTTAAAGTGTTTTGTGTCTTTTTGCAACCATGTGCTTAATGGAGTCTTGTGTCTGTCCTGGGAGATAATTGAATTACTCTCCAGGATAGAAGACTCTGAAACTGGTTTGGGCCAGAAAGCCATGCTTCATTTAGTCACAAAGGACTTTCCTTAACTTTTGAACCCCTGGTCTGATTCGTGCCATTTTTTAATATGTTGTTCCCCTGAATGGATTGATTATGAAAATGTATGTTTTATGTTTGTGACATGTATATTTTAGAAGTTATAAATATTGTGTTAAAACTGTATTCCTCTGCCGGTGATAATGAGATTACCCATTGTGTTCAGTAATCATATCACCTGCAGAGGAAGTGTTGTTTTATAACGCCCTGTGGGCTGTACTATGTTTGTGGATTGGGAATAAAAGAGACTGTATGTGACAGTACAGGAGATTCTGCTTGACCCTCAAACTGATGTGTCGTCTCGTTTTTGGGGGGAATTGGATTGTATGCTGACTGCCAGGAGTGTAAGCGGATTGTATGCTTTTCCTGTTCGGCTGATTCCAGTGTTCGTGTGTTTCCAGTTCGAGAGTTGGTGAATTCGTACAGTTTGCAGTTCGGGAGTTTGGTGCTTGCAGTAGCTGCTGGTCTATGGGAAAGGGGATTATCGCCTAAACGGTTTTTATCCTCTTGTTTGAGAAACGGTCCGTTACATGGGTGTAGTTAATCAATGCTGTTTTTAGGGGCCCAGTGTGTGCTTAGAATATTCTGCAGGGTTTGGTTGCTTGTGAGTACTATGTGTAGTTAATCAATTTTGTTTTTAGGAGCCCAGTCTCTGCTTAGAAGATTCTGCAGGGTTTGGTTGCTTGTGAGTACTGGGTGTAGTTATTCAATGCTGTTTTTGGGGGGCCAGTCTCTGCTTAGAAGAATCTGCAGGGTTTGGTTGCTTGTGAGTACTGGGTGTAGTTAATCAATGCTGTTTTTAGGGGCCCAGTAGAGATACTGTATGATCAGAGGAGACGCCACAACTTAAAAAATAAGGGGCATCCCTGCAGATGTAAGCATGGATGAAATGCTGCACTACATCAGGTTACAGGTTCTCCGAACCAAAGAAATGACCTATCACTGGGGAGTTCCTAGAATGTTACTGTTCACCCACCAGGCACAGAACCTCCAGGACCTAGAAACCACTATGAGTATCCTGGGCCTCATCACAAGCACCGGTGCTCAAGATACACACCTGGAAAGTCTGGGCATCTTCAAGATCCCTATATTCCAGCCTAGACCACCCACAGTCACTTGACGGACTCCCAATGTGAAGCTCCCAGACGGTGGGAGTGTACCTCACTGAGACTGCAAAGTCATGGAGACTCTGGTACAATTTGCCTGTACACCACTCTTATTGTTTTTTTAGTTCTTTTTTCTCTCATTTTATACCGTTGTTGGCTCATTTTATATCTTTAGTAAAAAAAAAAATTATTTTTCATATCCAGACCCTAACATGGACTCTATCCAGATATAATTTTACAAAACCGGTTTAATTGTGTCCTTTATCGCATATCTTAAAGCCCACTCTTGAATACCCAATTCAGTGTACAATGGAGGGTACGGCTTCTCTCTGAAACTCTCCCCTCCCCCCCTCACTTGCTTTTCCCATACCTCATGGAGGTTATCATACCAAGAAGAAGGTAATTGCTCCTTGTAATTCAAACACAATGCCTTACTAGTGCCTCATTCTCTGAGTACAAAACCCAAAATTCTCTCTTCACTATGTAACAGATTTCGAATGTGCTGTTTTAATTTCTGCTCATGTCATGTATATTATGTTGATACTGCTGTTTCTCTTCTTTTTTTTTTTTTTTGCTCACAAGTGAAGTGAGAAACAAATAAAGAATTTAAAAAAATAATAATAAAAGGAATGGAACATTTTAGTTATAAAGAAATGTTAACAAATTTAAATCTGTTTAGTTAAGAAAAATTGCATATAATAGTATTATACAAATACATTTGGGGGCTAATACAAACCATTGTCTGGAAATCTATTCATAAACAGGGCTATACATAGGCCACAAGGCCATGCATTATGCATTTAGACTGGAAGAAAGGAGATTTAGTCTAAGGCAAAGGAAAGGGATTTTTACTGTAAGAACAGTAAGGATGTGGAATTTTCTGCCTGAAGAGGTGGTTTTAACAGATTCTATACAGATAAATCGTTGCAAATATTTAATATTCAGGGATATAATTTTTAATTAGTGGGGGTAATAGCTTCTTTATTCAATAAGAGATCTGACTGCCATTCTGGTGTCAAGAAAGAATTTTATCCTAGTTTGATGCAAAATTAGAAACCGTGTTTTTTTTTGTTTTTGTTTTTTTTTTTACTTCTTTTGGATTAACAGCAAAAACAAATGTGAGAAATGTTAAACTTGATGGACACATATCACTTTTCAGCCTGTGTAACTATGTATATTTATTACGTGGTATATCTCTTTTGCTGTGAAAACCACTCTCAATGCAAATGTATAACTTTCCATGGAAAAGGATAGAAACTGATTTGCCAATTTCTATTCAGCAATTTGTGAACATAATTTAGGGATACATTTCTAACATAATTCCTATGCCTACTTGGAATGGCCAAGCATCATGATAGCTGTAGCTCTATGATAGAATATTAACAATGAAAACATTTTCGTCATCTGCAAATTCATTTTTTTGCCTTGTTGAAGCATTCGATGCATGGTGTTAGTGCACCAGTACTGTGTGTGTCTTATAATGTGCTCACAATGTGATAGCTGTGAATGCTTCCATAGTGTATGTGCATGTAGGACATCAGGAGACAAAATTGGGATGACAGCACAGGAGTTCCAAATCAGGACTGTCCCACTGAAATTGGGGCTGGGAGACATGTTGCACCGCTCTATTTTACATCCTACAAATGAATTCTCACATCTGAGATAGCATTTATGCTACTGCTATACTGTTGCAGAAATACAACTCCCATGAGGCTTGGCCAGCCTAGAATTAATATTGTAGGCAGTTCTCCAACAGATGGAGGTCTGCCTACTGTCCATACTTGGAGGTTGAGAGAGAGATAGGGCTGAAATAGATATAATTATGTGAGAAATATTTAGGAGAAAGAGAGACAGAGAGAGACAGAGATATGTGGCAGGGAGAGACAGTTACCCGAGAGTGACTGTGCCGGTAGACATATGTAGCTGGGATAGAGAGATTTTGGGTTGGGTGGGAGAGAGAATTAATAACATGTTTTGTGGTTAAGAATGACATGATGACTCTTGCCGTTGGTATTACATGTATCTGAATATACTATTGAAAGTGAATAAAAATCTAAATTAGGGAAAACAGCACTATTATTAATGAATATGTAATGGCATGTCACTCTAATGAACATAACACAATTACAAGCTTGCTCAAAAAGTTCTCAACATTGTAACAACATTTGCATTGTTTATGATGTTTTTAACATATTTGTCTCAACTGGATTGTGTTAAGTTGCTTTAGACATTGTCTTTTATTAATTGGAATTTACAATTTGATACATAATGACAAAATTGAAACAAATCTAATTAAATCATTGACAGGTATTACAACAATGACAGAAAAAAAGCAGAATTATAAAAAATATAGACAAAAATTACAGCTTTTAAAAAACAAACTGCATCTCTAGCTTGGCTGAACTGGAGAGTTTTTCCAATTTCTGCATTTTATTCTGATTTGCAATCTGGTCGGTCTTAAATCATTAAGCACATATGATATACATGTTTAATTGTGTAGATCAGTTGTGCCACCATAAGTTATAATTCAAGGTTCCCCTAAATCAGGAGAAGCCAACAGCCTACAAGTGACAAATCAGCATATCAGATAGGCAAGATTATTTATTGAGTGAATAGTTTGAATTTCAATCTGATTTTAACTCATTGACCCAAATAGCTGAATAAGAAATATAACCGATTCTGAGAATGTCTACAATTTGGCTGGTGAAGCCAAGAATGAATTCACAACATTTTGCACTTTGAGGAAAATCCTCTTAGTTTCACAGCATCCAAACCAGTCCTCAAGACATGGCAACAGTCCAGACATTTTCCAGAGATGTTCCTGTGTGGAATAGGAAACATCCAGTGTGTCTTTAGGACTGGGGGATGAATTCTCTTAGCAGAGTAAGGATTTACTTGGCTTGTTGAATAGTAATTCCTCTACTGACATCTATAGTTAAATTGCTATTCAGTAAGCAGAGTAAATCCTTATACTGGTAAGAGAATCCAGTGCTGGTTTGAGAATCACAGATCTAGGGTTCATTCAGAAAATAGCAGCTGCAAGCTGTCGCTATTAATAATAGCAGGTAGCTTGTATGAGCTACAAATTACCACCTTAAGATTTAGAACCTTCTTGCTAAATCTGTGTAGCCTATTGCTATTAACAGCTGCTGCTACAGATACTAACCATCATAAGGTGGCACGGGCAGCTGCCTTAGAGCTCACGGGCGCTGGAGGCGCAATGTCTGGGTGACCAGCAGGAGGGGAGCACACAGCACAGGGCGGCCCCTCCTGCCAGTTACTTCATATAGCTTTCAGACATGTGGCCGTGCGGACCATGGTAGAGGATCTTCTGTTTCCTCTAGCCGGTCTGACAGGAGGCTACTTGTTGCTCTCAGTGAGCACTTCCTGCAGACCGCGTACAGCAGTGTTCCCTAACCCAGTCCTCATGGACCACCAACAGTCCAGGTTTTGTCAGTATTTCCATTGGAATAAAACAGGGACACATAAATCCTGGACTGTTGGTGGTCCATGAGGACTGGGTTGGGGAATACTGGCATTGAGGATACAGAAGATCATGCGGCCACACTACAAGGAAGGAGGTGAGCAGGCACAGGAGGGGAAGCGACCACAAAGAGCTACACATTGGGGCTGGAGCAGGGTTAAAAGAGACACACATATTGACTGGGAGGGGAGGGGGAAAGGGACTCACAGGCGTTTGGGAAGACACAAAGAGAGGTTGGGAAGGAGAAAAAGATAAAATGAAGGGGCTTGGGAGGAACAGGCACAGAGGGACTGGGGGAGAAAGAGAACACAGGGGCTGGGGTGACATAAGAGACATACAAGAGGGTGTAAGACACACAAAGGGAAAAAATTGGTATAACACACTAAAGGGGATGTAAGACACAAATGGGGATAAGATACATTAAATGGCGAAAGACATTCAAAAGAGAGGTAAGAAACACAAAAAACGATAAGAAATTAAAGAGGGGGTTAAGAGACACAAAGGTGAATATGCATTGTTTGTTTGGAGGTGGGGGGAGGGGGCCGCAAAATGCAACTTTGTCTGTGTGTCACTTAAACCCATCTTGAATTTCTTACCCCTTTTTGTGTTTCTTAGCCCCGTTTTTGAATGTCTTATCCCCTTAAGTGTGTCTTATCCCCCACCTATACCTGCGCACCCTGTGTGCCAAGTAGCGACAGGCAAGTGGTGACAGGCCAGCAAAAAGTAGCGGCTGGGGTGGAACAGGATTTCTGGGTACAATACAATATAGAGAGATTTAACTGTCATCAAAGAATTTTGGTAGTTAGACAGCTCACTGGTAAAAAAGTAGCTAAGAGTTGTAAACCAGTCAGGAAACAGTTGCTAAGAAGAGGGCAATGGCTCCCATAAAAGTAATGTGAGCCATTAGCCACTGCTTCGTGACTGGCTTTCAGCAGTAGCAGTTGGTAAACAATGACTATTCGATAAAAGTAGCAACAGGCATGGTAAGGGGCTGGTCACTGAAAAGTACTGACAGTATTGTAAACAAGCCCCTAGAGAACTGCCTACTGACTACCCCAGCAGGTAAGTATTATAATTATGAGTATTAACTTTTAGGGATTTGAACCCATTTATATATACATGAACTAAATAATTTAGCTTGCTATTCTGACACAGGTGACAGTTTTAAGCTTTTGGTTTGGATTTTGCATGTTGGTCAAAGAAGGATCCTCAAATGATTCTTCCTCATCCTAAGAGCAAGCAGCAATATAAGAACACACAGTATGTATCACACTCTATAAAAATGCATACAGAGCATTTATTCTGCAATAAAATAGGCTAATACCGCAACACAGGGATATGATAGAAACATTTAAATATATAAAGGGAATCAACACAGTAAAGGAGGAGACTATATTTAAAAGAAGAAAAACTACCACAACAAGAGGACATAGTCTTAAATTAGAGTGGAAAACGTTTAAAAATAATATCAGGAAGTATTACTTTACTGGAGGGTAGTGGATGCATGGAATAGCCTTCCAGCTGAAGTGGTAGAAGTTAACACAGTAAAGGAGTTTAAGCATGCGTGGGATAGGCATAATGCTATCCTAACTATAAGATAAGACTAGGGACTAATGAAAGTATTTAGAAAATTGGGCAGACTAGATGGGCCGAATGGTTCTTATCTGCCGTCACATTCTATGTTTCTATGTTTCTAACACAATATTAACATTATTAAGCTAATATTGATGGACTTTAGTCAGTTTTGCAGTCTGATACCCTTAGCCAAGCAGCTATAAACGGTCACATTTTACAAATAAGTTGTAGCCTCTCGGCTCTCTCTTTCTTTAGCTTGTGCAACTGCAACATTGATGCACTGCAGCCATTCTTCAGCGTTCTTTTCATCTTTGGCCTTAAAAACATATGTTTTATTGTCTGTGAAGATCTCAAAAGCACGGGGGAGACTGCGATCCCTGCGTTTCTTGGTCACTGCTTTCACACTCTGAACTTTGCTCAGCTCAATTGGGCAATCATCAGGATCGTCCTTCTGAAACGACAGCAATAGCAATGATGTGCATTAGTTTTTGAGGTCTGAACTTATGAAATCAGTAGTTGAAAAAGAGAGCATTTGGAAACGGCTTTTGACATCCCATGTAAGCTGTCTAATTGTGAAAATCATCTTCTCGTGACATTCCAGCAGCATGCTCTTCCCATCGTTTGGCATTGAATGTGCTTGGAAGTGGATTACTAATTAAGGGATTATGACTAATTTTGCAAACAGACTTCCAGACTGTCTCATCAAATATCCTCCAACTAGCTGTGATAGTTTAACCCCTTAAGGACCAAACTTCTGTAATAAAAGGGAATCATGACATGTCACACATGTCATGTTTTCCTTAATGGGTTAAAGGATCACTATAGTCAACATATAAAAGCAAGAAAGACAGGTCCCCCAGCCTTCTTTCTTGCTTTTATATGAACTTCCCCCTAACAAAAATAAATCCGAGTCCTTTACCTCGGTTCTAGCGCCGAGCTTCCCTCCAGGCCACGCCCCCTTTTAAATCAAAATTACGAAATCGCAGGGCCCAATCAGACTCTTCTCTTTGAGAAGCGTCATTGCTCTCTGGTGCGCATGTGTGGTTCATTGAATGCCGCTCTATGAAAAAACTGAACGCTCTACCACGCATGTGCGCGGTATGCGTGTTCGCGCGCTGAGCTGACTGACAGCTCAGCTCGCTGTCTTTGCCCGCCCCCTCCTACAGCAACCCTCCTCCAAAGTAAGTATACAAACACTATATATAGAGAGATCTCTATATATAGTGTTAGTATAAAAACACACAGATTTTAAATAAATATTGTTAAAAACATAAACTCACACACTCCATATATCTCTATCTTTTTCTATCTATAGATCTATCTATCTATCTATCTCTCTCTCTCTCTCTCTCAGTCCCACTCGCCCACACTCTGTCACCCGCCCACACTCAGAATCACTCTCCAACCAACACTCAGTCACCAGCTTACACTGAAACATACACTGCCTCTGGAGAGGGAGACCGACTGTCTTCACTCCCAATAAATTGTCCTGCTGCTGGGGAGAGAGACTGATTGTCTCTGCTCCCTGTAAGACACACTGCTGCTGGGGGGAAAGGGCAACACCTTCGGCCCCCTAAGATGCATACTGCTGCTGGGGAGAGAGACCGGTTGTCTCCTCTCCCTGCAAGGTACACTGCCGCTAGGGAGGGAGGACGATGCTCTCCTTTCCCTGTGCCTCTGTCTGCCACTGTGGAGGGAGACCGGTTGTCTCTTCTCCCTGCAAGGTACACTGCCCCTGGGGAGGGAGGATGATGCTCTCCTTTCCCTGTAACTCACCTTGCCACTGGGAAAGGGGGTACGCTACTCTCCACTCCCTGCAAGGAACACTGCCGCTGGGGAGGATGATGCTCTCCTCTCCCTGTAACTCACCCTGCCGCTGGGGAGGGAGGACGATGCTCTCCTCTCCCTGTGACTCTGTCTGCCGCTGGGGAGAGAGACCGGTTGTCTCCTCTCCCTGAAAGATACACTGCCGCTGGAGAGGGAGCATGATGCTCTCCTCTCCCTGTAACTCACACTGTGGTTGGGATCTGGGCCGGCTACCCAGCATCCCTGTAGGGCCGGTAAAGAGATCTCGGTCCCATCTCCACCTGCTGGCTGGGGGTCTTCCCGGGACCCATCGATGAGGTCCTGGTACTCCCGCTCCAGATGCCATTCTTGGGTGACCAGATACCATAGGTCTGCCTCTAGGTCGACAGGGCTGATGAGAGATTGAGGTGGGATAAAGCAGCCAGTTTAAACTGGTCTGGCAGTGTCCCTGGGACAACGCCCTGCTGGAGAAACAATAGACAGGAAAAAGGGGGAGGGGAAGAGGCACATTTTTTCATGGAATTAAAGGGGCAGAAAAAGTGTGTTACAATCCAATATGCCCAAATAATGTTTTTAAAGGGCCATACACCCAGAGGCCTGAGGCAAAAGGTGAGCAACCAGGCCCCTCCAGAACCCAGTGGCGAGGTTCTTTTTGCCACAACTGTCTTTTCAGAGAAAATGTTTGCATTACAGCCTAAGTGTACCTCCACTGGCCACTCCTCCGATGGCTGCTAGCGGTTCTTCCTGGGGCAGTGCTGCCATTCAGTGTCTCCACCCTCTGCATGGAGACACTGAGCTTTCCTCATAGGGGTGCATTTATTTAATGCATTTCTATGAGGAGATACTGATTGGCCAGGGCGGCATTTGGCTGAGATCATCAGATCTCAGCCAATCCAATGCTTTCATATGGGAAGCCAAGGAGGCAGATTAGGGGCAGAGCCAGCACCAGCAGACTAGAATAAAGTTAAGATTTTACTATATTTAGAGGAAAGGGTGGGGGGGAGGGGGTCAGGAAGGCTAGATAGTGTTTTTATATAATACATGTTTGTGTTCCTGATCCCATAGTGTTCCTTTAAGGTGAATAAAATTAAATCCAAAGCTTTTATATTATTATATGTACTGTATTATTATATGTAATGTGCTCACGGTGCCTAGGGAGATATCGGCTATGCCTCACTGACGATGCCTAACAAGGCTGAAACGATCGTCTGGGGTTGCTGTATCTCTCGTGCAGAGAGAACTTGCTGGCATTTCGGATCTGGACTGCCCGTATGGGTGGGACCAGTCTGATATGCTTCAGATATGTTCTCTCTGTAATGGCACAAGATGAGCAAAAATCAGCTTGAGAACTGAGCGGGGACCGACCGAAGGGCAGGCTATTTCAGCTGCTGCCCGTTCTCAGTATTCTCTTGCGACCCATTTTTGACTCTCCACAATTTTAAAGGGATAATCCAGACGTGGACCCCTTGCTCACGGTGCCTAGGGTGATATCAGCTATGCCTCACTGATGATGCCTAACAAGGCTGAAACGATCGTCTGGGGTTGCTGTATCTCTCGTGCAGAAAGAACTTGCTGGCATTTCGGATCTGGACTGCCCGTATGGGTGGGACCAGTCTGATATGCTTCAGATATGTTCTCTCTGTAATGGCACAAGATGAGCAAAAATCAGCTTGAGAACTGAGCGGGGACCGACCAAAGGGCAGGCTATTTCAGCTACTGCCCGTTCTCAGTATTCTCTTGCGACCCATTTTTGACTCTCCACAAGTTTAAAGGGATAATCCAGACGTGGACCCCTTGCTCACAGTGCCTAGGGAGATATCAGCTATGACTCACTGATGATGCCTAACAAGGCTGAAACAATCGTCTGGGGTTGCTGTATCTCTCGTGCAGAGAACTTGCTGGCATTTCAGATCTGGACTGCCCGTATGGGTGGGATCAGTCTGATATGCTTCAGATATGTTCTCTCTGTAATGGCACAAGATGAGCAAAAATCAGCTTGAGAACTGAGCGGGGACCGACCGAAGGGCAGGCTATTTCAGCTGCTGCCCGTCCTCAGTATTCTCTTGCGACCCATTTTTGATTCTCCACAAGTTTAAAGGGATAATCCAGACGTGGACCCCTTGCTCACGGTGCCTAGGGAGATATCAGCTATGCCTCACTGATGATGCCTAATAAGGCTGAAACGATCATCTGGGGATGCTGTATCTCTTGTGCAGAGAGAACTTGCTGGCATTTTAGATCTGGACTGCCCGTATGGGTGGGACCAGTCTGATATGCTTCAGATATGTTCTCTCTGTAATGGCACAAGTTGAGCAAAAATCAGCTTGAGAACTGAGCGGGGACCGACCGAAGGGCAGGCTATTTCAGCTGCTGCCCGTCCTCAGTATTCTCTTGCGACCCATTTTTGATTCTCTACAAGTTTAAAGGGATAATCCAGACGTGGACCCCTTGCTCACGGTGCCTAGGGAGATATCAGCTATGCCTCACTGATGATGCCTAACAAGGCTGAAGCGATCGTCTGGGGTTGCTGTATCTCTCGTGCAGAGAGAACTTGCTGGTATTTCGGATCTGGACTGCCCATATGGGTGGGACCAATCTGATATGCTTCAGATATGTTCTCTCTGTAATGGCACAAGATGAGCAAAAATCAGCTTGAGAACTGAGCGGGGACCGACCGAAGGGCAGGCTATTTCAGCTGCTGCCCGTCCTCAGTATTCTCTTGCGACCCATTTTTGATTATTATATGTACTGTAACGTTAACTTAGAAAGAGATCTTGCCCAACTCATTTATTATATGATTTGCTGATATTTATCATAAACAGCACTAGGAACATGATTTTTGGTTGAAAAATAAATCATACAGTTTCATTAAAGGAACACTCTACATGAAGTAGTAGAGGTGGGGATCAGTGCCTGGTGAACCCCAGGTAAGAAATAAAATCATTCTAACTTGACTCTTTACAATGTAGGGTGGCTACTCTTGGCACCATAACCACTACTGCATGTTGTACTGGTTATGGGGCTCAGAGTGTTCCTTTAGACATGAGCAACACAATTCATTTAATGAACTTTGCCTTTTACATAACAGTAATCTGATCAAGAGATTACTTTAACCAAATAAGCAAAATAAAACAGAGAAAAAACTTTCTACCAATTTTCTGCAGGTTATCATCTGTAGTATGGCATACTTGCGAAACACAGTAGAGGAGGAGGATCTTGCTCAAATAAGCAAACAATCAAAAGGAAGTGAGGTATGAGTTAACCATATATAACTATTGAGTACAATTAGTGCAGCTAGAACGAACAGAATATATATATTGTATGAGATTGGGCAAGGAGATAAACTGCTGTAGAAAATCTAATCAAAAATCTTCTAAAGAAAGTTTTTTAGAGACAAAGATAGAGGACAAGTAGATATGAACGCAGTGACAGTCAAAGGTAATTAATAGAGTTAATGTATCAAATTTGGATGCACCTGTGAATTGTTCATAGGAGATCATAGGTACTATCAGGTACAGTTGTGCAGGTTGAAGGAACACTGTAGTACCCGGTACCCAGATCTCGTCACAATATAATCTGTTCTCCTGCTGTTGAATACAATTAGATTAGATGTGGAACAGATACTTGATGATGCATTGCAGTGTAAAATTGCTGATAATTCCTATATTTGTACTGAACCATGTGAAAATGCTTTACCTACATGCGATGACTCCATGTACATTATTAACTTTCAACAATTGGTTTCCAATATTGTACATCCTGTTTCTGTAATCCAACTATACTGCAGCTAATGTGTTCTATATGATAGGAAAAACTCACTAAAAATTATATGTTAAAAATAAATAAATAAAGATGGTATTATATTTGAATCTTACTTTTCATTCTTAGATCAACTGGAAATAGAAACATATGAAGTTTTTTTAGTTTTTTGTTTTTACTGAGAAACTTAAATTATGTGAGATTTAACAAAGATAGATTGAGTAGGAAACTGAACCACAAAAAACAAAATAAAACAAATAAAAGATTAAATAAACAACAGCATTCCCTCCTCCATGTGAATTCTACAGAAATGCTTTATTTCTAAGGTGCATGTTACCATAGCACACATCTGTTCTTGATTTTTATACATAAATGTGGTCTTTCTGGTTCATAAAAATATTTGTGGTGAGTGGAAGATTCGCTTTTGCGGAGGCAAGAGTGACCACCATCTAATTTACACCAGACAAAATTATTTTGTTTTCTATCGACCTCAACAGCGCTGAAATCCAGCCATGAACATGCCATGAAATTAAAAAAAGAATGTTTAAATTTGTTCCATGTGAAAATGAAACGGTGTGATGCTTATCTATCTACCCATCCATTATCTATCTACTCATCCATGATCTATCTACCCATTATCTATCTATCTATCTATCTATCTATCTATCTATCGGCATTGTAATGCTGTTAAAAAATAAAGTCATAAAATATGAGAATGTATACATCAATTAAGTCAAAAATATCCCCAGACACAGGAAAAGTATACATTTAGGGCTGCCAACAGAAAACCTTATCCTTTAGTTTCCTCAAACGCTCCATTTTGATTAAATTATTATTTTAGGGGGGTAAGCAGCACATGTTGTATTACATAAAACAATAAACCAGTTTGAGTCCTACTCCATTAAATATTTAGCATATGGAACATAGCAAGCAAAACATTGTTGTCTTTGGTTTCAGACTCTGGTGTTCAATACCATTTTGGAATAGTGGTTAGAGCCTTAGAGGATGCATAGCAGAACTTTAAATACAAATCTGCAAGCACTTGTGTCTGGCTTAGAAATATCGTCGATGTCTGATTCCACAATGAGCAAAACAAACAAAGGAAAATCTGGCTAGCTGTTCGTTGTATCACTTCACTTTCCAATTATTTGAAACCGATACTCTTTTGCTGTCCTGTTTAGTCACTTTAAGAGATGTGTTATCTATCAGGTTTGATGTAATAAGCAAGCATTTGACACTTTGTCATACTGTGAGGTTGATTCCATCGAGCATCTTATGTTTCAGCCCAGTATGCGTCTGACTGCAACCGAAGAATTTATTTCTGTAGAGACTCAAAAGAGACCCCAAATAAACTCATCAAATGGAAATGTCTTAGTTTTTTAGTAACAAACTCTTTTTCGTGTCTGCCAAATGCATACATTTAAAGCAGAGTGGATAATTTTCTTAACGGTGAATTGATGTGAATCAGAAGCCACATTGCGAAACCTAGACTAAAATAGCCAAGTTTGGACAATTTTTCCAACTATTCTGCAATTTGGAGAATAAGCAATATAATTTTAGTTAAAGCGACACTGTCACCAGCCTTTTTAAGATGGCACCGGATTTGATGGACCTGGCGCCAAAAACAAGAGGGGTTTAGAGGTAAGAACAGGGAACCTATGCCAAAATAATACTTTTGGTAGGAAAGTCGGGAGGGGGGTGGACAATGCAAAAATAGAGACAATATTGCCCATGACAGCAGGAAGAAAGAGAGAGGAGCTCCCAGGACCAGGTAATGGCATGGAATGAGGGAGGGGGGTGAAATCTTTATCATGGACTCAAAAGTACTACTAGTGAGTCCATGATAAAGATTTTACCCCCACTTCCTCTCAGTGAGCCAGTAATGGGGGGGTGGACATGAAATATGGGGAGGATATGAAATATGGGGGGGAATGGACGCTGAAACCCACGCTACGCCACTATGTCTTGTGTCAAGAGGGGGTCCGGGAGGGGCAAGGAAGTGTCCCTGAATTACATTTACGAAATGTGGTCACCCTACCCTAATCAAGCCTCAAAATTAAGGCTCCGTGCTGCACTGCTGCTATGCTATTTAAAAAAATGTTTGCCGCCATTATGTGGGGGGTGCAGGGACGGCAATTCACAATGGGAAGGTGCGAATGTCGCTTTGTCTTTAAGACACTATATTATATGTAATATATGTATGTGTTTTATTTCTATATAAACAAGACCTGGTTACGATAAATTGTTAACACATCTTTGATAATCTCTATAATTGTCATCATGAGCTACTGTATATTTTTAAGAAATGCTACTGATTTCATTATGACAATCTGATATGAACATCTAAATGCAATCTTGCTTTGTGTACAACAAAGAATTGTCAGGATGTCATTGTCAATGCCAAACACTGCTTCTCAAGAATAAAACTCAAATCATTTAAAAATAATCTGTTACTGTATCTCATCTGTAACATTGTAAAACCCTCTGGTGCCATGATGTTGGTAACTTTCTGCTATGGGCTGCTATAACCCAAGGTGTATAATTTGCAAGTCTATAGTCTGAAAAAGACTATTCTTTTAATAACTATTAACGGGGGGCATTGCTGTCCACAGGGAATTTAGCTGAACCCACATTGGGTTTGTTATTCTGTATGTGTCCATACCAGGATTATAATTTGTATAGAGAAAATATAATAATAATTGGTGAATGTTTAGAACATATAGCAAAACCCCCCAAACTCAAACCAAAGGTTTTGGCAGAAATGTAAACAGTGTTACATGAAAAGTGTCAAAATGCCACAGGCAGTACTGTAGGTTGTCCTTTTCCAACAGAAGTAAAATTTGTGTATGAGTTTTACATTGGTGATTGCTATTAAATTTAAGGTCTAACAACAGTAACATACTGTTTGTCTTATATCTGAGCAAACATTGGATACAGAGAACCCTACATGCAGTAAAGGGCGCCACAACTCCAGTTTTAAGATATAATAATAGTTACCACTTCTAAAATGAGGATATTACTTTAAGATAAAGGTATTGAAAAGTGACCATAGTAGAGTACTTTAATATAATCAATATTATGTTAAATATAATTATAACACTCACAAACACAATGGCACATATAAAACGAATGTGCATAAAAAGCTATTGTCAGCAAGGGCATAATACCACTGCCTTGGCTGGAAGATATCCATTTTCCAAGCTATGGATACAAAGTTCCAAAGTCCCAAACTGCAAATCTAGCTCCTCTTCAACCACTGGCCATTTTAGGTGGTTCTCTGCTCAACACGTTTTGTCCTGTCTTCGAATTTCCTCAGGAGCTGGTTCCCTTCTCTGTCTTCTGCGTTTAAATATGCCCTTCCCCTTGTCCTTATTGCGTTCGTGCATGTGCAAAATAACATTACGTGATGTATAGTACGTCCCACGTTGTGACTCCCAAATTGTCAAAAACACATTTTCTGAGCTAGCTTGGAAAGCACAATATCTCTATTGGTATTGTTCACCTTGTATTTCTGAAGTCCACAGTATAATCATTTGGATATTCCGAATATGTGTATGCGATGAAGATGCACTCAGTGAAAAATACATTTAATAAAAATACATTTGTTGATGGTAATACCTTAAAACAGCCCTTAAATTTGCAAATTTTAATATATGAATTAAAAACTATAAAATGTCAGTTTGCAAATGGGCAGACTCCTTTAAAATACATACATAACTTCTATATAAATATTTCATTAAAGTTCACCCAAGACCTGGTGGGTGTTGACAAATACATACAACTGTATATGAGTTAAAAAAATATATATTATTAATAATCTAAAAGTAGAGAGAAATGGACTTATAGGTGGAGTAGATGTAGAGACTCTGCTAATTTACATTTTGACTCACCAATTACAACATATAAATGCCAAGTAAAAAAACATTTGCCTCCTGTTTGGCAACTCAGTATAACGGACATGCTAGTTCCTTTGTCCTGAGGCTGATTACTACTACTCACAATGGTGGTACTTCTGGTGGTGGTTGGGGCAGTGGAGGTGGACATATGAGCAGTTCTCAGGGTCGAGGAGGAGATGTTAAAAAGCTGAGAGGCAATCACACTACTGCTGATGGTGGTTTAGGAACTACAACACCTACACTCTCAATTTCTCATTTGGACTAGAATATATCATTGATGATGGACGGGTTTGTTTTGATCATTAATATAAATAGGTATATGAATTTGCATTGTGTAAACAAACAAACTTTATTAGGCCAAAAAAGATGTGTGTGTTTAAAAATGGGCTGCTGGTGGTGCATTTACTATTAGTATAACAGTATATTGTACAGTTGCACAGCACACAACGAAGAAAAGTTTTTTAAATGGATACTGTAGTGTTAGTAATACAAAGCTGTATTCCTTACACTATAGCTTCCACAGGCACCCCCTACTTTGCGCCCTGACTCCTCCACACTGTACTTACCTGATTCCAGTGCTGAACTCCCTCAGTGCTGGGTCGACACTCGGCTTCCTCCGACGTACAAGCGCATCACATTTGGCTGTTTGTTTGCAATTTGCTTGCGCCTCCCTGCCGGGTGAAGAAAGGGCTAAACACCCTTTATTTACTAACCTTATTCCAGCTCCGATGTCCCTCGTCACTGGGTGGATGCTCTGCCCTCTCTGACATCTGCAATGAGCATCCCTAATGCACATGTGCTACAAATGGTGCGCACACATTAGACTTCCCCAAAGGAAAGCATTGGTTCAAGGCTTTCCTATGGGGATTTTACTAACGCTGCATGTCTTAATGCAGACTCTGCATTAAAGTTGCCCAGCAAGCAGGAAGTGCCTCTAGTGACTGTCTGATTGACAGCCACTAGAGGCAGTGTTAACCCTGCAAAGTAATTATTGCAGTTTCTCAGAAACTGCAATAATTAACATTGTAGGGTTAAGGATAGAGGGGAACTGCTCCCAGACCACTTTAATAAGTGGAAATGATTTGGTTCCTCTAGTGTCCCTTTAAAACGAATTCTTTAATGGTGCTGCAACACTACTGCTGCTGCAGCACACTCGACTAAACACAAAAGAATTTTCTTTCTAAAAGTAGAAAAAAAAAACAACTGCCACACTCAGTTCAGGAAGGTTTCAGTAGTTCTATAAACTGCCACACATTGAATTACAATTTGCAAAGCACAACTAGTGGCACTGAAGCACACTGCAGAAAATCTGTCTCACAAGAAAAAAATTACAAATTCACTAATCAGTAAAATTATTCTAAATCAGTGAATCAATGTTGATGTAGGGGACATTAGCAGTGGTTAGGCACGGCAATATCATAACCACCTCATCAGTCTCACATTAGCATGACAATGACACAGGCTATCTACCACTCCCAAACAGACAGAGCAAGGGTAAAATTGCTGGTCTATCTCCCTTAATAGGCCTGTGTGTGGAAGAAACCTGCTTGAAAACAGTTTAAGATTTAAAATATCATCTAAAAATTCAGATGAATCACGATTTGGAATAAACCAAATGCAAACGTTTTGGAAAAACCAACCTGGTATGTAAACCATATACCTAGTCAATTCTCCTGGTCCAGTTAACTCACTCTTCCTCACCACCAACGTCATTTCTCTACAGTGCTCCATTGTTCCTCATGAACCTTAATGTTGTATATACTTATAGAATAGATAAAACTTACTTATTGTATGTCAGTTTTTGTCCCTTTAACCTGTGCGAGTATGCCTCTCTCAGGTATGACACACATTTACTGACAGATGTCTGGCCCGGACATTCGATGGAGGTCAAAGGTCCTGACTCCTGCTGCAAGTTTATCTTAGAAACTGTTTAATTTAAGTGTTCTACCTGATAACCTGTGATTAAAGGCCCAGTATAACAACTACAATGCTGGAAGACCGTGAAGACATTGCGTAATAATTGTTGAATAAGTGAGACAACAAGAATAAAATAAAGTACATGTGTATTGCGTGTATGAGTTAAATGTGTCCTGATTATAGTTTCCCTTCTACCAAAAAGGTTAAATTAGATATTCAAGCCAATCACATATTCCATGTCCAACATGTATGAACTGTGATGTATTTCTGTAGTGTCCAAATAGGCTGAGAGGAGGGGTAAGATCGTCTTTGTTATCATTGTGTTAAACAGGCAATATATGGCTTTGTCCGAACTTAAACCTTAACCATTTTATAGCTGAGTTAACCGTTTTCAATCTCATGAGTCTTGCAATGCTTAATAACCAATAGCTAATGAAAATGTATATATTATATTTTACCACCAGAATGAACAGAGAAAACTTTGGATTCAAGTTGATATTCTTTATCACCCAAATCCTCAGTTTCTCATGAGTGTAGCGCTGAATATAAAGATATAAGGTGAAACTTCCAGTGAAAGAACAGTGCTGAAACACGCACTTACCCTATACGTTGTGCTTTAGTTTTCTTTATAGTATACCAAAAAAAGAAAACATAGAGAAAGTAGTATGTTAAATATATATCTGAAAAAGTCCTTTAGTTGCGGGTTATGAATTGAAATAAACTCACATTTTTTAGAGCCTTTTACAGTTGTAAGGCTCTAAACTTCCAGGTGTCTGTGGAAGTTTCACCTTATATCTTTATTTTCAGTGCTACACTCATGAGAAACTGAGGATTTGGGTGATAAAGAATATCAACTTGAATCCGAAGTTTTCTCTGTTCATTCTGGTGGTTATTTATGTATGGTGGGTTATAAGGAGTACCCACGGAGTGTATATAGCAGCTAAAATTTATATTTCACTGAATACATAGCGCCACTATTCCACATCTTTTTTGTGTGTTCAAATTCTTTATATATTATATTTTAGCAGTCAAGTTTAGCGCAAGAGTGGCCAAAAGGTGAATCCTCATCTTTTGTACAACTCCAACAATGGTATGCTAGCTGGGTATATACCATTTGTCCTGTATTGCAAGGTTGCATTTGAATGCTTTTGTATTGAGTATAAGTATGCATGTATTTGTATGTACTATTGCCATTGGAATGCAGTGGGGTACTTGTGTGTAGTGTTTGTATGTAGTGCTGGCTTTTAAATGCAGGTGTGCTCTGTGTGTAATGTTGGTGTTTAATTGAAGGGCTGTTTGTATATCATTTTAGTGTTTTAATACAGGGGTGTGTTTTTATGTAATGTTTGCGTTTGATTGCAGAGTTGTGTTTCTATGTAATGTTGACTTTTAAAAGCAGATGTGCATTTGTGCAGTGTTGGTGTTTGAGTGAAGGAGTGTGCTTGTATATAATTTTGGAGTTTGAATGCAGGGTTGTGTTTGTATGTTTTGTTGGTTTTTGATTGCTTGGATGTATGCACCTACACTGCCACATACAGGCATACATACTTAAAAAGATATACATACACATTAACACACAGATACAGACATATAAACACACTGACATGCACACATAAATTCATAAACAGATTAACTCATACATGCACATTGATACACACACCAACATGCACACACCCTGACACACAGATACACACACTGACACACACACTGACCATTCACACACAGATACGCATACTGACATATACACACAGAGATGCACACCCACATGTCACGGGTCCGGACTGCACTGGTAATCCTCTGCGTGTCCGGGCCCCCGCCCTCCAATGTGCATATATATATACTGACCTTCCTCTCCAGGCACTTTCGCAAGCTGCGGCTGTAAAGTGTTGCCGCGGGTTGCCATTACAACGCTCGCAGCACGCAATGCATGCTGGGCTTGCTACAGAAGTAAAGCCCGGAGAGGGAAGATGCAGACTGCTGAGCCCAGTTGAGCCACCGGACCATCAGGGAATCCAGTGTCCCCCCTCCTTGACTACAGGCAGGGAGTGGGGGGAATAATTTTTTTTTACATTTTTTAATAAAAATTCAACAGCAAAAAATACCCCCCGGCACACACACACACACACACCATCAAACAGATAAAATGCATCCACTAGACAAACACACAAACAGCATCCACCACATAAACACACACAAAATCCACTACACACACACACAAACACACATCATCCACTACACACACACACTATCCGCCATATAAACACACAAACTGCATCCACTACACATCATCAAACAGACAAAATGCATCCACTACACAAACTGCATCACCACATAAACACACACAGCATCCATTACACACACACACACACGATCCACTACACACATACACACACATCATCATCCACTACACACATACAGCATCCACTGCACAAACACACACATCATCCCCTACACAAACACACACATCATCCACTAAACAAACACACACACACACACACACACACACAACAGCCAATACAAAAACACACACATCATCCGCCACATAAACACACAAACTGCATCCACTACACACACACACATCATCCACTACACAAACACACACAGCATTCACTACACAAACACACACTACATCCACTACAAACACAATCTGCAGTCACTATGTACACACTAATTCCACTACCCAATTACACACTCTACATTTGCATTCACTATACACACAAATACTACATCCACTACACAAACACACTTCACTCACTATGCACATACACTACATCTACTACACAAACACACACTCTGCATTCACTATACACACCATATATCCACTAGACACACACTCTATCCACTACTCAAACATACAATCTGCATCCACTATAAACACTGCATCTACTTTACTCATGCACTTTGCATCCACTACACACATTCTACAGCCACTATACACACACCAAATTCAGTACACACACACTTCATCCTTGTGACTCAGGATAGGCCCTGTGGGTGGATCTATTGGCGGGTCATGTGGGCAGACTCTGGGGCAGGTCCCCGGGGGCCTAGACCTTGGTCTGCGTCAGGGGCTCCAAAATTTCTGGCGGTAGCCCTGCACTCAGCCTGACACACAGATACACACACACATACACAGATACACACCCTGACATTAACCCACACACATATATACAGATGCACAACCTGATACACAGATATACACAGTGACATACACACACATTGACACACAGATGCATAAACACATACACAGACACACACTCAGATACACACATTGTCACACAGATTAACACACACACACACACACAATTTGATACACATAAATGTCATATTACTTATATTTACAGCTACCCTCCTGTTAGTATTCCTTTGGTTTCTATGTGGCTTGCATCCTGCTGCTTGCTGAGGGGGTTGCTGCTGTTTGCTGAGTAGCTGCTCGCTCCTGCCTCTTTCCCCCTGCTACTGCTTGTGCTGCCGCTGCTTCCTCCTCCCTTGCGGCACTATCTCCTTATAGCTGTCACTTCCTCTCAGCGCTTACACTAATTCTCGTAAAAGGACACGGCTCCTGACTGGGCCCCTGTTCAGCAATAATACCCATTAGGTGGCCCTAAGTGCATTGGGATTCCACAAGGAAAGCAGTATAATTTGACAGGGGGAGGAGGGAGGTATCCACAATTACGCAGACAGTAAACAATCAAGAGAGGTTTGCATAGGAGTATCTGCGATGGTGGGGCTTACCCACTTAGGCCCAATGCTGAGCAAAAGAGTCTCTGAGATTAAACAAACTCACTTGGGAGACAGCAGCAAAGAAAGTGGATGTAGGAGGGACCTTTGACTGATTTTATGTGACATGCTCTGTTTTCTGATTGGTTCTTTTGTTCTGCTTATATTAACCCTTTCTTTGCTGCTGGGAGGACTTCAGTAATGGTTGTATCAAATATTCACCTCCTCTCTTGAATACAATTTTGATCATTTAGTCACCAAAGCTATATTATTTCCTAATTACACAATAGTTAAAGTACATTAGTACATTAGTACACTAGTTGTGCTATTTTAAAGTGATACTATAAGTGCCAGGAATACAAAGCTGTATTCCAGGCACTATAGGTCCCCTTGCCTTCCCCCCTCGCTGAAGCCTCCCCACAGGGTGAATAAAGAGTTACAAACCCTTTATTTACTAACCTATCGCAGCGCTGATGTCCCTCTGCGCTGGGTCGATGCTCTGCCACCTCTGACATCCACGATGAGCAGCCCCTAATGCCCATGCACGGCAAATGCTGCGTGCGCATTAGACCTCCCCATACAAAAGCATTGAATCAATGCTTTCCTATTGATAAAAAATTATGCAGAGTGTGAGGACAACCAGCATCAGATACCGGACCAAAGGTCTTTTTAAATTCAGGAAGCCCTCTAGTGGCTGTCTGGTAGACAGCCACTGGAGGCAGGCTTAGTGCTGCAATGTAAACATTGCAGTTTCTCTGGAACTCTGGAATGTTTAACATTGCAGCACTAAGGGCAATAGGGACACGGTACCCAGACCACTTCAATGAGCTGAAGGGGTCTGGGTGCCTACAGTGTCCCTTTAATATTTATGAGAATGTGTGATATTACAGTCTAACGAACTCCAAACTTGTTTTTCTCACCAGATACTTGGAAAAATCCATCATGAAAGAGTTAAAAGAGGAAATCTCTCCTTTATTTTCGTACCTCTTAAGATTGCCTATGGCTGGCACAGCAAATTGGCATTTGTAGTTTTTAGCATAGCGATGCTTGAGGCGAATCCACACTGTGCAACAAAATTAAATTTCAAGAACTGTTTTTGGTAAACTTTATTATTTCCTTTTAGGATGTAATAAAGAAAAAAAATCAAGTTATTCTTATACATGAGTAAATAATCTCATTCATATTGTTTTCATTATTAATATGATGTTTATGCTCAATAAATGCTAAGAGACATATTTGGAATTGTGAAATTTCTAGGGAAAAATCTGGATCAAGCTCATATTTATACGTTTTACATTTCTTGGAATGTCTCCTCTCCAAACCAGCAGTCATGAAACTCCTGGGGGTTATACACAGTAATATAATCAAGCACATGGTGACTTAGAAGTATTCGGCAGCAATACCTCATGCTATGTAAAAGTGGCTTATTATCTCATACTGCTCCCCCTTGAAGTTTCCACTTCTACTCACTTTCTTGGCAGTCATATGGCTAAACTGTGATGCAAAAGGATGGGGTGGAATGTGAGTAATGACACAGCAGCCTGCTAATTAATTTAATTTTGGGTTCGCATTGTTTCATGACTCAAGGTTAAAATAAATGAATAATCCAGAAAATAACATCAATTACCGGATCACTAATTCGAATGGAGGGACTTCGAAAATTAATAAAGGGTTTGCAGTAGCATGAGTTACAGCAGATTTAACAAACTATTTAATGCAGCTGTGATGGATGTCTGTTTATAGAGTCTTAGCAGTACTAGAATTAAAAATAATGAGGTCTTAAATATTGTTTGGATAACTACACATCTGACAAAAAAAGATCATCCTGCGAATAGATTAGAACCAATACTACCCCGGCTAATGCGTCCAGACCAAGTGAGCTTCATGATGTAGAGGTACCAGATAATATATACAGACTACGAGATTTCTGACCACCATGTGTCTGTTAGTGGAGATCTGCTGATTTTTCATTCCTTGGATGCTGAACAAGCTTTCGAAAAAGTTGACTGGAACTTTTGGTGGTGATTCGCTGCTGTTTTGGTTTTTCAGTGCGTGCCCTTCGTGCAAGCAGTTTAGTCTCTTTATGATTCCCATTCTCTCATAGTTGATATGTGCAAGATATCGGTCAAAAGCAAAAAGTGCATAGAAGGGAATTTATCAGTGGTTTCCCACTGTTCTACCTACTCTTTGCCCTCTGTATAGAACCCCTAGTAGACAGGATTTGACTCACAAAGGTCATAAAAGGGGGACCAAGATTTCT
Organism: Pelobates cultripes; assembly: GCA_933207985.1. Lineage (NCBI taxonomy): Eukaryota > Metazoa > Chordata > Amphibia > Anura > Pelobatidae > Pelobates > Pelobates cultripes. The sequence goes on from OW240913.1 coordinate 92,236,471, forward strand.
TTATTTGCACTTAAAGGAACAATCCAAACACGATAATCATTGCAGCTTTCTGAAATGGTTATTGTGGTAAACCTAGCCTCTTAAGACTATTCTTTTATGTATAATGGTTGTCCTGGAGAGACTGTATGATATATGGCTTATTTTAAGTGTTCGCTTAAATATGTGATAGAGGGCATTCGTATGCTAGTGGCGCGAAAGCTGCTAGCATTCCTATGGTAATTTCACGAACAGTGACTTTCAAAACTGTTCGTGAAACGAACAAAGTACCGAATGGGAGACCACACACAGGATGTCATGTGGCTCCAATTAACAGATTGCAACAGTGTATCTATCCTCGGTTAATTGATTCGCAGGGTGGGTGCCGTTTGGATACCGACCACGCGGCGGCCATCTTGGATCCCCTTTTAGCCCAGCGGTGTTTGGTCATCATGTGCCTGGAACTAAAATCGGCTACTCGACGGCAAGAACACCGCTGGACTTCCAGACCGTTCGGGACTACCGGTCTTTCGGTACTTTCATTCAAACTGTTCATGCGTGTGTTTTCTCATGAGTTCCTATTAAACTATGTTTCGTGTGGCATTCGGCTAATTGTGCTGGGATCTGAGCGGTAGTTTCCCAAAGTATGCGCTCAGATCCCAGCTATCTATATAGATGTCATTTGGTTAAATAGCACAAATAACGTGCAAGTTATACATTTTTGAGTAAAAAGACCGGTTCTGCTGTACAGAGGAATAATCCATTTAACAGGATATTCTTATGGGAGTATCCCTCTCGTACAGCAGTGCATGGTGGGAAAATGGTCCTTTATGTTCAGTTCCCCATGTAGTCCCCTACTGTACAACCCCTGTAAAGTCATTCAGGAAACCCCTTGCATGGGGAACCACATAAATACTGTGACCTGTGACTCCCAGCCTATGTGTCGTCTAGTTCTTGGGAAGGAAGGATTCTTATAACGCTACCGGGATTATTGGATATTGTACCTGTCTACCTGGATTATTATATGCTGTTCCTGTCTACTAGCAGAGATACTGTGCATTATACTCTCTCCGCTACAGTTATGATGCCAGGAGTGACCTGGTACCCCCCAAACTAAGTAGTCAAAAACTGGTTTGACTTCTTACCTGGGGTTTCCCACATGCCTCTCCCCACCTCTTTGCAGCCTCCAGGAGAGTTGGAAGCTTTTCCTTAGGAGCTCATATTCATATATACCCTCCCACATGAAAAGATTCAACATCACAGACTTGCCTCACTCCATATATCACAGATTTATATATCACAGACTTGCCTCACTCCATATATCAAGACCTGAATATTTAGGTAAAGTCAAATATTTTATGACTAGGTAGGATTACATTAAAATATTATGTGACCCATATTTTTACCTATTCTACTATGTTCCCCACTATGTCCCCCTTTATATAAGTTAATTGGATATGCATCACCGAAACTATACATGTTTTGGGAGGTTCCACACAAATAATCCTCTAGCTCCTACTACAGAAAACGCAGGGAGTCTGGGGCACCCAATCTCCAGTAATGTTTTCAAGCAGCACAATCAGCATAACCCATGTTGTATCACATAAGATTGGACCAAACTCACTAGTGTCATCCACAATACAAGGGCCTATATATGCTCTTGTATTTTCATGACCCAGTGCACTTTCATGGTATCAGAGCTGAAGTGCATTGCACTGTTCCTGATCTTGGTTTCTTGTTGCCAACCTGGCTATGTTATTGACCCTGTTGCATTCTGTTCTGATTCCTGTGTGCAGATCTGGCTATGTACTAACTATGATTTCTTCCTGTATGGTGTACCAGAACTAGCTTGTTTTTATTTTGAATTACTCTATTGTCCCTGTACCAGTTTTTATAGTTTACAGTTTTTATATTTTGCCATTGTTCATTATTATTTATGCGATTTTGGTCTAATGGTCTGAATAACAACTCCTGATACTTTCTAATTCCACCACTCTGAGGTCCAGTAATACACCTTTCTATCACTCCTTACTTTACCTTTAGTAGGTTTGCTGCCTTGTAATGTGCTGTGCAGCTTCACATCTCGTGACATACAGACATTTAGTCTGTGCTGGTGAACTGATCATTCAGAGGGGTTTCATTAAGATACTGTAGTCTTGCTGCGCATGTGCAGTTTTTTTTCACATTTCTCAGTGAGCTGCCGTTACATCTTGTTGAGAAGTGCTAGCAGGATGAAAGCAGGCACTAGACCTGCTTTACCTTGCTAAAAATCTGCAAAATCCCTATTTCATTTCTCTATACGGAGACATAGGAGAAGGATTTGAATCATCTATCCCATCAAAAGCATAGCTGATCTTTGATTCCGAGCACCCACACATACAACAAGGAGTTTTGAACTTCTCTTGATCCCATGACTATAATAAGTATGTTCATTACACTTTTGATTGGAGTATTGAACCATGAATGTTCAGTTTTGCACTTTTGTTCTGTTGCTAATGTGTCAATTTAATAAAAAAATTTACTGTAAAAAAAAAGATAATGTTCATTATTTCCTATATTGCAGAAAAAGTGTAACAAATTCATAACTTTTTCAGAGCTCTTGTCCTTCATAATTTTAAAGTAAAAGGCCATTGTATATTTTACCAATGTTTTTTTTTTACAATGTTAATACACTGACAAAAATATATTAATTTGTTTAAATTGTGCAAAGGCCTCCCTTTGAACACAATGTCATCTACTTTAATCATAAGAAACAGTCCTGGATTTGGCAGCACAGTCCTGATTTGAGACTCCTGTCCAACCAAGCTAGGATTGTTTTTTGATGTGTCGCTCCTGGGGACACCAAAGAGAAAGCCATAATAAACTGAAAAAGGTATTCTCTGTCCATGTGAGAGCATTACACGAGCGCACTTAACATGGGCTACTCCTAGTGGGGCTGGTCGGGGAAGCTAGTATTGTTTAGAGCTTCTAACCTTGTCTTTCTGACAGAATTTACAAATGCAATATTTTTTTTTTCTTTATTCTCAAACGAAACATATTCTCAGATTCACAAAGCTGCATTTTCAGAAAAGAAATAATAATTGAGCAAACATTTGTTCATTAAATACGCAGAAATGAATATATTAACAGAATGCAGGAATTGTTCCGTGATTTGCTATTTGACATTTGACTTTCTGTTGGGGGCAGCTATATAATGTCAGATCTTTGAAGTTTAATTCCATATATGTGCTGTGCAACACTTGGTCAGATTCCATTTCCAATTCATCTCAACTGAACAAAATGTACTGAACTGTTCAAGTCTTCTCATCACCCTGAAGACCGATTTAAACGATTTAAAGTTGATGGGTTTCATTATTGTAAAGAAAAGATATGGCCCCACAGATCAAAAAAACAAACAAGTCCAGAAATCTCTGGCTCCGGGCTATTATACTGTACAATTGAGGATGAAGAATAATTAAAACCTTCAGGGGGGAATAAAATAAACAACAATGGAAAAGAAATGAACTGTACGAAAACACTCACAGATTTCCCTTTGCGAAAGAGAAGTTGATTTCCTGCCAGTGTAAAATAGCGTGTTTTCCATCGTTTGATAAACTTCCACCGGACCTGTTTTTCTTTAAGTTTTCCTTCAATGAGAGGTTGTCCTTCTTGATTTACGACTGCAAGAGACAAAACACAATAATTAAAACTATTTCTTCTTCTGGATATGAAAATCAAAGCTTGGAAATAGGCCAGACGCGATAGAATATTTTCTTTCAAATAAAGGACTCTGCAAAAATATCATTAATGAAAACAAAAACATTGTTTGAAGCTTGATTAGCAAAAATTACTTTGCCACTACAGTATAAATATGTATCAAATTGTTTTTTAAGGAAGAACTGTAACCTTTGAGTTGGTGACAATTAGTTTTGCCTTTCCCCAGTTCAAAGTATACCACAAGCTCTTATAGGGGTGAACTGTATAATTATGATAAATACAAACATACATTCATTGCACTTCTGTGTGATCACCGCAATCATCATCCCACAATTTCCTGTGTGCTCATTAAAAGCCATGCGTACACAGGGCTGCCCTCAGAAATTTTGGGGCCCCTGACACAGCTCAAAGTCTGGGCCCTCAGGGCCCGCTCCCGAGTCCACCCAAAGGGCCTGCCCAGAGTCCGCCCACAAGGTTGAAGTGTGTTTGTACTGAATGTGGTGTGTATATAGTGGATGTAGAATGTGTGTAGTGGATGCGGTATGTGTGTCATGAATGCAATGTGTATAGTGGATGCATTATTGTACGTTTTGTGTAATGTATGTAATGTTTGTATGCAGAGTGTGTGTTCATGTAGTGAATGTAGGTGTGTATTGTGAATGCAGAGTGTGTTTGTATAGTGGATGTAGTGAGTGTATAATGAATGCGAGTGTGTGTTTGTGTAGTGGATGTAGTCAGTGTATAGTGAATGCAGAGTGTGTGTTTGACACAAAAGGTTAGTAGTGCTACTAATGCATACAATTTTTCTGCCTCCAAGAAAGCGTACAAACACCGGCCGTTTGGGAGTTTTGAAACACACGAAAGGACTTACCCCAGATAGCCTTCCCATGGAGTCAATCGCATACCAAAAGACTGTAAGAAATTTGACTCCATGGCGATTGAACTGTGTGTGTGGGATCTGAGCGCTATTCGCTAATAATATGCACTCAGATCCAGGCTATCTGGGGATATGTGATGCGAATGGGAAATGTTCAGTTATTTTAAAGTTATGTATTTTTATGTATTTTCTAGTATTGTATTTAAGATGGCGATTTGTCCTTGTCCTGGAGATAATTGAATTACTTCTCAATTATCTCCAGGGCAGAGGGCAGGAAACCATATTGCATTGTGGGAAAAGTTTACATCTGTATGTCTGAAATGTCCCCATGTCTATCTGTCATTACAGTCTCCCATTTGGTCCCCTAGGGGAGTGTCCAGCAAGTGGGAGACCTGCATAAATACGGGCGGGTAGCCCACAGTAAAGCCAGATCCTGTTTGACCCTCAATGCGGAGCTTCTGTCTCGTTATTGGGGGGATTTCTTCATTACGCTTAGAGACTGCTGGATGGAACCGAAAGCCACTTGGTGGATATCGTTGTTCGGCGGCTAGCAGCAGTTCGTGGATTTCCGTTCGGGAGTTTGGAGCCTTTCACGGATCCCGGTCGGGAGATTAACGCTTCCCCTGGTTATGGTTCGTGTATTACAAATTGATGCAAACAGATTACTGAAGTTGCGAAAGGGGAAGGTGAACTAAACGGCGGTTTCCCTTAAAGACACCAGGGGTGTCTTAACAATAGTATTTCTATTAAGGTTTATATTTATTTTTTCAGCTCCCTTTTATTGTTGTGGGATATGAGAGTCTACAAGTGGCCAAGTATTGCTCAATTCAAACACTCCTAAATAATGATCAATTACTTTAATAGCGCTATGATTAGAACATATTCAATGCAGCCCACTGACATATCAAACGTTTGTCTCATACAGAAGGTTTGCATTTATATTTTACAAGGAAAATGATAACGTGTATAGAAGTTGTTAGGAGGGATGGGTTAAGTGCAACTGGTATATATGTTGTGTATGTACATTGTAAACTGTGTCACTACCACACCTATACCCCCTCTAATAACCTTAAGGGAGACACACTTTGGGTTATTTGCATGCAATAAAATGTCTGGAGACATTGAAATGAGAAAACTGGCAAATAGCCTGAGTTATGATCTCTGACCAAGTTTCGATACAGTTTTTTTTAACTATATCCAGAACATTTCCTGAAGCAAATTCATCTGACATAGTTAAAGATGACAATCTAACTCCAAAATGCTGTGAGATCTAACTGAAGATAGAGCTTTTCATGTTAGGATCTCGATATACCCAGGGGGTCAATAAACAAGAGTTTTAAATTTGGATTTTCTTATATCAGCATCCTTTACAGAGATGTGTGTTAAAGCAAAACAATTAAAGAAACATGTATTACTAAAAATAAAATATTATGAAACCTTCAATAAATCTAAACAGAATGCTTCCATTTTACCAAGAAGAAGACAGTAAAAATAGTGACATGCATCAAATCAACTTTTTCGTTATTAATGAAAATATTATAACATAAAAAAAATCCATTGTTACGGGAATTAGACCTTTTCTTTGCAGTTTGGTGTATTGGGGTACATATAAAAATAAGAAATAAAATGTAAAAATACAATAGAGCAGGGTTTCCCAAAGTGTGGGTCGCTGGCTGATTTTTGGTGGGTCGTGCTCACCCATGCATCCAGGGCCGTTGGACCCTCAGTCCATGACCGAGGGCCAGACACCAAGAGGGGGCTCAGTAGCTTACAAAGTGTGCAGCTGGTTTGCGGGGCTCCTCTGTAACAGGGAGAAATCCCTGCGCAGTCTGCAGCTCTGCAGCTCCCAGAATTATGGGTGTGGAAAATGTCAGGAAGCAGTGCCTATGGTGGTCTTCTTAAGCTCAAGGCAAAAGAAGGGGTGTTCCTTTACCAAATAGCAGCAAATCAGAAAACCGGCATCCTCAGTGCATAGGGGTGGAAGATAAAAACACAATATAGTGCTCTCCATATGGTCCAAATTGAAAAAATTTCTGGAGTTTACAGAATATTCAGCTCCAGATATTTGCGCCTGGACAGCACAATCCCCGTCTGTGGATATGATTATGGTCTTGATGCACTCCCAGAGGTGTCTTCAGGGTGTGTAGGGATGTTCCTTTACCAATAGCAGCAAATCAGCAAACCAGTATGCTCAGTGAACAGGGGGAAGATAAAAACACACAGGGGGAAGATAAAAACACATAGTGCTCTCCGTATAGTCCAAAATGTAACTGGAAATAAAAAAGAGGTATATTCACAAGCAAGGAGCAAATTAAATGTTGCTCAGTATAGAAGGTGTAGGTGGAATAATCCTCACCAAGAATGTTACTTGCGTGTCCTTGCAATAAAAGCTATTATATGTATAAAAGGATAGGCTATGAGTCTCCAAATAGCATATGTGAAGGATCTCTTGAACTTACCTGTATGCCTTCAGTTATGTCCTCTCCCTTCTGTTTTAATACTGTATTCTGTATTCGGTTTTTGGTTATTTATGTGAAAGCTGGTATTCGTCCACCGAACAAGAGACCACCTACCCTGGGTAGCAATCAGCCTTAGAACGGGGAGAAAACCACCAATTAATTGCTCCTGGGTGGCCGCAATCCGGCATATGAACACGTTGCGAGAACAAAGGATGGCGGCCATCTTAAAAACTCACGAACGTGGTCAGCGGGCGTACGCATGAATTGCCTGGAAATATTTTCGGCAAGGCAACCATGAGAACGCCCGGTCTTCATGGAAGTCCTGGATGTATACGTTCCCCTTCACGAATCAAACTGGCATTCAGTAGATAGAATCTACCGAATGAGGGGAACACTCGTATGTAACCAGCTGTATGATACGAACGGTAGTTTTCGTGTAGTTAGATGCGAACGGAGACCGGCTCCTGCTACTAATTTCATGGAACTCAAACTCGGATACCTCCACATGGCGAGCCGGTCAAACTTCCACACGATGCGACACGGAAACTACCGAACGGAAATTCGTGAGATTTGGATATGAGACTACCAGTATCCTCAGCTACCCAGGGGATAATTATATTTGTATGTTATATAAAAAGTACTTTTCTGAATTGTTAAGAAATTTTAATATTTCTGGCCAGCAGATAATTGAGCTTTGTGTATTGTAGAAACTCAATTATCTAGCCTGGCCCAGAGGAGGAGTTTTGTGTTGCATAAATTATGAGTTCTGTGTGCCAGTAAATCAGTCTTGTTCCAGCATTAAGCTTTGGCTCGTGTGTGGATTATTCAGCGATTCCAGGGATATTTCTACTTGTGGAATATTGGGTGATTTTCTTTTATGAGAAGAAGGGAATGCTTGACGGTGATACCATATACTACCGTCACAACTGGTTGGCAGCGGCGGGATTTTCCCTTCTATTTTCCCTTGCACCAGGATTCCAAGCAGACACTGGGAACAGTGAATGGAAGGCTGGTACACCCTGCTTAAAAGAAACACGCTAAAAGAACTACTGGAAGTTCGTGGAAGGATTGCTAGCAACAAAACCAAGCGGGTCATTATAGCAGAGTTAATGGAGCTTGACCGAGAGAACTTGGTTGCAGCAATGCCAACTGTTCAGGAGATGGAGACACCAGTGATTCAGGAGGGGGAATCACCAGCCAACAAGGAGATGAGGGAGAAACTAGCATGGTTCGGTCCGAACCCAACGGCTGACATTGTTCTGCAAGTAATGAACTTTGTAGCAGAGGAGGCTAGACAAAAGAGAGACGTAGAGCTGCAATTAAAACTGGCAGCGGTCCAGCGGGCAGCAGCAAACTCCCCAAACAGTGAGTACAACATAGCGGATACAAGGAAAATTCCGTTCAGCGCTTTTAAAGCTTTTGATGAGAAGGACTGTGAGATTGATAATTATTTAGCAGATTTTGAGCGACAGTGTAACCTGCACCGGGTAGCTACCGAGGAATGGGTTTCGATATTGGCAGGAAAGTTGTCAGGCAAAGCATCTAATGCTTTTCGGGCCGTACCAGAACAGGAGATCCACAGCTACGCCAGGGTTAAAGAAGCGCTCCTGGCTTGTTATGCGGTAACCCCAGAGTCCTATCGACAGAAGTTCAGGGACTCACGCAAAACAGCTAAAGATTCCTACGTAGAATGGGCCTGCCAGTTGTCCCTGTCGGCCTCTAACTGGGTCAACAGTAGCCAAGCCACCACGGAGGATATTTTGCAACTGATACTCCTGGAACAGTTTTACAACCATATACAGGCAGATGTTAAAGACTGGGTGAGAGACCGCAGGCCCCTGTCCCTACCCGATGCCGCCAAGTTAGCGGATGAGTATGCGGATACCCGCAAGACTACGCAGGTCGCACCACGGGTGCAGCCTCCGCGACCAACGGTGCCATCACACCCGCCAGCGGCCAGATACCAAGCTCCTAACCGACCGGTGACTTCTAACCCCCGCTATCCACGACAGGCGGACAGCAAGCTACGTTGCTTCCGTTGCAAACAACTGGGTCACATCAGACAGAATTGCCCCATGGACGCCGCTACCAGGTCAAATTGGCCTCGACCTGGGTACCATCAACCACCAGCAGCAGCCCATTGTGTAGACTATGCAATACCTTCGACTTGGGACCCCAAGGAGCTGAGTCAGGAAGAACCATTGGGCACCCTTTATGAAGCACTCATGGTCCAATCCATTATCACAGACAATCGTAAACACCATTGTCAACTGGTCATGGTAAACGTAAAGACAGCACGGGGGTTAAGAGACAGTGGTGCTACCATCACGCTAGTGCAACGACATCTCATCGACGCGTCGGAGAAGCGGGGGAAATCAATTGCTGTGAGAGTGGCAGGGGGTCGGGCAGTGTATCGCATTCCTACACAAGTACATCTGGACTGGGGTGCGGGAGCTGGCAATGTTCACGTGGGCGTAATGAAAGACTTACCCTCTGAAGTCGTGTTGGGCAATGACATTGGCCCTCTGACTTCAGCGTTTGCCTCAACCACCGCTCAGGAGGCCCACGCAGTAACCACCAGAGCACAGAGTCGCGCTGCCGAGAGCCATCCGCTTCCCACCGAGACCCAGGTAAGCCAACCCGACCTACCCCTGACTATAGAACCCCTTCCCTGGGACACCCCAGGGGACTTTGGGCGGGAGGTGACCGGAGACCCTTCCCTCAGAAAGTATCGGGAGAAAGCCAGGAGGGGAAAGGGGGGGGTTAGAGAAGGAGCAGTTTACCTGGGAAAAGGGTCGCTTGTACAGGATTACCAAGACGCGGGTTAACGCACGCAGGCCTAGGCAAAAACGCCAGCTGGTAGTCCCACGGAAATACCGGCAGGAGTTATTAAGAATTGGGCACGATGTTCCGCTAGCAGGACACCTGGGGATACGCAGGACGTTATATCGGGTAACCCAGAACTTTTTCTGGCCTGGAGTATCCGATGACATCCAGGCGTATTGCCAGATGTGCGAGGTGTGTCAACGAATAGGTAAAAAGGGAGACCACCCGAAGGCTAAACTGGTCTCCATGCCCATAATTGAAGAACCGTTCACGAGGGTAGCCGTGGACATCATAGGACCCCTAGCCCGTTCCGGCAAACTTTATATCCTCACGGTGGTAGATTACGCCACCCGTTACCCCGAAGCTGTGGCCCTTTCTAACATACAGGCTGAGACGGTGGCAGATGCGCTAGTCAGGATATTCTCCCGAGTGGGCTTTCCCAAGAAGGTTCTGTCCAACCAAGGTACGCAGATCACGGCCGAGGTAACCCAGCAGATATGGAAAGTCTGTGGAGTTAAATCCCTGACTAGTTCCCCATACCTCCCTCAGACTAATGGTCTGTGCGAATGCTTCAACGGGACGCTAAAGCAAATGTTGAAGTCGTTCACGGGGGCATACAAGGATTGGGAGGGATTCCTGCCACACCTTCTCTTTGCCTACCGAGAGGTGCCGCAGGAATCGACCGGATTCTCACGTTATAGGGCAGATATGCGACACTACCTACACCATAGCTAGCTGCGAGGATGAAGATGTGAAACGAACCTTTCACATCAACATGCTTAAGGCCTATCAGGAACAGGCAGAGGAGGTGACCGCTATCTGTGCGCCAGCAGGGGAAGACACAGAAACACTACCTCTTCCCAACTTATTGGGCAGTAATGAAGGGACGACCCAGATAGAGAAGGTACAGCTAGGCAAACAGCTGGAACCTCAAGAGAGGACTCAAGCTATGCGCTTGCTAAAAACCAAACAGGCCACATTCTCTCAGGAGCCTGGGTACACACTCCTAGCAATCCACAAGGTGGAAACTCCAGGGCAAGCACCCCTGAGGCAGCCCCCTTACCGTATTCCGGAATCCGTCCGAGAAGGGATGCGGAAGGAAATCGACGAGATGCTTCGGCTAGGGGTAATAGAACACTCAGAAAGTCCTTGGGCCTCGCCGGTAGTCCTAGTACCAAAGAAGGACGGGACAACCCGCTTCTGTGTGGATTACCGGTGACTCAATGACAAGACAGTTACTGATGCCTATCCAATGCCACGGATGGACGAACTGCTTGACCGTATCTCTGCAGGGAAGTATCTGACCACAATTGACCTATGTAAGGGATATTGGCAGATCCCCCTGGCAGAAGATGCCAAACCCAAGTCTGCCTTCATCACCCCGTTCAGCCTATACCAATTCCCGGTTATGCCATTCGGGATGAAGAATGCCCCGGCCACCTTTCAACGGATGGTGGATCATTTACTGGGAGGTCTCCAGGACTACGCGTGCGCTTACCTAGATGACATCGCCATCCATAGCGATACCTGGGAAGTGCACCTAGAACACGTAGGGGTAGTATTAGATAGGATCAAGGGGGCCGGGCTGACCCTGAAACCAGACAAATGTCATTTGGGTATGGCGGAGGTACAATATTTGGGCCACCGAGTAGGATGTGGTAAGCAACGGCCGGAGCCGGCTAAGATCGAGGCCGTTGCCAATTGGCCCACTCCCCACACCAAGACACAAGTCATGGCATTCTTGGGCACCGCCGGCTATTACAGACGCTTTGTACCAGACTATAGCGCCCTGGCCAAGCCCCTGACCGACTTGACCAAAAATAAGTTACCCCGACAAGTCCTGTGGTCCCCGGAATGTGAGGTGGCTTTCCAAGCGTTAAAGAATGCTCTCGTTAATGCTCCGGTGTTGGTTACCCCAGATCCTAACAAAAGATTTATTGTTCACACAGACGCTTCAATGTTTGGACTTGGGGCAGTACTAAGCCAGATCGGAGAGGATGGAGGAGAGCACCCGGTGGCCTACCTGAGTCGGAAGCTGTTGCCAAGAGATATATGCCACTATTGAGAAAGAGTGTTTGGCCTTAGTATGGGCACTCAAAAAGCTTACTCCTTACCTCTATGGCCGGGCCTTCACTCTCATTACCGATCACAATCCCCTGGTCTGGCTCAACCGGGTCTCAGGGAATAACGCCCGTTTGCTGCGCTGGAGCCTGGCTTTACAACCCTATGACTTCACTATCCCTTATCGCCCAGGCAAGCAAAACGGGAATGCCAATGGACTGTCACGCCAAACTGACTTGACCTCAGACTAAAAACCTTGGAAATTCCCGTCAACTCTATTGGACCAGGAAAGGTCCAACCGAGACTGCCGGATCAGGCAGAAAAAGGGGGGCCATTGTGAAGGATCTCTTGAACTTACCTGTATGCCTTCAGTTATGTCCTCTCCCTGCTGTTTTAACACTGTATTCTGTATTCGGTTTTTGGTTATTTATGTGAAAGCTGGTATTCGTCCACCGAACAAGAGACCACCTACCCTGGGTAGCAATCAGCCTTAGAACGGGGAGAAAACCACAAATTAATTGCTCCTGGCAAAATAGTTCCAGGCAATTCATGTGTACGCCCGCTGACCACGTTCATGAGTTTTTAAGATGGCCGCCATCCTTTGTTCTCGTCACGTGTTCATATGCCGAATGGCGGCCATCTTAAAAACTCATGAACGTGGTCAGCAGGCGTACGCATGAATTGCCTGGAACTATTTTCGGCAAGGCAACCATGCGAACGCCCGGTCTTCATGGAAGTCCTGGATGTATACATTCCCCTTCACGAATCAAACTGGCATTCGGTAGATAGAATCTACCGAATGAGGGGAACACTCGTATGTAACCAGCTGTACCATACGAACGGTAGTTTTCGTGTAGTTAGATGCGAACGGAGACCGGCTCCTGCTACTAATTTCATGGAACTCAAACTCGGATACAACCACATGGCGAGCCGGTCAAACTTCCACACGATGCGACACGGAAACTACCGAACGGAAATTCGTGAGATTTGGATATGAGACTACCAGTATCCTCAGCTACCCAGGGATGTTAATATAATGTTAAAATTATATTAGTATGTTATATAAAAAGTACTTTTCTGAATTGTTAAGAAATTTTAATATTTCTGGCCAGCAGATAATTGAGCTTTGTGTATTGTAGAAACTCAATTATCTAGCCTGGCCCAGAGGAGGAGTTTTGTGTTGCATAAATTGTGAGTTCTGTGTGCCAGTAAATCAGTCTTGTTCCAGAATTAAGCTTTGGCTCATGTGTGGATTATTCGGCGATTCCAGGGATATTTCTACTTGTGGAATATTGGGTGATTTTCTTTTATGGGAAGAAGGGAATGCTTGACGGTGATACCATATACTACCGTCACAGCATAAAATAGCTATCTTTATTGGAGACAAATTGAATAAAAACAATATAGCAAAAATGCTTTTTAAAACACTAACGCGTTGGGGCGGGGGCGGGGGCGGGCCGCCAAGCAGAGCGGTCACAGTGACCACCTGCTCCTGCAAATGATGACCCACTAAGCCTGGAAATAAAGATTCTGACCACTCATACCACCCATACCTGCGACCATCGATGAGTAAGGGCTACCTGAACCGGGGAGAGGCTTGCTCCCGGAGTTTTAGTTCCCCGGAGGGGAGATCTCAGCTATACCAGGCGGGATCTTTCCTGGCGGTGAGTGGACAGCCGCCGCTCCACTATCCCGCCCAACGGAGCCCGATAACCACGTCTGTGCAGACGCGGTCCCGGTCCCCTCCCCCCCGGGCCAGGGGGGGTGATCCCTGTCCTCACGCCGCAGCCAAAACTGGAAGCTGGAACTTGCCAGACCGCTGCGAAGGCCAGAAGCCTGAAGCCTAGATGACGGCGGCCACGAGTGAAAGCACCAATCCACAGAGCCAGAAACAGGCCGCCGCACCCCGCCAGCTAGACAAACGAGGAAACCAATGGCGAGCACCCCCCCTAACAAACGGGTACCAACGGAGGCAGAGGGATGAAGAGGAGGGGAGACACACAGCACAAAGCAGCACCCCAAACACTGCTACTGGTTAATAAAAAGAAAATAAAAGAAATAAAATAAGATAAAGTAGAAAATAAACATTAAAAAAATACCAAAAAATTTAAATTAAAAATAAAGCAAAAAAAAAATAATATTAAATGGTAATAAAAATAATAATAGAATAATAATATTAATGTAATTTAATTATAAAAATAATAAATAAAAATAATAAAAAATAATAAATGATAAAGAATAATAATAATAAAATCATTGTAAACTAAAATTTAAAATAAAAAATAAACAAAACAAAAAAAATAAACAAGAAGCAATATAAAATAAAAGGTGTCTGCCATGTACTGTAAATAACCAGAAAAGATCACCAAGGAACAAGCAACAGTGACATAGCCATCTGAAACACAGCAATTAATATATACATATATTTAAATATGCACGCATCCGCATATATATATATATATATATATATATATATACATACCCATGCATATAGATGAATGAATATAAACACACAAAAATAAGAGACTTACATTGTCAAGAAACCACTATATATGTAAAATGGGACCATATAGTATATAAAATTTAAGCATTCCATTTGTACAGTGGAAAATCTAAAGTGTATAATCCAGATAATAAGTGTACCAATATATATTTGAACATCTCAGTATATATAATGTCCAGATATATAGGACCAAGAATCGAAAAACTCCTCCACTAAAAAGTGTTTTAATAAGACCATGATATCCAGCAATGTAATATCCAAATTGTATTAAAAAAATATATAACTCCACTAAAGTGCATAATCCACTAAAGTGCATAGTATAGATCCACTAAAGTGCATATTATAATAAAGTGCAAAGATCAGGTGCAATATGTATTTAGGGGCAAATGAAAAAATATTTTAGCATAGTAAAGTGCTAACATTCAATATCTCTATAAACGTTAATATCATCAGTGAAATTGAAATCAAAATTAAAATGTACACGTTATATAACATATTACCATATCATTAGTGAAAAAGTCTGTGCTTAAATATAAAAGTCCCAATTATTTGTAATTTCAACATATGTGAAGATTGGTGATCCCTAATAGACGGTCTCTTAGAAGTAAGGTCTGTATTGAGGGGAGGAGAGACCTGTGTAGGGGAGGGGGAAGTGGAGATGCTGGGAGCAATTACAAGGAGGGGGAAGATATATTTAAAAATAAATAAATTCAATATAAAAAAATGAAGGGAGAATATACAAGTACTCTATATAAAATACAAAGTAAAAAATATACATACAAGAAAATAAAGAGGGAAGAGTTGGAATACACATAGGAAAAATATATACAATAAAATCCATCCGTAAGAACAATCTTAATAAAAGAAAAACAAACCATAATGTAAAATACATGGAATGAAAATATGAAATGGGAACATACATTGTAAAGACACTGGTATATGCATAAACATTTCACAATGTTAGTCTTTGGGAATATATTAACAAGACGTTTTACAATATTATGTGAACGGACACATTTAACTTTAGAGGTGCCAAGGTACCAGGGTTCCGTAAAATAGAAGTAAAAGTAGACATATGTAAAAACACAAAAAAATGGCTGGTACATAAAAAGTACATATTAAGAATATTTTTACAGGAAATTAATAAGATTGAAGGCTACATTTAACCCTAGTGGTGCCAAGGTGCCAAGATTAAATACCCGGTTCATTTATTTTCTGCCTATAAGTTTTGGGAGGTTACCACCTCGCCAGGGGGGAGACACTTTCTCTATTGCATAACATTTTAAAAGACTAGGATTTTTGTTATGAGTTAAAAAGTGTTTAGACACCGAGTGGTTAATGTAGCCTTTTGTTATGTTTCTGCAGTGCTCAGCAATATGGGATTTCAAGTTTCTCATGGTCATGCCAACATACTGTAATTTGCAAGGGCATTCCAATACATAAATGACATTTGTGGAATTATGAGTAATGAAGTCTTCTACGTTGTATTCACAAGGTGAGTGCTTAGATCTAAAGGTAGCAAGCTTGGTAAAATCGTTGTTAGTGCTCCTGCAAGCTATACAATTTTTAAATTTGTAAAAGCCATTATGTTGATTAAAAAAAGGAAAAAGAGGAGTTGGAACTATTTTTTTTGTGTGTAATTTTTGGTAAGGCACAGTTTTAGGTTTGGGTCACCCCTAAATATAATATTTGGTTTGTCTTTGTTTTTAAGATGTCATCCTCTTTAAGGATGTCCCAGTGTTTTTTAATTCGTTTTTTTCATTTTAAAGCTTTTGCTGTTATAGTCTAGGGGACAGATTATGGTACTGTAATAATTGATTTCTATCTGCTTGCTTTATTTCAGCATGTTTTTCGTTATAGTTTTTTTCTTTTAGTTTCTCTTTAAG
This sequence comes from Pelobates cultripes, assembly GCA_933207985.1. Lineage (NCBI taxonomy): Eukaryota > Metazoa > Chordata > Amphibia > Anura > Pelobatidae > Pelobates > Pelobates cultripes. The sequence goes on from OW240913.1 coordinate 92,252,755, forward strand.
TTCTTTGGCTTGTTTAAGGAAAACCTGGTTGTCATTACAGTTTTCGTCTCAGTCTTGTAAGTTGGCTTTTGGGGACACTTCCACCCCCTTTGTCTCCTGTATCCCAGAATTATGCCTATATAACTACCATGATATGTCATGTTTCTGTCTCTAAAACTGCCATGATATATGAAAATGATGCCTTTACATCTGCCATGATAAATCATATTTATGCATTTAAAACTGGTTTCCATAACGTGCCATGTTTATGCATCTAAAGCTGATTGCCATAATGTGCCATGTTTATGCATATAAAGCTGATTGCTATGGTGTGCCAATTTTATCCATCCAAAGCAGATTGTCATGGTGTGATAATGTTATCCATTGGATTTCCATGGTGTGCCAACTGTATGCATTTAAAGCTGATTGCCATGGTGTGCCAACTGTATGCTTCTAAAACGGATTGCCATGGTGTGCCAGTTTTATGCATGTATAATGGTCCTACGTGGTAACTGGGGGTCCTGCTCTGTATTTCTTCACTCTCCTCTTTACTAATCATTTCAGGGTTGGCTGGCTCACCCCCTTCTGGTAACATAAATAGTATACATTGAGTTCTGTAGGACATGGACCAATACTTAGTGATTCCAAAGTGCTTGTTCTTATCCTACAATAAACAACCCTAATCTAGTTCACTAGCATTCTATTAAGCCTGTCATGGCAGATGATGTGCCATAAACATCATTATTTTATTGAATTCTCCTAACTCCTTGTCCTGGGGGTTAATTTGTAGAAAATGTCTAGTGTACTTATTTATGTCAATCACATAATTTGCCTACATGGAACCATTGCTGTTGGCGATCACTAACTGGTCTGTTATGGTCACTACAAGGTATATAAATATAGTATTCAATTTTTTTCATCCAATAGATCATTTTACAATACATTTATTTGCTACAATAGTTTAAACTAAAAAAAAACCCACATTATCAAATCATTTTTCTACATGTTAGACTTACACCTTTTCTGATTATTGACTTCAGTGTCACTAATACATTTTATCTGGTAATTTAGGAACATATCTATTTTTTTTTTTTGCCTGCTCCAAGAGAAAATCTCCTGTACTCCACACAATAACTTGTAAATCAAAAGGGATGGAATGGATAAGCCTAAATTAAGCCATCTCTACGGAAACTCAATACAATGTATCATCTGGAATCCACGGACCTAACCTACCATGCAGATCTTCCTATTAAAAGGAATTTACGCAAGGAACCCATTTTTGGTTCCCATGGTTTTTCAAATGATATTGTCAGATAATATACACATCTTACTGTCAGTTTTTGCGATATAGATTCTCATAGCTTCAGAAACACAGAGGCATTGGGTATACCATCTGAACATAAATGCCCATAGTTTTATTTTGTGATGTACTTGCCAGGTAAAAGGAAATAACTATTCATAGCACAGTTTGGATGCTGTAATTGTTTGCATTCAGGAATGTACTTCACATGTGGCTGGCTGCTGCCCACTAGTAATCTTTGAAATCATTTTGCCTACTATTCCAGATGTTTCGGAAATAATTGGAATTGGCCTCTTAACCATTAAATCCAAAGAAATGCTTAAATCCGCTTTGCTTAGTAAGTCCTTTAAGAACGTCACTGGGTACTTTGCCTGACAGATTGGATATTTGATGTGTGCGCTGATTCCATAAAAGAAGTAGGGTGGTTTTCTGAACTTCCTGCCATGTGTATTGGTAAGAGGTGAGAGAATAAAATTGGTTACCACATGCATCAAGTCTCATGTTATTGTCCAAGTCTGGCTTCAAGAATTCAACTAACAGCTGCCTGAAAGTAAAGGAAAAGTGTGTTCTTTGCTGAAATCTTCTTGGTGCAGTCAAGTTCACACAACCAATGTTCCAGCAACATTAGGTGGACCATCCAGGTATACCAGAACAGGAGTAGATGACAGGTTGCATGGAACCACAAAGCTGAGGCCAGGATACGAGGATATAAGAGTTACACATTGTATATACATACATGGAAAGTATTAATTGCTAAAGGGCTTGCTTAAGCTAGTGACTACAATATGGTTTCAATATTGTTCCTGATACGAACATATGTTACTAATTTTTCTATCAGCATAGAATCAACCTGATTTGACTTTAACAAAGTTGAACAAAGGAACAATGTCTGTTCACTGTAATCTCGATTGGAGTAGATTGTAAAACCATACATTGCTCTGGTTGTTGTTTTTTTCTTTTTTCTTTCTAAAATACCCTCTACAGACTCATTTGTGCAAACCTAACCTCTGGCAACAAATAGAGTTTCATAAATACTACCATTTGAGGAGTGGTAGTGACTCTTTGTGAGGCATGATTAATGCCCTGTCCTGGTCATTAATGCCATTGTAATATTCGGTTCTCTTACTTACATTTGTAAGTGGGACTTAATTAATATGATGAAATCCACAAAGTTTGATGACTGGTAGAAGATTTAGATTAGGGAGGACACAGCACAGCTCGCAATGGCTGACTGTCAGCACTATTTGATAAGACATATAAAATAACAATAAAAGCAGTGTAGTTAACAGTATGCTGTTACTAGGGAAGCTTGTACAAATATTGGTTGATATGTACAGCGCTATGAAATTTGTTGGCACTATATAAATATAATAATATTAATAATAATAATAATAATATGTATAAGTAGGATACTAAGTGCTCATTTTCCACATCTTGCTTTCTGCCAGTGGGCAACCACAGTACGAAGGAAAGATAAAGGGGATCATATCAATGGCTAACATTGACTTTTATGAGAGTCTTAGGTTTTTTCTTAAATCACTCAAAGTTTCATTGAACTTGTATGGAATAACAGAGTTTTAAGCCTCTCCACCACAATCACCAACAATGCTGTTATCCCACACTGAATCTTTGGATGCACTGAGTGGCATTACAAGAGTAGACATTTAAGGGTCTTTTCTACAAACTCCCTTGGAAGTGCCTTGCTCACCATCATCCTGCTGTCCACCTTTGACACTGTCTGGGTACCTTCTTTGATGACCAAGGATGTTCCCCATGGTTCTCACCTCTTACAGGAGGAGAAAGATCCACTCCAGCATCCCTCTTTGTTCTCCAGCAGTTTTCACGCCAGCCGCGATAGCTCCAACCTCTTTTATGACTCAGTGCGGGTGCGTCTATGTCATGATGCTAATGACGTCACGGCCAGCCGAAATGTTCGGGTTCGGACGTTTTGGGGGCGTAGCTCCCATCCTAATGACCCACAGTATAAAAAGGACTCTGATGGCAAGGTTCATTGCCCTGGTGTGGTTCATTAATGTTCCCTATAGTGCTTTATCTGTATTTTGTATTCTGTTTATTGGCTTCGGCTCCATTTTGACTAGTCTTCATTCTATTCTCCTTTGACCCGGCTTTAGTGTTCTCATTTACCCTGACCTCTGTACTCCTTGACCTCGGCTTGACTCTGACTACTCTTTGTTATTCTAACTTTAGTACGTTACATTTTGTCTACATTCTGCGTGTTGGATCCCATTCCATTCCTGACAGATACTAATAAACTCTGTGTTTCAGTCCTTTGTCTGATCTTGAACTGAAATCTTAAAGAACAATCCAAGTACACTGCTGTGGTTATACTGTCATGAGTCCACTGGTGCCAGCCCATTGGAAGTAGTCAAACCAATTTAGACCAGTTTTATGTCTTACCTGTGGACCACCAATCACTTCTCCCTACCACCTTTCAGCTGTTTTGAGACCAGACGTTTGCTGCCTAGGAGCATCCATAAGCAGTATAGGTCTAGTTCATTAACTGAGAGTGTCAGCTGTAAGCTCTAGGGGAGGTGGAGAGTGTTGCCTTCAATGGTGTCCAAACACAATTTGACTACATACATGGGGGGCGCCAGGGCACTCTGCTCCATATAGAGTAAATCATAGACTAACATATTCCAATTTGATCAAATAGCATTTAACATATATCATATGGACATATGATCTACCACTAGATGAGGCTAAGGAACTAAAAGTGACCTTTTAAAGAATGGCCATGGCAGAAGACTGATTTAGCACCGGAAGCAATAGTAGAGGTGGATAACGTGTTTCTTCTTAGTAATCACTTGTAACATTCTCCTCTATATATTTACTGCTTTTTGTTCTAATCATTTATGAAGAATCTACATTTCAAACAGCAATACATCATTTAAAGAGAAAAACAAATATATTGGTTCCAATGCAGGTTAGGAATTACTAAAAAGAGATTTGACCTCTTATTTGTTACAGGGAAATTGATTACAAACTAGAAGTGTAAGCCCACATTTCTGAATTATACAGAGATAGAAAGAAATCAACAGAGAAAATACATGACATTCCAGCATTGTGTACTGCATTATGCCCACATTACTGGTCATGAAAGAACGCATGAAAAGCTTTCAAGAAAACCTTTGTCCAGGTTCTTGGAGTTTGTCAGCACAGATTATTATGTTATTATTATTATTATTATATTATTTATATAGCGCCAACAAATTCTGCAGCGCTTTACAGTGGGTGGACAAACAGACATGTAGTTGTAACCAGACAAGTTGGACACACAGGAACAGAGGGGTTGAGGGCCCTGCTCAATGAGCTTACATGCTAGAGGGAGAGGGGTAAAATGACACAAAAGGTAAGGACAGTATTAGACTAATAACAGTTGCAAGAAAGGAATCAGTTGGGAGCTATTAATAGTTTAATTGATACGCTTTTATGGAGAAGTGGGTTTTTAATGATTATTTGAAGGAGTGGAGAATGGGTGAGCCTCTAACGGAGGAGGGAAGCGAGTTCCACAGGAACGGTGCAGCCCTCGAGAAATCTTGAAGGCGAGCATCAGAGGTGGGAGTACGGACAGAAGATCGACGTAAGTCTTCAGCAGACCGTAAGGGTCTAGACGGGATATACTTGTGTATAAGGGAGGATAGATAGGTGGGAGCAGCATTATGCAGAGGTTAGAAGGCAAGAACCAGAATTTTAAATTGAGCCCTATATCTTACAGGAAGCCAATGCAGGGACTGACGTAAGGGTGAGGCGTGGGTGGCGCGGGTGGACAGGAAGAAGAGCCTCGCCGCCGCATTCATTATAGACTGTAACGGTGCAAGTGGGAGAACATAAGACCACTGAGAAGCGTATTACTGTAGTTAAGTTGAGAAATTAAAGTGGAATGGACCAGCACCGTAGTCGCATTTGGCATTAAGTAGGGTCTGATGCGCGCAATGTTTTTGAGATGGAAGCAGCAGGATTTGGCGATAGACTGAACATGAGGCATGAAGGAGAGGTCGGAGTCAAAGAGAACACGATTTTGGAATGACTGACCTGCTGTCCTGAATTCATATGACACATATGGCCAATAAGGATAGAACCAGAGGCCAGAAGAAGCATGAGAGATGTATAGTTTGGAGGAAAGATGACACAGGGGGGATATGATAGAAATATTTAAATACATAAAGGGAATCAACACAGTAAAGGAGGACACCATATTTAAAAGAAGAAAAACTACCACAACAAGAGGACATAGTCTTAAATTAGAGGGACAAAGGTTTAAAAATAATATCAGGAAGTATTACTTTACTGAGAGGGTAGTGGATGCATGGAATAGCCTTCCAGCTGAAGTGGTAGAGGTTCACACAGTAAAGGAGTTTAAGCATGCGTGGGATAGGCATAAGGCTATCCTAACTATAAGATAAGACTAGGGACTAATGAAAGTATTTTTTGCAACTATTGTTTAATCAAACAGTAACTTTAATATTAAACGGAAGTAGGTTGTGTACTGTATTTTTATACTAGCAGCGGAACTGATAGTTTATTTTATGTAGTGCTACCGGCAAAGTCTGTGTATGTATGTTTTATGTAAAATCTACTAAACTAATGCAACTGATATCTAAAAGGTTCTAGACGCCATTATATTCTAAAATTCTAAGTCTTTATCTGAATCAACTTGCTTCGTGAAAATATTCTAAAAACCCAGTGTGCTCCACTCCCCTAAGAACAACTTCAAAAAGCTTGCAAATCAAGAGAAATAAACACGAGTAGGTCTTCCTGAAGACTTTTTCTTTACTCTTTGCTATAAAATACCCACAAACCGATAAATTAAAGAAATAAATGGAACCAGAAGATAGCTCAGGAGAGCATATTTAATGATTTATCAGTAACTCTAAATACAATCCAACAGGGACAATATGAAAACCTCTTTCAACAAGCACATCTGCATAACTGCATAAAACAATCAGCTTTTTTAATACTTAGTTGAGTCACTTGTGTGGAAAGCAGGAAACACTTTGAATCTAAACAACTGTGTTGGCATAGATAAATTGAAGGGGGGCAAAATGTAAACATACAAACATTGCATTTTTAGTGCTGTTGTTCAAAAATGTCTATTTTTGGTGATGTCTGAATTTGGACATTTTTATTTTTCTAGTGGGGCCCTGGCTAATTCTCTCTTGATGGCCTCCCATACACACATATTACAATTTACATTCTGCTTGTCAAAAAAAAGGTAACAGATTTTAAACTCCAGAGTTAATTGCAGGATGTAAAACAATTAGCAAGTTCTGCTTTATTTCCTCAAATCTCCCTTAAATAACTTGCAATCATTTTTATTTGGATTGACCAAGGCATCATTGTTTTTTCCTATACATTACATGTCCTCCTCTCAAAGGAAATGGTTTTCTAAGTAGTCACAGGCTCTTTTGTTGTATTCAATGGATTCTTCTTCTTGCATAGTTGTCCTTTCAGATCTGTAATCAGCCAGTGATACTCTAACTTATGCAGATAACAAAACATTGACTTTTGACCAAATACTGTTTCAGGTTGCATTCTTTGTGCAACCAAAGCACAATGAATAACATTAACCTCTATACTTGATAATGTGAAGCTCTATAAATCTTATACTTGGTTGTCACACTATCAGGGCACAGGCTACAGAATTCTTAAAGGTTTGCTCCAATCATCCTGACTTCAGTGATTTCGAACTGGTAATGGCAGGGTTGGACAAATCCCAGACACCAGGTTACCATGGCGACTAGGAATTTTGCCCTGGCATCTGGCATTTATCAGCCTGTTCAGCGGAAAGGGAGCTGGCCGGCTGAAGGAAAGCGGATTTGGCTGTGCGAGAGTGGAGCTGGGCGGCGAAGGAGCTAAAATCTTCCAGCTGTTCTTGCTCTGCTCCCTCGCACACCCTGCTTTGTGCCAGAATATGATGCCACTCCGGCATCAATAATTATTAGATGGCTACTAGATTCTAAAGAAATTTGCCAAGTTATGCTGGCCGGAGTCTGTATGTACAGCGTTTTGCTATGAAATGCTCCAAATACAGAATTGATCCCCTTTGCTGCTGAAAGTATAACTCCAGCTCCGACAGCATCATTGGGGTGTCATTGGCCAACCTGGCTAAGGTAAATTCAGTGAATATTTTGATGCACAGCCAATGATCGAGTGGCAGGATTTGCATCTTCTGCTGCTCTGTCATTAGCCTGCCCACAGAGCAGACCTGGTGCCCAGCAAGACCTAGGTAAGAGGGCAAACTACCCCATTACCGAAGAACAGTGCCAGGGTACTCCTGGCATCATATGCACTACTGGGGGCTGTAATGGTTAGGATGCTTGGAGAAACTGTTTAACTAGTACTTATTCCTGCCAGCTGCATACAATCAAATATTCAATAGCTTTTATATTTACCTTAAAAATGCACTTAAGGATTACCACAACCTAAAATGTATGAGTCTAATTATTCTGTCTCTAGACCTTGCTTTTATCCTCACACAGATGCATTCAAAAGATTCACTACATTAATTAACCTCTTTGTATAATTTTTCAACTGGCATTATTTCTAAAGGGGAGCAATCAGAGGGTGAAGAATACAGTCATGTAAATAGTTCAAAATTCAATTCCTGAACTGATTTCTAACTACTGGAGTAGCATATCTCATCACTAGTCATCATCATAAAAATGTATGGACCATGTCCTGATGTACTGTCAGAGTAAAGGAGCTGCAATCTTTGGCTTACTACTTGCAGCACGGTGTAAGGTGAAGACGGCACATGCTGTTTTGAAGAACTTGTTACCTTTTAGATTAATTGCACTAGAATAAATCCCAAAATTTTGTTGTATAAAATATACTGACCTATGGCAAATAAGACCTATAGTATTTCAGATTGTGAGCTCTTTGTAGCAGGGTTCTTTTCAATTCCCATGTGCTTGAATTTATTGTCATCATTTAGTTCATGATGCTTTATCAATTAAATTATTATAGCAACGATCAATCTTCCTTGGGTTTATACATGTTTGCTTACCATAAACACAATTATTTACAATTTAAATTCAGATTTTAGTTTAAGGCTAGTCTATCTTCATCAAGAGCAGGAATTATAAAAATGAAGAGGTGGGCTCAGTATTCATTTTACAGAATGCTGAAACTGTTTCATATTCTGTGAAAGAGACAATAACTCTGGTGACCCCTGTCACTGAGAACTGATAGCATCTGTGATAAATAAAGTACAATTCTGAGAGGAAGTTGACCACAAAAAGGCATCCTGTGTGATCCAGAGGAAATCAAACCATAATGTGGAGAAAAAAAATCTATATGGCTAGGCTTTGCAGACTCCTGGGCCACTATTGCTGCTATACTTAAATGACAACTATTGCCTAAAACTGACTTTTGGCCAAATAAATTCTTTTAATGTAAATTGAAAGGAACCTTTATTTTTTTAAATGTTGTCAATGTAAATTTTTTGTGAAAAATAATACCAATTGAATTCAATCTTTTAACCGCCATGTTTAGCCACCTTCAGTCAGATGGTGCTCTGCATCTGCAATTTTTTCTTAATGGTATACTCTGGCTCTCAGAGAACACGGATAACATTATTGATGCCGTATGCTGTCCGTGAAGCAGTGCAGTCCAACCAGACAGACAGTCAGAGAGGTTGTTGCAAGATATCGCTTAACTGCACTTTGTTTTTGGCTGAAACTTTGTCCCAAAATACATTTTTACAAATTCCAGGATAATCAAATTTCAGTCATATGTCAGTTCAGCTTGTCCAAATTTTTCATTAGGAAAAAAAGATTTGAATGAACCAAAAGGGCACAAAAAATGGCCAATCATTATAGTGCAAATATATACAAAATATAAATATTATCCTTCTTTTTTCTGTGTATTGGTCACTTCTCACTTGATCTGTGAATAAAAGCAACATTTAGTGGCTGTTCCCTAGCGATCAATTATCTTTTCGCGATCAATCATTTTACCTCTATGCCAGTCTGCTGGTGCTGGCTCTGCCCTTGATCTGCCTCCTTGGCTGACATCAGACGTGATGATCTAAGCAAATCACAATGCTTTCCCATAGGAAAGAATTGGATTGGCTCAAATTGTCAATTCTGATTATCTTAGCCAAGAAGGCGGGCTGGGCGCAGAGCCAAATGCCACCATGGCCAATCAATGCAACTCTATGAGGAAAGTTCAGTGTCTCCATGCAGAGGGTGTCTCCCCCAGGAAGCACCTCTAGTAGCCATCCGAGGAGTGGCCACTGGAGGTGTCCCTAAGCTATTATGTAAACACTGCCTTTTCTCTAAAAGGACAATGTTTACTGCAAAACTCATGCAGGAACTAACTATACTCACCAGCACAAATACATTAAGCTGTAATTGTTCTGGTGACTATAGTGTCCCTTTAAGTTTCATAACCTGTATAATGGATTTATTTGCATGATTAGTGCATGCAAACATATAGCAGTTAAGACATATTGACATAGTTTAAATATAAGTGACAAGACTAAGTTTAATGTCTTGAGATTGTATTGCTTCTTAACAATATCTGAAACTAATAAAACAACCTTTCTAGACCAAAATGACACATCTTCAGTATTCTTACTGTAAAAGATGTTTTTCCTCTGCCGTTGGCAAAATCTCCTTTCCTCGGGTCTCAGTGGATAACTTTTTATAATTTTACGTTCTGTTAATAAACAATTCGTGGGAGAGCTGTGCTTCAGCTTCTTGCTATGCAGGCTTAGTCACTAAAGTTGTGTAACAATGTTTCTTTTATTTATTTTTAGGGACCCAGGTTGGTTCTGTGAAACTCTACTTAAAAGAATAGTAAGGAATGATGCATGTAGCCAATGTTGTGGACATTACATCATTTTTTATTGATTGGTGCATTAACAGAATTTAGTGGTTATGGTGCCTGGTGCATGGGCCTTGTGTTCAGCATTACTGCTAAACTTAGCAGAAATGCTCAGCCTGCAGCCTGGGCTTTAATGACGATATAGCCGAGGAGGGACTATGTTTCTGCCTCGTTCCATGGCAATTCCCATCAGCGGCTGGCACAGTGATTGGCTGATTGGCTTCATCCTTCCTTCCATGCATCCATCCGTCCGTCCATTAATGCGTTGTATACACAAGGCAAGAAATAAATAAATGTCTATGTACTATGAAAGTTTATTATCAAAGCAAAGTAGCTTGCTGTAAGAAACATTCTAATGCAATGCAGCCACTTGATCCTATATGGTATAGATTTACTTTAGAACATATGTTCTATTGTTTAAGATTAAGTTAAGTGGTCTCTTGGGCGATGGTGGCAACACTCATTGTAGCCATGCAGTCTGTGATGAAAAGCGGTGTGCAATTTTACTCAGAGATAACAGCAAAACAATTGTAACGGAGGCTCTACTATGAAAGGTATACATTTTTTGCAGATGTAAAACATATGTCAATGTAGACTTGCACATACAAAGAATAAATTATTATTAGGATGATTATATTAAATGGCATTATATTATAAGAAACTTGGAGAAAGAAGATAGAATTGCTTTTTTCTTTTTGAAATTTGTAACCGCATTTTAATAGAATAAGCAAACAAACAACCATTTGTAAAGCAATCTTATTTTTGTATATATAAAGTGGCTTTATTTCTGTATATATAAAGTAACACAGATAAACTCATCAGTGTAACTTGGTGTGATTCAGAGCTCTCCATCCCCACTTAATGTGTGGATAGGAGCCAGCATGGATTTTGGAATTAGAGCAGGATGGTTAGACGGTACTAAAATGTGTGTGGATTGCTAGACTTGGAGAGTGGGATTGGTCAGAATTGAATTCGGTCGCATTTTGATAGTTTCAGTATTCTTTTGAATCTCAGAATTTCAAATCAAACTTTGAGCAAAATTCTTCAGAAACGAAAAATGTTATAAATCTGCATGAATTCGGAATACCTGGAAATAACTGCCACTTAACGCCAACTTTGAATCACCAATTAACAGTTTGAGAGCTTGTTTTTTGTTTTTTTAATATAGGCACTTTTTTCTTTCATTTAAGGGATTCCCTATGAATCAAACCAAAAACTTTTTAACCAACATTTTTCAGAACTGAAAAGTTAGAAAAACCAAACCATATAAATTCGCAAGAACAGATCATTTTCGCTATACACAAGTCTAGAATTTATTAAAAATGTACAGACAGTACTAAAATGTGTAGACAATATTAAATGGGTACAGAGAAGTAAAAAAGGATGGGGACTGACATGCATGGAAAAAGTGCCAGATGTTCGATAAAGAGTATTCACTACCATAGTAAACGTTTATATACAGAATACCACATTAAGAGGGTTGTTCTCTAAACAGTGGATTTTGTCAGAATGAGGCAATCCACTAGATAATAGGGTAATTCACTAAACAGCAGATTTTTCCTCAATGTACACAATTCTTTATAAATGTCCAAATTCCAAATGGCAATTCTCATATTTGCTCCCTAATTACAGTAGGGATTCAACCAACCCAACCAAATCTGCACAAATCAGCTGAATGCATTTGTTGTCCAGTTTTAAATTACTGCTTTTCACATCTGAACTCTATACTAAATAAGCTTGTTTTCCTGGTACTGTAGTTTCCCTTCAAATAATCTTCAGTGGCAGCGATCTAACAAGCACGCAGTAAAAAAAACAACTTTTAAAGAAAGCCTATGGGGGGCAATATGGCCCTCATATTAGTATAAGAGAAGTTTCTAACCTCCCTTAAACCCTTATCTTTCTTATCTGCCACTAAACAGTGAACAGCCAGGGACTGCTCATTCTAACTAAACACTAGCAACTGGGCGGCCATTGCTGCCCAGTCACTAGACAGGCCACATCCATGAGAATGCATTTGGCAGGGCAGGATATGGTTACCTTTATATTTGTTATTAGCATATAAAAGGCATGAGACTTATATACTAGTACATATATTTTACTTACCTAATGTAAATAAGTCCGGGTTAATCAGATACACTCCGATACCTACAAAGGGACACAGTAACTGACATATTCTACAGCAGTAATGACTGAGCTTGGCACTCCAGATGTTTGTTAACTACAATTCATATAACACTCATCCAGCATCTTAAAGCTGGCTGAACAAGAAGTGTTATGAGAAATATTGGTCACAACATAATCACTGCTCAACATATAGAGTAAACAAACACACAATATGACCTGGTACTTATATGGAGATCCCAACTGTTTTGTTGCCTAATGTATTGCAATAATCTTGAAACTGATTGTAGCGGAGTTCCCTGTACCCCGGCTGGGTACCTCCGCTATGGATCACTTCCTAACTGGAACCGGGGAAAACCTCAGTGCTTCTGCCCCAGATACCGTGGCTTGACTGGGTTCCTCCTGGAGCCACTCTGCTCTGGAACAAGATAGGGGACTGGACGACACAAAGTCCTGGGAGCAATAGTCATTACAAGGACTTTCCCCGCTGAATCCTCCACAAGCTGGAACAAGGTGCTGAGCAGTGATTAGCCCTTTTATGCCTTTTATGCACAGACCCCAGCATGTGGTCTCCATTGTATTCAACATAAGCCCCTCCCAGGAATCACTGTGCCTGGGAGATAATTGCGTTAAAGACCGGTAAGCTAATTATTTCCCATCTATCTTTCGGGAGCTCCTGCATCCTAAATACAGAGAGCTCCATCTGGCTCTCAGGTAGTGTTTGTTCCCCTTATTCTCCAGCACCTTCTCTCCAGAAAGCGCTCTCTTGGCAGTTTGCAAAGTGGTTCAAAACCCAGGACCAAGTATTCTTGGAACCACACGGTCACCACTGAGGTGACCGGGGACCTATAAAGTCCTCATGATGAAATTAGTTCCATTCCAGTCGTGGATAAGTACCGCTGAGCACCATTCATGGGATTGTTTCATGTGAACAGCTGCCAGGGTGCTAGCATTCGGTTCCATTCAAATGAAGGCAAAGTGCCGAAGCAGGGGCATCCAGGAAGAGCTGCTAATAGCGGCTGGGCCGGGTAACTCCCTAACGGTTTCTCAGACCTGGACCATAGTCAGTGGGCAGGAAGCCAGCTTTCACACTCCTCCAGGAGTTTGTGGCAAACGTTCGTGGGAAGGAGCATTTGTTACACTGATCTTAAAACCCAAAAAAATACTAGAATAAAACAAATTCATTTCTATTTTTCACACTTGTTTATGGAATAAATAAGCAATTGAAATTAAAATAGTTTAAATGTCTTGCCCTTAAAACCAATAAAACACAACGTGGAAACTAATATTTGTTAGATTGTAGCACGATCACTTTGTTGGCATAAAATATCACTCGCTACAAAACAAATGTTAAGATTTTCCACATTGAAAAATCTTTGGCAAACATTTTATGATATGTTCTTTTCCATTTCTTTAGTAAACCTAAATTACTCATGATTCAGTAATTACAGTGAGTTCACAACTGACAAAAAAAGTTCACTTGCACTTAACTTATATTGTACCTGCACCCTCCCTTAATTGTATTTTAATATATTTTTCTTTTATTGCAAAGCTTCTCCAATGTAATATCCCAGTCTAAATGGTTGGAACGGTGAAATACCCGCAGGAACCTCTCTCCTTAACACAGCTATCTTCTTCTTGTTCTATGTATTCAGCTCCTGGTGGTATTCCTGCAAAGAACTTTGTCACTATTGTCATTTTGTGCATTTGGGAATTTACACGGAGGATAATGGATGATAACTCTGCAGGATCTTCAATGGGTGATCTTGATATGTGCCATGAATTGCCATAGCCATTTATTTTGTTTTATATGTTTTGATTGTGTTAAATGCAATGACATTTCAACTCAAAGTTATGTTTTTGTTTTTTTTAATATAGATTTTATCTTAATGGAACACTCAATAGTGACAGTGTTGCATTAATGTTGACATTGCTGGTACCCATCTCCTCTTCTATCTCTCGTTCTTAGCATAGTTTCCACCAACACTAATTAATATCAGAATCCTCTTGCTGATATCCTCATTAGACATGTCCCAGCACTCACTCTAATCATCAAATTGCCCTTCTGTCATCTCAGCACCGACACACAAAAAACCTTTCCCCTCCGGGCACCTTGTCCCCATAGCCAGTACCAGCACTACATCACTGACATCTTTCATAGCAACACACATTAACCATAGCACTATCTCATCTATAACATCACACAATGCAAATTTTTAACTTTTTACTAACTTGGAATTCAAACCTTAAACCCTTTGACTGTTTACATTCCAAGATCCAGCCCTTTGGAGACACATTTTGCATCACTGGCATCTCTCAAACAGCCCACTTTAATTTTGCCTACCTCTTTTCTGATGTCATACTTTCCAATGTTGGTAAGCAGACTTAGGCATGGTGGAAAAATATGGTTCATCCACATTGATTCATTTTTTTTTAATTCTGGTCCAAAATTCTTTCATATGGTGTTTCAGGAAACTATTCAGGAAAACAATTTAGATGAACCAATAGGATGCGAAAATCAGTGTACTGCAAAATATACATATTATGTACATATTTTTATATCTATTTGTAAGGAAAAATTTAATGTGGTGAAACACCAGAGGTAAATGTTAAAATATAACTTTTAATGAAAGACTAATAAAAATGATCCAACCTATGGATGTATGGCAGTGATATACTCTAAAGTGAGACAAGATACAAAACAAAAAGTAGGTAAACAGTGAAATAACTTGTCTGATGACATGAGGAACCAAATATCCAGATAGATAAATAGGTGGCAACCAGGACCAGATTCTAAGATAGAGATAGTGTGTGGCTATTAAGTAACCTGCCACCTGATATCACTGGATGCCAAAAAAACACAAAATAACTGTCAGTCTCCCTCGGTCTGGTGCTCCATGCAAGATCTCACCTTTTGGAGTTTTAATGATCATGAGAACGGTGAGGAATCAGCCCAGAACTACACGGGAGGATCTTGTTAATGATCTCAAGGGAGCTGGGACCATAGTCACCAAGAAAACAATTGGTAACACACTACGACGTGAAGGACTGAAATACTGCAGTGCCCACAAGGTCTCCCTGCTCAAGAAAGCACATGTACAGGCCCATATGAAGTTTGCGAATGTTCAAAATCAGCAGGGGATCAAATACTTTCCCCCCCTCACTGTATGTAAATGTGACAAGGTGGATAACGTGGAGGGAGGTGAGAAGGTAATTGACAAAACTGGTGTAAATAAATGACTGCTGTGTATTTTAACCCCTTAAGACCGCAGGGCGTACTATTACGTCCTCTAATAGGCGGCTCTAAACGCCGCCGGGCGTAATAGTACGCCCTCCGGTCTTTCTGTACTTACCCGGTCGCCGGCGGTCCCACGCCGGCGATCGCGGTGGGGGGGACTCCCAGGGAGCCCCCCGCGGCACGACCGTCCTCCAGGAAGCCCCCCGGCCGTGTGAGAGTGGGGTCCTAGCGAGGACCCCACAATCACATGGCCGGGTATAGCTGGCTTCTGTATTGCCAGCAGGGGGGCTACCTGTAATTACAGGGGGTCCCCCTGCTGGCTGAAAATAAAAGTAAAATAAGTTAAAAGTGTAAAAAAATAAAATTATATATACTTAGATCATATATATATATTATATATATATGATCAAAGTATATATATACACATATATATACACACATGTACACCGTCTAGGTGTATTTTACTATTAATATATATATAATTATATATATATATTAATATCAAATTACACGTACACTGATACTGATTAAATATATATATAATTATTGTTATATATTTATATATATTATAAAAAAAATTAAAATGTAAATACGTTAAAAAATAAAATTACAAAAATATTTAAAAATAAATAATTAAAAAATATATAGATGTGTGTTATTTCGTTCTAACTGTATTGTGAAATTAATATATATATATATATATCAAAATACACATAGAACGAAATAATATATATATTTATACACATAAATATATACGTATATATCACTATATATACCTATATATAAATAAAAATATTTTAAAAAAATTATATAGATATATACATATATATACACATACGTATATATATACATATATTGATTCTACATATATATTTATGTAATATTTTACATAATTAGGTATCTTAATTAATTACAATTAGCAGGACCTGCATGACAACCCATGCCGAAAGTAAAGGGAATTTAATTTGCTAGCACTATATTTAACCCTATAACTTTCCGAGACACCATAAAACCTGTACATGGGGGGTACTGTTCTACTCGGGAGACTTCGGTGAACACAAATATTAGTGTTTCAAAACAGTAAAATGTATTACAACGATGATATCGCCAGTAAAAGTGACGTTTTTGCATTTTTCACGCACAAACAGCATTAAACGGACAATATTATTGCTATGATACTTTTTACTGTTTTGAAACACAAATATTTATGTTCAGTGAAGTCTCCCGAGTACAACAGTACCCCTCATGTACAGGTTTTATGGTGTTTTCAAAAGTTACAGCGTCAAATATAAGGCTTGTGTTTCATTTTTTTCACATTAAAATTTGCCAGATTGGTTACGTTGCCTTTGAGACCCTATGGTAGCCCAAGAATGAAAATTACCCCTATGATGGCATACCATTTGCAGTAGTAGACAACCCAAGGTATTGCAAACGGGGTATGTCCAGTCTTTTTTAGTAGCCACTTAGTCACAAACACTGGCCAAAATTGGCGTTTTTGCATTTTT
This sequence comes from Pelobates cultripes, assembly GCA_933207985.1. Taxonomy (NCBI): domain Eukaryota; kingdom Metazoa; phylum Chordata; class Amphibia; order Anura; family Pelobatidae; genus Pelobates; species Pelobates cultripes. The sequence continues at coordinate 92,269,748 of OW240913.1, forward strand.
CACACACAAACAAATACTAACGCTAACTTTGGCCAGTGTTTGTGACCAAATGGCTACTAAAAAGACTGGACATACCCCATTTGCAATACCTTGGGTTGTCTACTATTGCAAATGGTATGCCATTGTGGGTGTAAATTTCATTCCTGGGCTACTATACAGTCTCAAAGGCAACGTAACCAATCTGGCAAATTTCAATTTCAAATGTAGCGTGCTATATTTGACCCTGTAACTTCCCAAAACGCCATAAAACCTGTACATAGGGGGTACTGTCTTACACGTGAGACTTTACTGAATATAAATATGTGTATTTTATTGCAGTAAAAGCAAACAGTATTATGACATTGACCGTTAAAATGTCATGTAGAACTAAAAAAATCCAAAAAAATCGTATTTTCTCCCATTTTTTTCATATTAAATTATGTTTCATAGCTAAATATTTGATATTAAATGGAAGCCCTGTTTTCCCTGAATAAAATGATATATAATAAGGGTGGGTGCATTTACTATGAAAGAGGTGTATTACGGTTGGACAGACATGTAGCGCAAATGCCAGGTTTTGTTTACATTTTGTTTTGTTCACAACGTGTACATTTGGCTCCGTCCTTAAGGGGTTAAACAATATACCATGACTTATATGATTCACAACAATATCTCAAGGCTGCTGAGATAGCTCAGTGGATTGACTTACTATTATGGGGTAACATCCCCAGGACATACATGAGCACTAGAGTAATCTGAATGTGCCTTTCCTTGTTAAATACTTTGTTGTTATTATTATGGGTTCAATGATTTTGGATACAAAAACACATCCAATGCACATAAACCTTATTAAAATAGCCAGGATACTTTTAATTATCTGAATTAGTTGATGTTATGTAAATATCAATAAGCATACAATTTTATATGTCAATAAAAATTAAAACTATAGCATCAGGAATACGTTTGTATTCCTGACCCTGTAGTGTTCCGTTAAGATAATCAGTTAGATGTGATTAACCCTGGCAGTAAAAGAAATCCTATTACATTTACAATAAGGCCTGTTCTAATATGAAATAAATACAAAACAATATGCCCAACGATATTTAGATCTCTGGTTAGCCAGACTTCACACCTGACTATGTATATCCTTACTTACACATACATTGATACACTGATATAATGTATGTATAACCAGACACCATATCCAATCACTCCAAACTTACATATTCATATACACACATATAGGTGCATCTACCCATTTATCCCACTATATGCATAGTTTGTGTGATATATTTCTAAGACATAAGACTGATATACTTTCCATATAATTCTATTTATAAATCAGTGACATGGGCAGAGCCTGAATATACTATTAAATTATTCATGGATGGTTGTATTTCAATAAATATATCCCATTTTCATATAGTATGGTATATCATCTCTTTCTGTAAAATTGACTCTCTCATATAAAGAGGATTAATTCAGTATGAGTATGTATATATTAATCTAGCTCTTGCACCAGGCATTGCTTAACCCTGTTTCATAGTTTTGTGACCTGGGAGTAACTCTTTTTTTACTTCATGACTAATTCAGGACCAACACACACATTGTTAAGTATTGTTTCTTGAACAATGACCCGGGCAGTTTTATGGGCCTTGTGATTAGTCTCTCTCAATAATCAGCCTTATACTGCAATCATGGCCTACTGAAGGTGTATAAGTTGGCCAAACTACTAGTCTGGACAAAGCATCAATCCAGGTATTGCAGCAACACTCATTCATAATAAAACACTAATTATAACTGATGGTTTGTGGGTATTTGGTTGAAAATGATTGAAGCCATTTTGTCTTCTGCCCTCTGAGTACTTGCATTAAAATGGAGAATCCACCACACCATCTTATATCCTGCATAAAATTTGAATTGTTCTGACACTGGAATGGTAAAGTGTATATGACAGCCTAGGGAGGTGTTTATGGGATGCGAGATGGGGACTATGCATAATGAAATATAAAGGGAATATTTATAAAACTATTACTGTGGAAACAGCACAAACGGTGCATTGGTGATTTGTTCACCTTTACAATCTTGCATCATTTTTTCAGACCATAACACCTCTATATTTCTTCTCTAGTTGCCTATAGAAATGTTTATACTAGTAAAATTGCAGATCATAATGAAAACATGGTTCTAAGCAACCATACTAAAACGTTGGCTTATGCTCTACATATACATTTATATTTTTTTCATTTACTTAGAGGAGCATTTCTCATGCTGTCTGCTGTTATTGAATAGTAGACGATAAACACATTGCTGGTATCTTACTCAGACTTAGTTAAGGCTGAAAAAGCACATATGGTCATACCAGTAAAACACTTTAATAGGATGTCTGGAAGTTACATCAAGCCTTATATCACCCACTCCTCTGTTTTTATCAACGGTGCGTATAAAATTATTCTGTCCAAGCTAAATGTTATTGAGATATAGAATATCTGTTTATTTTCTAAAGTCATTATTGAGCTGTGGGTGACGATATGAAGAACCCACACTTCTCTTTTGATGTATAACTGCTTGTTATTTCAACATAAGCTGTTTTTGGAGAAAACATGTGCTGCCTTATCTGCATGTATATAAATTAAATAGGCTCATTTAGGAATGTCAGGCTTGGTTACAATTTTCATAAGAATATATTACTGAACACTAGACAGTTATATATGTGCGTACATGCCACCATATTTATCTAGGTAAAAGGTACTAATGTATTTGTATTAGTGATACTGGGGGAAAATACAAAATGTTCAGAGATATTCTATCGGCTTCTATCGTTATTTCTCCTTAACTAGCGGTTTACTTTAATAGTACTTGCTCTTGAAATAGGTAAGGCTCATAGTTTAGCCTGCAGCAGGGGAAAACACATGTCATTTGGATCATTGCATTTTGTGTTGTGCCTAGAGTACTTGTCTAGAATGCATTGCAATAACTGCATATGAGGTGCACTTACTAGAAAAGGACATCAACAAAATTAACTCCTATATGGTGGAAGACACATTTTTACACTGGGACCAGATAATGTTTGCTAAAGTAAGAATTCAAAGTGAATTTCAAATTTAAAATTATATATACCAGACAACTGTTATCTCATTCAAAAGCTTTAGCAGTTACCTCACTCTGCAGTCTTAAAATATCAGATAAATATTATTTAAAAAAAATATATATTTACCTGTCTTCTTTCTTATGCTTTTCACAACCTCCCTGGAAGGAGGGAATAGCACTGACCTAACCAATCAGTGTCCTATCCCTAGGAATGTTGAAAAGTGTATTGAGCATGATTGACAGATTTACACATGTGCAGATGGAAGGTTCTCCTGACAGGGGGAGAAGAGAGGTAGTCTGATCTGTGTGATTCATGCAGAGCATGCTGTTGAAGTGGTTACTCCTAACCACGCCATTCATGAATCCATGGTTTAGTGGTAACTGACATACTTTTAATCTTGCTGCATTATCATTATTTGTATTACTATTATTTTATATTGTATTAGGTTGTAAATCACATGCCACTGTGCTGTACAATTTAAAGGATATTAACAGAACAAAATGCAGACATATCAATACAAAAAGACTGGAGGACCTGCCGGTGAGCTCAAAATTAACAGCACTTTCATACAAGGTTCTAGCAAGATAGCTCAGGAGCTTACAAACTAAAGGAAAATAGGAGTGAGAGAATAGGCTGCAAGGAAAACTGAGAGTGATGGCCATACAGAGATGATAATTTCAAGCACTGCTCAAATTGAGAGTGGATCAAGGAGTCTTGGTGAGGATAACAGACACCTGGAGTACAATGCTCTAAAACAGTCGGCAGCCAGGTTTACAAGATGGAATATCCGTTGTAAAGAGAGAAGGGAGAATGTTGTGAGTTTTATTCATGTGATTAACAGTAAGATAGGTGAGATTGAGCAAGAGGTTTTTGCAGTATTGTGAATGTGGTAACAGGGGGGGGCAGTTGGAAGTGTGTGAGTAAGAGAAAGAATGTTGCAATACTGTGGGACTTGTAACCGTAAGGCAAGCATAAAATCAGACAAAGCAGACCAAACATTCCTGGAAAATGATTAGGAGGACCGAAAGATGGCAGATAGAGAAAATGGGGGAGAAACTGAAACATGAAAAGAGATTTAACTAATTGTGCTCTTCATACGAAGACATTTACACAATTAAAACTGTAAGGTAAACAGATTGTATAATATAGCAGGCACAGGAAGCAAAAATGTGTCACTTTTGAATGATGAAGACTTCTGTAAAATAGTTCTTGGGGAGCAGAGGGTGAATGTCTCAATCTTGTGAGTCTTATAATATGGGGACCGGTTGCAAGGGTGAGATTTAGAGGGAGAACATACAAGTACATTTCTGCTCTTTATTAAACACTTTTCTTTTTTTTTTTTTTTATTAAACCCATAATGAATTGTCTCTTTCTATGCGTGCAGATGTTATTCGAGAAGAAAAGATAAAGATATAAAAGTTATGAAACTGATTTCAAGCATCGAATAACTGGCAAGTGGCTGGCCCACCAAGAGTGCATATGTGTGTTTCAACTACCAGGTGACACCAGTGTGATTGTAGATTCAACATGGGATTTAAATGTAAATATTTTATAACTTGTGTCTCAGTCCTCATTTAACTTGAGCTCCCCACCTCTTTCAATTGTTAATTCTTCCTTTTCCCAGTTGCTTTCTGCTCCTCTCTTGTTTGCGCTATGACCCTGCTTTCCATTTCTCTCCCCACATCTTGTCCTTGCACTCTCATCTTATCACAGTTTTGTCAGTCTCTCTTCTGAACTCTCCTCGTGCTCGATATCCTGCTTACACATTTTTTCTTCCATTCTTCCTCGCTCAATTTTATTGCCCGCCAACCTTTTATCCTTGTTTTCTCCCATTGTAATCAATTCTTCACCCCCATTTCATCACTCATACTACTTTCCTAATAATTTATGTATCTTTTATTTATTTTTTCTCCCCTTTCTTGTATGCCCCCCCCCTTTGTGTACATACACACTAGTTTTACACTCTGCCTTTCCATTGTGCACACACCCTCTCTCTACCTCAATGAAACAAACACACATTTTTACACCTGGCTGGAACCTTAGTGATCTAGTGGGCACCTGCTCCAATATGCACTCACTGTCTGCCATTTCTCACATCCACCTGGGCTCACTAGGGATCACACCTACTGATGTCATTACTGTGTCTTAGCTGCTCCCAGCAACCATGACATAGCTTAAATAAATGGATCAATGCTCCAACCAACAGATGACAAAACATTGCACTATTGCACTACTAATGAATAGTGGTGATTTAAAGTGACACATTACGCTGTGTGTCTCACACTTGATTCTCACACCCAATACTGCTGCTTCTATAGTCCCCCTTAGAAATATCAATGGATGGATCTGGATAATTTTTTTTCACAGATTTTATTTACACCTGTCCTGCTGAGAGAATCTCATATATTGAATTTGTGACCATGAATATCATTGCCAGATCCCCATGGTTTTTGAGGTGCATATATGAATTCTACATGTTATTGAGTAAGGTTGAAATATGCTGCCAGAGAGTTCTGTGGAATTCATGTATTCCTGAATAAACTAATCTTGGCAGTGATCTCAAAGGAACATCCTATATCCAAAGTGCTTTTTTACATCACAATTCTGCTCACTATCTGGTATAAATAAATGGTGTCCAAGTAGTGGACAGAGTAGAAATTTAGACACTGTAATGCAATTTATCAAATATCATTGTGACATTGTTCACATGAATGCAAGTTCTTTGTGTGTAAAACCTACATTTTAATGGACCCTGTTCCATATCCTTAGCACCAAGGAAAGCCTGCCTGGACATTTGTGGCTCTGATAAATGTAACCAATTCAGCGCCACAGAAGTGAGAGTTACAATTCGCTGTTCTCTTCTGTAGTGCTGAAAGGGAACAAAAATATTAAAATTCAAACATGTATGGGGTCTGTGAATTTCCACCTCAGTATCCCTGAGAAGGCTTGCAATCTTTATCTGACGCTGGGTGAGTTGATGATTCAAGAAAAACAGACTACTAAAGGAAAGATGGCTAAATCATTTCCCCAGTGAGCCTCTAGAGATGAATTGAGAGGTAATTCCTGATTTCATCTATTTATTGTAATAATGAGGAACCAAATACAATCTAACATTCAGAATAAGATCATTCAATACTTTATGACAGAAAGTATATTCAATGTTGTACTGCAAGATTTGTTTCAGAAGGGTGATGCTGTAACTGTAATAATAATGCACCAAATATGTCAATACACCAAGAGATGGCTGGGCTTTTCCTTTCCTCTCGCCCCACCACTTGCCCGCTTAATCATGTCCAGTCTCATCAGATCTCTCTCCTCTTGTCTTGTGCCTTCCTTAACACATATCTTCAACTGCTCTCTCTCTTCTGGTCTTGTCCCTGCTGCCTTTAAACATGCTACTGTAGTACCTATCTTAAAAAAAACCCATCTCTTCACCCGTCCTCCCCTTCTAACTATCGTCCTATATCTCTGCTCACTTTTTCCTCAAAGCTTCTGGAAAAACTTGTCTTTACTCGTCTGACTTGTTTCCTCGATTCCAACTCTCTCCTTGACCCTCTTCAGTCTGGGTTCCGTCCCCCTCCACTCTACTGAGACTGCTCTTATTAAAGTCACTTACGACCTAATCACAGCTAAATCCAAAAGGCACTACTCCATACTAATTCTTCTTGACCTCTTTGCTGCCTTTGATACTGTTGACCATATTTTCCTTCTCAAAACTCTTCAATCACTCGGTCTGTGACACTGTCCTCTCTTGGTTTTCCTCCTACCTCTCCCAACGCTCATTCAGTGTCTCCTTTTCTAATGATACATCCTCCATTTGTCCTGTCTCTGTTGGAGTCCCCCAAGGCTCTGTACTTGGACCCCTTTTATTTTCTCTTTATACTGCCTCTCTTGGTAAAGGTATTACCTCATTTGGATTCCAATACCACCTGAACACTGATGACACTCAGATATACCTCTCCTCCCTAGACCTCCTCTGCCATCCTGCAACATGTCCCAAATATTATCCCTTAATAGCCCTTCAAATATTTCCCCAGTCACAGAAGTTAAGCTCACATATCTATAATTTCCAGGCAAGGATTTTGAACCCTTTTTAAATATAGGAATGACATCTGCCTTCCTCCAATACTCCGGTACAATACCTGAAACAAAAGAATCTTGAAAGATTAAATACAGAGGTTCACTTATTTCCCCACTTAGCTCCTTAACCACTCGTGGGTGAATACCATCAGGCCCCGGAGCTTTATTTACATTAATTTTCTTTAACTGCTGTAGCACCTTGTCTCGAGTCATCCAATCACAAGTTATCTGCAAGTTTTTTGCAGCAATCATTTGCATATCTCTTGCCATAGGATCCTTCAATATATACTGAAGAAAATAGTTATTTAAAATGTATGCCTTTTCCTGGTCTTCATTAACAAACAGACTCTCTGTTTCCAGTGTAGCTACACTTTCATTTTTATTAAATTTTTTTAGAAATGATGTACACATTTTTGGGGTTGGCTTTGCACTCTTTGGCTATCAGTTTCTCATTTTCTAGTTTAGCCACTTTAATTGCCTTTTTGCATGCATTATTGACTTCCTTACATCTTATATAGGATGCCTCTGATTTGTCCGATTTAAATGTTTTAAATGCCCTTTTATTATTTTTAATCTTTTAATTCTCTACTAAGCCATATTGGTTTCAATTTGTTTCTTTTATATTTATTACCCAATGGTACATCATGAGACATATACCTTTCTAATATTTATTTGAAGAGTTTCCATTTATCCTCAGTGTTTTTTTCACTAAGGAGTTTATGCCAGTCGATATGTTGTAGAGCTGCCCTAATCTTATTGATATTGGATTTTTTAAAATTATACGTTTTAGTATACCCCACCTGCTTTTGCTTTTTTGAGTTTATTTCAAAATATTACCGTATTGTGATCACTATTTCCCAAATGCTCCCCTACTTGATCTGTGAATAAAAATAAATAAATCAACCTTTAATGACTATCTGCTAGCCATTAATCATTTTTCTCCATCAAATATCTCTCTTTTTTTAGTGCCACAGGCGGAATTCAAAATCATGAATCAAAACAAACATGTTCAGGAATTGTACATTTAATTTGGTTTGTGATTTGGCTCGGAGTTCAGGAATTCGACCGATCACCAATCAGCTCAGATTTTGTCCAATTGCAGTTTAGCACTTGTCAGCTTATAAACCAATTATTTTATTCTTTAATAGTGTTGAGTACATTTTGTTTTCCTGAGCTGTATATAGTCTTTATTCACTGATCTATCTATCTATCTATCTATCTATCTATCTATCTATCTATCTATCTCTATCTACCTATCTACCTATCTACCTATCACTATCTATCTATCTATCTATCTGTATGTCTATACCAGTTTGTCTGTCTGTCTATCTTTCTATACATCTAGATCTAAAAATAGATGTGTGAGATATTTTATATTATATTTACAGAAACAAAAACACTCACAGTTAAAATATGAAAGCCCTGCCCAATTATATTTTGGTATGTTTCAGCATAATGATTTCCACATTTTTGTTTTGTTTTTAAATTTATTACAGGAACATTTTTAAAATATAAAAAAATACTAAACTTTCTTCATGTTTTAAAGGAAACAGTTTGTGGTTGGAAAAAATAAAGTCACAATGTGTTATTGAGGAAGACGAGAGTGGAGAAAGTATCCTAATTGGGAAGATTTAATATTTATAATAACCAGCTAACCAGAGTTGTTGAAAAGTGTCTGTGTGAGATTCCCATGGTGGAGTCTTTGCAATCCTTAAGAGAATGTGGTTTACCCACATAGGATGTGAATGTTAAGTCTGGGAACAGTCATATTTTGCTACTACAGCCCACACACAGCTAAGCCGTACAAATGGGGAGAATATTAGAACTGCTTAAATCTATAAATATAAAGTTTGGGAAGATCCCTGTCTCTTGATTATATGTTTTGGCCTTGATCTGCATTTTCATTATGTCCCTTTAACATACTAATATGATATAATAGGCATAACTGAAACATGGTGGGATGAGACACATGACTGGGCAGCTAACTTAAATGGGTACACGTTATTTAGGAAGGATAGGAAAAACAAGAAGGGTGGTGGGGTATGTTTGTATGTCAAACATGATTTAAAGCCAAATGTTAAGCAAATGGAATGCGAGGAGGATAATGTGGAAGCTTTATGGGTAAATATCTGCTTGGGGGAAAAGAAGGGAAACCAACTATTGGTTGGGATATGTTATAAACCACCTAATGTTAATATTGACGAGGAACAACAGCTGTCTGAGCAAATTGAGAAAGCTGCAAATCTGGGTAACACTTTAATTATTGGAGATTTTAATTACCCGGATATAAATTGGGACAGAGGGACTAGTGCCTCAGCAAAGGGAATTAGGTTTTTAAACTTGTTAAATGACACCTTCATGTCACAACTTGTACAAGCACCAACTAGAATGGATGCTTGTCTGGACCTGGTTTTAACAAACAACGTTGATCTTTTGACCAACATTCAAGTAGGTGAGCACTTGGGAAATAGTGATCACAATATAGTGTCCTTTGAAATAAACTCAAAAAAACAAAAGCACATGGGGAATACTAAAACATATAATTTTAAAAAGGCCAATTTCAATAAGTTAAGGGAAGCTTTACAATATATTGACTGGCATAAACTCTTTAGTGAAAAGAACACTGAGGATAAATGGATCATCTTCCAACAAATATTACAAAGGTACATTTCTCAGTATGTACCGTTGGGAAATAAATATAAAAGAAACAAATTAAAACCAATGTGGCTTAGTAGAGAAGTAAAACAAGAGATTACAACTAAGAGAAGGGCATTTAAAGCATTTAAATCGGACAAATCAGATGCATCTTATAAAAGATATAAGGATGCAAATAATGCGTGCAAAAAGGCAATTAGACTTGCTAAACTTCAAAATGAAATAATGATAGCTGAAGAGAGCAAAACCAACCCCAAAGCATTTTTTAAGTACATAAATTCTAAAAAAAAACAAAATGAAAGTGTAGGTACACTAAAAACTGAAACGGGGGTGTTAATTAATGAAGACCAGGAAAAGGCAGGAATTTTAAATAACTATTTCTCCTCCGTATATATTAAGGAAGAACCCATGGCAATAGATGTGCAAATGATTGCTACTAAAAACTTGCAGAATAATTGTAATTGGTTAACTCAAGACAAGGTGCTGCAGCAACTAAAGAAAGTTAATATAAACAAAGCTCCAGGGCCTGACGGTATCCATCCACGTGTACTTAAGGAACTAAGTGCAGAAATAAGTGAACCTCTGTTTTTAATCTTTCAAGATTCTTTTCTTTCAGGAAGTGTTCCGGAGGTTTGGAGGAAGGCAGATGTGGTTCCTATATTCAAAAAGGGTTCAAAATCCTTGCCTGGAAATTATAGACCTGTGAGCTTAACTTCTGTGGCTGGTAAAATATTTGAAAGGTTATTAAGGGATAATATTCAAGAATTCCTTGAGAAGAACATGGTTATCAGCAAAAATCAGCATGGTTTCATGAAGCACAGGTCATGTCAAACTAACTTGATTGCGTTCTACGAAGAAGTAAGTAGAAGTATAGATCAGGGTGTTGCCGTGGATGTGATCTATTTGGATTTTGCCAAGGCATTTGATACAGTTCCACACAATAGATTAGTGTTCAAACTCAAGGAAATCGGTCTAGATGAAAATGCTTGTTCTTGGGTAGAACATTGGCTTAAAAACAGAGTACAAAGAGTTGTCATTAATGGTAAATTTTCAAGCTGGACAGAGGTGGCAAGTGGTGTCCCTCAGGGGTCTGTTCTGGGACCCCTTCTATTTAACATGTTTATAAATGATCTTGAAGACCGCATTGAAAGTCATGTTTCAGTGTTTGCAGATGACACCAAACTTTGTAAAACAATACAATGTGAGCAAGATATTACTTTGCTGCAGAGGGATTTAGATAGACTGGGGACTGGGCACTCAAATGGCAGATGAAATTTAATGTTGAAAAATGCAAAGTTATGCACTTCGGCGTAAAGAATACACAAGCAACGTATACCCTTAATGGAAGCGAATTAGGGATAACAACACATGAAAAGGACTTGGGAATTGTTATAGACAACAAACTATGCAACAATGTGCAATGTCAATCAGCAGTGGCCAAGGCCAGTAAGGTATTGTCATGCATGAAAAAGGGCATTCATTCTCGGGACAAGAATATAATTTTGCCTCTTTATAAATCACTGGTAAGACCCCATATTGAATATGCTGTGCAATTTTGGGCACCTGTTCTAAAGAAGGATATTATGGCACTAGAAAAAGTGCAGAGGCGGGCTACAAAATTAATAAAAGGAATGGAACATATCGGCTATGAAGAAAGGTTAACAAATTTAAACCTATTTAGTTTAGAAAAACGTCGCCTGAGAGGGGATATGATAACATTATACAAATATATTCGGGGCCAATACAAACCATTGTGTGGAAATCTATTCACAAACCGGACTTTACATAGGACACGAGGCCATGTGTTTAGACTGGAAGAAAGAAGATTTCGTCTAAGGCAAAGGAAAGGTTTTTTTACTGTAAGAACAATCAGAATGTGGAATTCTCTGCCTGAGGAAGTGGTTTTATCAGAGTCCATACAGATGTTCAAACGGCTACTAGATGCATACTTGCAAGAACAGAATATTCAAGGATATAATCTTTCAATGTAGGGTAATAACTGCTTGATCCAAGGATAAATCTGACTGCCATTCTGGGGTCAAGAAGGAATTTTTTTCCTAGTTTGTTGCAAAATTGTGCTTCAAACTGGGTCTTTTTTGCCTTCTTTTGGATCAACAGCAAAAAACAAATGTGAGGTAGGCTGAACTTGATGGACGCAAGTCTCTTTTCAGCTATGTAACTATGTAACTATAACTAACTATGTAATAGTCAATCTCTTCCGTGCACAGCTATCTCAAACTTTAATATATTCATTTTATTTTAAAGAAGACATTCATTTCTGTGTTCCTGTTGATCCAAGAGGTAACAAAAAAAGAGTACTTTGATGCAATTTTCAGTTTTAACTCAGAAGTTATTTTTATCAACCTCTATAGTTATAATTTATTATCATTGATAAACTTTTGTAGTCACATATACCTTTAAAAACGTTTAGAACAATGCTTAAAGGCATGTGTTAAAAAATGATAGTGTTCAGCATTTTAGAAAGCACTAATTAACAAACCATTCGTCTGTTGGAACAGTGTTACCAAACTTCCATCTGACATACTATGAAACGATTTGTATAGTAACGTTTTGTTAAAAGGCACTTACTATCTACTAGTGTGGACCAGCCTCTATTTTTTAATTATATGTTGTGTATATGTGTGCTTAGTATCACAAGTTGTGTGGTGTAGTTGGTCTCTTCTGTCCTCTGAGACCTTTTAGTAACAAGTACCTTCATTAAAAGTTAAGTTTTATCTCAATATACATTTTTTCTTTAGCATTCCATTTTCTGTTGTATCAGATTGTGTATCCTCCGCTCCTCTTTTTTTGTTTTCTACTCTACTACAGGGGTTATCCCCCATGAAGGAGGTATGCACAGGCAGTAATTATTATTTCTTCTTCTCTCTTTTATTTCTCATAGTATATGAATAAAACATTTCCGAAATGGTGGTTGTGAAGGAATACCCCATCACTTGGTTCGGCACCTTTCGTTTATGGATATCCGTTTATTTTGTTCGTGCCCACCTGGTTCGGTTCCCAAACAATGTCCTCATTAGGACATGGAACACTAAGAATCCAGTATGAAAACCGCAATTGATAGAATGCCCCACTGGGTGGCCGCCATTTTGTGCAACCAAATACAGGCAACCAAACATAGACCTGCTGCCCATTCAAGTTCCCAACCACCTATATGAATGCCGTTCGGGAGATATGAACTACCGAATGAGGGGAGCATTCTACACTTAGAAGAATTTACATACAATTTTGTACAAATAAAACATGAATGGAGTCTGGCCCTTGCCACAATTTCCCTGGAACTATTTTGGGATTCGACCTCGTGGCAGGCTGGTCAAAACCTCCCCGTGATGGCAATTTAAAACTACTGTACCGATCTGAGTGATTTTTGGATATGATGTCACTCAGATCAGGGCTATCTAGGGATGTGATTTGGGGGGTACTTTTGGGGTGTTTGAAAATTATGTTTTTCTGTACCTGGAGATAATTGAGTTTGTACAGTTCCTGACTCAATTATCTCTCAGGCACAGAGGAGGAGTTTCCTACATGTATAAATTCTGTGAATGTGTTTGCACAAAACAGTTCTACTCCCAGGATTAAGCCTCGGCTCATGTGTGGGGGGGTATGCGATACTGGCGATATTTTACTTCAGGATTATTGGAGCTGTAATATTTGGGGAAAAGGGAATCCGTAGCGGCGATATATTGGCGGACCACCACAGTGGTCCTACTGGTGGGATAATACTGGATTCTGCCTTCACCCCATAGAATCTTTTGTGGTGGTGGTGTTGTTGCTATTCTTCCTATTGGTTTGTTGGTGTTTAAAATGGGGACTATCGCTATGTAAAAGTTGAAATATTTGCAAAAAGAATGTAAACCTTATGAAAACCTCAAGTGTTTTAGTTTAGATGCTTTATATCAATTAATTATTGTCTATGGTGTAAGCAATGTGTGAATGGTTATGGCTATATAAAGAATTACAAAAAAACAAACAAACCGGATTCCCGTTCGGTGTTCGGTGGAGGTGCATTATTTACAGTTCCTGTATCCTGTGCACTATGCACTGTGCAAAGATACAGACCAGCATCCAACCATAAAACATGTTTCTTCTCTGGATAAAGATTGATGCTGAAGGTGAAGGGAAGGTATGTGGGTTTTAATTGGATAGATACGCAAAACACATTTATTTCCTTTGATTATAGAGTTGGTTTGAAAGGAGTTAATACTGAAGCAACAGCAATTATATTGTGTGGTATAAAATGAACATATTCTAGCATTCCAAGCATGATTCTACCACCTCCCATATTCTGTCAACATAAACTTTTCTTCCCACTTGGATTCACAGCATGAATTGTTATTTATTACCTGTTGCCTTTTCAGGATTGTTGCACATAAAACATTGCCAAGACCCTGTTTCCTCACTAAATCCAAAAAGATCAAAAAACCTCACTTCTTCCAGATGCAGATGAACAAGTTCCAGATCCTACAACCAGACATAAAATGAGCATTATTAATTTTAAATGAAAAACATTACATAAAAATAAAAAAAATACATGATTAAAAAAAATGCTAATGCTTTAAAATGAAAAAAATAAACGTTTCTACTATTGGATCAGTTTAGATGTGAGCATGCCCAAACTATATTCGATACCTGTTATCTTTGGTTTTCTTTCAAGAACACTTTATATATAGCAATTCTTATTTTTTTCCACCAGGTATACTATACGGGTCTTGGAGGCAGACCCGTATAGACCGGACCACCCTTTCACTCCCACGTATCCACGAAAGCAACTCCCACACTGGAGTTATCCCCAGCCTAGAAAACATGGCATATGGAGGTGGGAGGCTCTATCAATTTATGTGCATAAGACTACTAATTAATCATCCCACAGGGGAAGAGCGGCATGTGGGACAGAGATCCAATCATAGAATCTTTGAATGGAAGGAGCAGTGTGAGAAAAAGGGAGCTTATCTTCTTCATATTGAAGGCATCAATGTAATTGTGGAATATATACTGACATGCGTAATAACATATGTGTACAGGATCTGACAACCAGGTAGTGTTTTACCATTGCCTGTAGTGTGTACCAAGTAAATGGACAGTTAGGAACATACACACATGGTGTATTATATATAATAGCCAGATATAATTGCAATCCCTGAAAGTGGCACAGACTACGTTGCTGCTAGTGGTCTGTAGTGGGTGGGAATACCCACTTGTGAAATAGTGATCACTAAATTAGATAGGTTAGATTACCGTAGGTAATAAAGGGGAGTAAGAAGACACATTATTAATGGTACTCCCCTCACTTAGCAAGAGCCAGATTTAGTGGCCTCAAGCAGAATGGTCAAATTGAGCATCGTCACTTCCCATCAAAATTGCATGACTGAACTTCTGCTTTTGGCAATGTCCCTGTGACATCATTGCTGATAGGGCTATTGTGGTCACATTGTCAGTGTTATATAACACACACAGAGCAGCTGCTAATATATGTCAGACTCTATCGCAGAGCTCAGAAAAATAGTGTGTGGGGGGAACAAGGGTGTCAACAGGTGGCAACATTAGGGATCCCCTGGTAGTATGAGATCCATCTGAAAATACCCATAGTGGATGTTAATTTATATAATTTATATACTAAAAAACAAACAGACACACAAGCAATTGTCTATTTGTTTTGGATTTGATGATCACTATGAAAAGTACAATCTCTGCATATTTATTTTTGAAAATGTTAAATCTCAAAACCTACTGTGTGCCTTCATTCGTGTGACTTTCATGTACTTAAACATCTGGATACAGTTTCTATATGTGGAAAGCAGATAGCACAGGTAGCCCCCTACAGGGTTTCACTAGTTGGCATAAGGTCAAGATAAAACATGTAACATGCACGTAATGGCACTACAACCCAGTTAATAAAACAAGGAAAGACTTTTTTTTATCTTAATGTTTTTTTTGGATTAGACAATGGATTACAACAGCAAGATGGGCTTATGTGAAAGGAATTATGACTCACTCTTCGTAACAAGGTTCAATAATTAAAATACGGGAAACCACATTAAAGCAGAGTAAAGATCTAAATGTAATAAGATAATTCTTGCCAGACCCTCTCAAATAATGCCCAGTCAGCCAATAAAATCACTTAACAAATCTTCCATTCCCCTTATTGATATATTTCCATTTATGGGCTACTAGATTATATTAGCAGAGATAAGCATGTCTGCTCATTGAAAATACTTTTTAGATGCCAATTGTAGTTCTACTAGTATTACTAGAGTAAGGTTTTTTTCTTCACATTGAGGTTACTATTTTACAAAAAGCCCTAAGTTGGGATTGATATTATATTTTTGCAAAAGCTCAGATTTAACTACGACAAGCCTGGGTATATACGGTATAACAAATTGAAATTGACTGGAATGTTGGCACTGCTTTTCAGAAACAGGCCACGATTTTCTGCATAAGGTTTTCAAACGATTTAATATTTTTTGGTACACTTTTAAAAATATTTTTTTCTAAATATTACAATATCAAAAACATATCATATATATTTAAAATATATCAATATATATAATAATAATCTAAATATTAAAATATTAACTCAATTCCATCACTAGAAATCTATGAATCTTTGACCATAACGCTGATTATGAGTACGAATTACCATTATTATGATTAGTACAAAGCTTTATTATGCATTGATGGTAAATTAATTTTTTTTTTAAATCTGCACATAGACATTTTTTTTTAAAAGTTACAGTTTAATCTATCTATTACATAAACCTTGGAAAAATATAGGAATTGGAAGGAATTGAAGTGCCACCTGGACTAATTTTTCTGAATACTTCCAATGTATCTCACTACAGTTATATGTCAAACTTCCAATTCTACTTTGGTTTTCAAGCAAAACCTGCAAATTTTACTGATTAGTTACACTCCACCAGAAAGAATTTAATTTCATGGGTTTCTGAAAACTCAAGGGTTTTCTCAAATTAGTTCTGTTAAGACTGTATGTTTTTAAACCTTGACACTTTTCCACTTACAAAATTCCATAGCAGAAAGCCTTCTTATTTGCAAAATATAATTGGAAAGGCAGATATTAAGTGTCTGAAGAACTAATTATTGCCAGGAATAGTTTCTCTTCATCCCTTGGAGAAGTCCATAACAATAAGTAAAAACATACCAACCGGTAAGGTTTACCTGGTTTACCTATAGCCGTCTATTGACCTTTGCCTACTAGCCAAGAGCTGTTAAACTGATTCTGTAGCATTCATATAAAAACAGGCAATCTACAATTTTTATAACAACTATGAGTGTCATTAAGTATTAATGTAATTAAGTTCAAGTTGAGATATAATATCTTATGTTAATATTAAACATAATTAAGTTCACATAACTAGGGTGTTACCACACACAATGTATGAGCCTGGCCATTAGCCTTTCCAATGTCAGAGAACCCTAGTTCATATTTGCTATTCATGAACATCATTAATCATTTTTACTATTCTGATCACACCCTATAGTCACCTCTGTCTAGTCACTTTTACTTACTTGTCTCAAGCGTCAACATTTTCTTACAAAACATAAGTCAAATGATTCTATGGGCCACTATTAATGATCCATTTTGTAGAAATATTTGCAATATTACAAAAGGCTTAGAAGCTTAAGGCTAGAAGTAAACACTCATTTTCCATATTGGTAACTATGTAACATCAATTGTGTATAGTTACTTGTAGAACAACACAGCAATATGTGTTGTACAAAATAATACAATATAATTCAAATCATCGATGAGATATTTCTATATTATATATATTTCTATATTTTATTTAAATAGATATATTTTTATGTACACACATATACACACACACACATGTGTGTGTGTATGTATATCTATTGTTTACTAAACGGGAATTTAAAGTGAATTCAAAAAGAATTAAAAATGTAAGACAGAGTAGCTGAAATGAAAGCACAACTGAGTTAGAGAATATTTCCAGTTTGGCTATTTTGACCTTAAATTTGAAATTCAGTTTGCATTCACATTGAATTATCAGTTTGGTGACTAACACTGTTTATCTCTCCCTCTCTCTGTATATATTTTACTTTGTAGCACTAGTAATATTCCTGTTTATTTATCTTTGACATTTAAGTCTTGATTGCCCTTTGAAAATGGTTGTCCTAGACTTTTTGTTGGAGTTCATTAACATTAAAGGGACACTGTAGGCACCCAGACCACTTCAGCTAATTGAAGTGGTCTGGGTGCTGTGACCCTTTTGCACTTAGTTCCAGAGAAATGCAATGTTTACAATGCAGCTCTAAGTCTGCCCTCTGTGGCTGTCTACCAGATTCCAATTGAATAATGTTTTTCCTATGGGGAGGTCTAATGCGCACGCGGCCATTGGAGTTGCTTGGGCAGAGCCTTACCCAGCGCCGAGGGACATCAGCGCTGGATTCTGGTAAGTGGTTGAAGGGGTTTTAACCCCTTCAGTGCTGAGGGGCCAAGGGGGCCTGAGGGAGGGGGGCACTACAGGAACCTATAGAGCCAGGAAAACGGGTTTATTTTCCTGGCACTAGAGGATCCCTTTAATAAATTTATATGCCAATTTCTAAGCCAATTTAAAGAAAACAAAACAAAACAAACCATTCTACAAGTTATAATTAACCCCTTAGCGACCGATGACGGTCCTGAACCGTCATCGGCATTTTTGCCTTGAGGACCGATGACGGTCCTGAACCGTCCTAACGGTCTGGGGGTACTTACCTGATCGCCGTCGTTCCCCCGGTGGCGATCAGTGTTCCTCCGGTTGTGGGGAGACTGCCTGCAGCCCAGACAGTCTCCCCACACTGATTTAGGACCCCTGTGGCCATGTGATCGCTTAACACAGCGATCACATCGTCACAATGGGTGTCCATGTGTCTGCCTGCAGGGGGACTGTCTGTGCTGACAGGCAGTCTCCCTGCTAATGTAAAATCAAAAATAAAAATAAAGTTAATGGTAATAAAAAAAATAATAATTATATAGGTGTATATATGATATATAGACATATAATATATCTATATAATATATGTCTATATATCATCTATATAATGCCATACTAAGTGTATTTTTATATTAATATGTACTTATATTAATATAAAAATACACTTATAATTAAATTACACATGTATATATATAATATATATAATAACTATATATATTGTATATATATATTATTATAAAATATAAATAATAAGTAATTTAAATTAAATAAAAATTTTTTAAAATAATAATAAAAATTAAAAAAAATTATATATCTATATGAAATTTTATTCTAACTGTATTTTAAAATTAATATATATATATTTATATCAAAATACACTTAGAATGAATTTGTATATATATCTATGTATATAAAAATAAATAAAAATAATAAGAAATATACATATGTCCATATACAAAATTACATAAATAATTATATAAATATACACATAGACTTCAAATATATAAATATGCATATATATTTAAATTCTACGTGCGTATTTATGTAATAGTTTTACATAATTCAGTAATTTTATTGATTGCAATTTAAGGGACCTGCCTGCCAACCCAGGCCGAAATTCCAGAGAATTGAATTTGCTAGCACTGTATTTTACCCTGTAACGTTCTACGACACCCTAAAACCTGTACATGGGGGGTACTGTTTTACTCGGGAGACTTCGCTGAACACAAATATTAGTGATTCAAAACAGTAAAACATATCACAGCGATGATATTGTCAGTGAAAGTGACTTTTTTTGCATTTTTCACACACAAACAGCACTTTTACTGATGATATAATTGTTGTGATACGTTTTCCAGTTTTTAAACACTAATATTTGTGTTCAGCGATGTCTCCCGAGTAAAACAGTACCCCCCATGTACAGGTTTTATAGTATTTTTGAAAGTTACAAGGTCAAATATATGGGTCAAATATTTTTACATTGAAAATGGCCAGGTTGGTTACGTTGCCTTTGAGAGCGTATGGTAGCCCAGGAATGAGAATTACCCCCATGATGGCATACCATTTGCAAAAGAAGACAACCCAAGGTATTGCAAATGGGGTATGTCCAGTCTTTTTTAGTAACCACTTGGTCACAAACACTGGCCAAAATTAGCGTTCAATTTAGTTTTTTTACTTTTTTCACACACAAACAAATATGAATTCTTACTTTGGCCAGTGTTTTCGACTAAGTGGCTACTAAAAAAGACAGGACATACCCCATATTGAATACCCTGGGTTGTCTACTTTAAAAAAAATATGTACATGTGGGGTGTTATTCAGAGATTTATGACAGATAATAGTGTTACAATGTCACTATTGATAAATTTAAAAAAATTATGTTTTGAAACCGCAATATTCTACTTGTACCTATAGCCCTATAACATGCAAAAAAAAGCAAAAAAGCATGTAAACACGGGGTATTTTTAAACTCAGGACAAAATTTTGAATCTATTTAGCAGTTTTTTTAATTCGCTTTTGTAGATGAGTAAAAGATTTTTCAAGTAAAAGTCAAAAAACATGTATTTTTTTCAATTTTTCATCATATTTTTTTATTTTTTTTAAATTAAAATACATGAGATTATATAAATAATGGTATGTAAAGAAAGCCCCTTTTGTCCTGAATAAAACAATATATAATTTGTATGGGAACAGTAAATGAGAGAGCGGAAAATTACAGCCAAACACAAACACCACAAAAGTGTAAAAATATGCCTGGTCGCAAATGTACAACATCGCAAAAACAGTCCAGTCCTTAAGGGGTTAAACTGTGACTGTTGTGTAAGTAAGAAAGTTGTAGCCATTTAATGAAACATATTGTTAATGAAAGCAAATCAATCTGAAATGATGAAAGATGTCCAAACTTCAACAAAGACATTAAGATAAGTTGAATTAGTGTAAAATGAAAGTGATATTATAACATGTCATTAGAGTCTGGTGCCAAACAGAGAATTGGAATCCATTTAATGTCAACAATTGTAACCACTGACTACATTTTCAGATAAGCAAAGAAACAAAGAGTGTTTGTGATATTGTGAACATTAATGGAAACTTTTTTAAATATACTAAGAGTCTTTTTAAAAACTAACCACAAACTAACAAACATTTAGAAAAAATATTGATTTGTAAAATGTAAATGTATTTGACAGCCCAACTCTGCTCCACTGTTAAATGTGTTGTTTCTCTTGGCTACAAAAAAATAAACTTCATCCAAAATGGCCTGTCAAGTAAGATTTATTGATGTCACTCTTTGATTAAAGAGATACTGTGGAGGCAAGAGAAATAAGTTTGTCCATGGGGAAATAGCCAACTCAATGTCGAATGATATTACCAGAGGGATGAGGTGTACCCTGGTACTTAATAAAAACTACTGCCACATGGAAAAAGTGGCAGTAAGTTTTATTAAGTACCAATTTCTATGGCAAAGAAGAGGCATTTAGGGTGTTTATGCCTTTGCAAGCCTATACTGTGTGGATAAATAAGTTAGGGCAAAGAACATTTTTGCACTGAAAGTTACAGAAAATTACTAGTATGCATTGATTTAGAGGTATTATCCACTAGTCATGCTTGCTGAATTAATCTGAAGTGGACATTATACTAGATTGAAGCTGGTTAACAGATTTGTTTCTGTGGGATATCATGGAACATCACGTAAACTGCCATAATTAGTTTTAAGCATGGTTTGTGCTATAATGATACTTAACACCACAAAGTTGCCATTGGCCATCAAATGGAAAAATTCGGACAGGGCCTAGGTGACTGAAAGTCCAAGGAGAGCTAATGGCCTAAGGTGTTCTGACTTGACAGCTTTTTATTGTTTTGTCTAAATCCATTTTACTTATGTTGATGGCTGTGGCCATAGTTAGAAAAGATAAAGCAAGAAAATGGGGGATGGGTCTGCACCACTGTGCACAACAGATAATGATATTAAGTCCAATGGGATCAATATCGTTGTATCCAAAGTTCTACTTTATAAGGTATCCAGAAGATGTCAATGACGTGGAGGATAATCCAAATATATAAAAATAGCAGAGTTGTTACTTACAGTTGACAGAGCTTAATCCAGCTCTGGTGTGAATGGCTTACAGCGGTATCATCCCCGCTTGCAGGATATACGGCAAGTGTCCTCTTCTATGTAGTGGCAGGTAACCAAGTTGGAAATAAAAATGGAAACAATAATGGTGCAGTATGTTCCACACATGCGATAAAAGATATAAAATATAATAGATACACTCACATTCGGTAGAGCTTCAGCTAGCTCTAGTTTGTTAGGCGTGCAGCGGTATAATCCCCGCTTGTAGGATATGGGATGAGTGATCTTGACGCGAATATCAGTAGCTCAGAGAGAAGATAAAACAGCGATAGTGCTCTCAAAAGCAAAATCTTCTCTCCGAGCTACTGATATTCGCGTCAAGATCACTCATCCCATATCCTACAAGCGGGGATTATACCGCTGCACGCCTAACAAACTAGAGCTAGCTGAAGCTCTACCGAATGTGAGAAGCTCTACTCTCAAAAGCACTATCGCTGTTTTATCTTCTCTCCGAGCTACTGATATTCGCGTCAAGATCACTCATCCCATATCCTACAAGCGGGGATTATACCGCTGCACGCCTAACAAACTAGAGCTAGCTGAAGCTCTACCGAATGTGAGTGTATCTATTATATTTTATATCTTTTATCGCATGTGTGGAACATACTGCACCATTATTGTTTCCATTTTTATTTCCAACTTGGTTACCTGCCACTACATAGAAGAGGACACTTGCCGTATATCCTGCAAGCGGGGATGATACCGCTGTAAGCCATTCACACCAGAGCTGGATTAAGCTCTGTCAACTGTAAGTAAGAACTCTGCTATTTTTATACATTTGGATTATCCTCCACGTCATTGACATCTTCTGGATACCGTATAAAGTAGAACTTTGGATACAACGATATAGATCCCATTGGACTTAATATCATTATCTGTTGTGCACAGTGGTGCAGACCCATCCCCCATTTTCTTGCTTTGTCTATTTATTTCCAGGGACATTAGAGGGAGTCCTTGTTTGGGACTGCTGCTTTCCTGATTAGCGCTGACTCCTACTCCTTGTTTTGTTATAGTTAGAAAAGTTGCTAAACAACCTTGTGCCAATCTAGTGCCTGTTGTGTAAGGACCTGGTGGGGTCAGCCATTGGCATGGTTGGATGGAAATAGAGTATCTCTAAAACTAACATATTGACCCAACAATGAAACTACAAAGCTGCAAGAGGATTTATTAAGAAGGAAATTTAGCATTAATTGGCTACATGAAAATCTCTCTCAAGAATGTCTTTGCCAGGTGCACAACTTGCAATAGCATAAATGTCTCATTCAGCCAGAGAGATATGTGGAGCTGATACATGCACAATCCTCTTGCAGTAAAGATAACTAAACATTAAAGACTCATTATTTTTTTTATTTTCCAAATAATTTTTATTGAAAGATTTTGCAGATTTTACAAGTAATAAAAAATATATATTAGGGGAGGGGAAAGGAAGGGAAAACTTGGAAGTGGCAAAAAGGGGGTATCCATCCATTATAACAGTAAGAATGTTAATGTACAAGGCACTTAAGTTGAAAAACATTCCATAACAAGTTATTAAAGGTTAGATGTTTTTTTGACATCGGTTTCCCATTGATCCCAGTGGTATTTTAATTGTGCAAATATATGTGTGTTATTTCTATGTGATAATTCGTATGATTTGTTTTCTAGTGTTAGTGTGTCTTTAACTGAGGGTGTGTTTTTAGAGTTCCAATATCTAGGTAGGCATGTGGTTGCAGCTATCAGAACATGGCCTACTATAATCCTATCAATTTTACTGATGGATTCAGGAAATTTTTTAAATAGAGCCAGTTCAGATGTGAAGCTACCTATGTTGCTGTTCACCTTAATAATTAACCCCTTAAGGACGGAGCCAAATGTACACATTGTGAACAAAACAAAATGTAAACAAAACCTGGCATTTGCGCTACATGTCTGTCCAACCGTAATACACCTCTTTCATAGTAAATGCACCCACCCTTATTATATATCATTTTATTCAGGGGAAACAGGGCTTTCATTTAATATCAAATATTTAGCTATGAAACATAATTTAATATGAAAAAATGGGAGAAAATACGATTTTTTTGATTTTTTTAGTTCTAAATTGCATTTTAAAGGTCAGTGTCATAATACTGTTTGATTTTACTGCAATAAAATACACATATTTGTATTTAGTAAAGTCTCACGTGTAAGACAGTACCCCTATGTACAGGTTTTATGGCGTTTTGGGAAGTTACAGGGTCAAATATAGCACGTTACATTTGAAATTGAAATTCGCCAGATTGGTTACGTTGCCTTTGAGACTGTATAGTAGCCCGGAATGAAATTTACACCCATAATGGCATACCATTTGCAATAGTAGACAACCCAAGGTATTGCAAATGGGGTATGTCCAGTCTTTTTTAGTAGCCATTTGGTCACAAACACTGGCCAAAGTTAGCGTTAGTATTTGTTTGTGTGTGAAAAATGCAAAAAACGCCAATTTTGGCCAGTGTTTGTGACTAAGTGGCTACTAAAAAAGACTGGACATACCCTGTTTGCAATACCTTGGGTTGTCTACTATTGCAAATGGTATGCCATCATAGGGGTAATTTTCATTCTTAGGCTACCATAGGGTCTCAAAGGCAACGTAACCTATCTGGCGAATTTTAATGTGAAAAAAATGAAACACAAGCCTTATATTTGACGCTGTAACTTTTGAAAACACCATAAAACCTGTACATGAGGGGTACTGTTGTACTCGGGAGACTTAGCTGAACACAAATATTTGTGTTTCAAAACAGTAAAAAGTATCACAGCAATAATATTGTCCGTGTAATGCTGTTTGTGCATGAAAAATGCAAAAAACTTCACTTTTACTGGCGATATCATCGTTTTAATACATTTTACTGTTTTGAAACACTAATATTTGTGTTCAGCGAAGTCTCCCGAGTAGAACAGTACCCCCCATGTACAGGTTTTATGGTGTCTCGGAAAATTATAGGGTTAAATATAGTGCTAGCAAATTAAATTCCCTTTACTTTCGGCATGGGTTGTCAGGCAGGTCCTGCTAATTGTAATTAATTAGGATACCTAATTATGTAAAAATATTACATAAATATATATGTAGAATTAATATATGTATATATATACGTATGTGTATATATATGTATATATCTATATAATTTTTAAAAAATATTTTTATTAATATATAGGTATATATATAGTGATATATATGTATATATTTATGTATATAGATATATATATTATTTCGTTCTACGTGTATTTTGATATATATATATATATATATATATATTAATTTCACAAAACAGTTAGAACGAAATAACACACATCTATATATTTTTAATTATTTATTTTTAATTATTTTTTTAATTTTATTTTTTAACGTATTTACATTTTTATTTTTTTTATATTATATATAAATATATATATAACAATAATTATATATATATTTAATCAGTATCAGTCTACATGTAATTTGATATTAATATATATATATATAATTATATATATATTAATAGTAAAATACACCTAGACGGTGTATGTGTGTGTATGTATATGTGTATATATATACTTATATCATATATATATATAATATATATATATGATCTAAGTATATATAATAATTTTTTTTTTACACCATTAACTTATTTTACTTTTATTTTCAGCCAGCAGGGGGACCACCTGTCATTACAGGCAGCCCCCCTGCCGGCAATACAGAAGCCAGCTATACCCGGCCATGTGATTGTGGGGTCCTCGCTAGGACCCCACTCTCACATGGCCGGGGGGCTTCAACGAGGACGGATGTGCCGCGGGGGGCTCCCTGGGAGTCCCCCCAACCGCGATCGCCAGCGTGGGACCGCCGGCGACCGGGTAAGTTAACAAAAACCGGAGGGCGTACAATTACGCCCGGCGGCGTTTAGAGCCGCCTATTAGAGGGCGTAATTGTACGTCCTCCGGTTTTAAGGTGTTAAGTCATGTATCATTTTCCAATATCTAGTCAGTCTTGGGCAAAACCATCATATGTGGGCCATGTTGCCAAGTCCTCCGCAGTCTCTCCAACACCTATCGCTGTACTTATTATTCATATTATGCAATTTAGACAGGGCCAGATACCATCAATACAGAATTTTAAAGTGGTTTTCGTGATGGTTGGAGCAGAAAGATAGGCCCTTCAGAGCTGAAAAAAACTGAACCAATCCTCCAACTTATATTGGGAACCCAGCTCCGTCTCCCAGGATAACATATGCTTCAGTTTAATTGATGGTTTATCGTTATGTAACATATTACAGATAGATATAATGCCCTTCCTATTCGGGTCATGCAAAAATAGCTTTTCTGGTTGTGATAATTCTAGAGCTTTAGAATTTTTGTCGGTTTCCGGTATGTTGTATATTTCTTTAAATTTCTCAATCACCAACTCACATTCATCCTTACATTCGGTCGCCAGTCTATGCTTAAATTGTAATCTTTCATACGACAGAATAGAGTTTCCATGGAAAAAGTCGTCTATATGATACAGTCAGTGTTTTTTAAGTAATGATGAGTTTAAGGTCGGGATGTAGTATTTTAAAGATTCAATTGGCATGGCTCTATATATTTTTGTCAAGTGACAGTTATTTTTAAATACTTTATCCCAGGCTTTAAGTGTGGTCTTAGTGGTCATAAACATTTTAGTTACTCCAGGCCTCCTTAGAGGGCTTAGCCAGGGTAATTCCCCGAGTTGAAAGGGGAGAATGCTAGATTCCTCCATCTCGGCCTATTTTTTTGACTATTAAAGCTTACAACCGCTGCAGCGTTAGTTGCAAAGTAGTACTTTCTGAAATTAGGGACACCAATGCCCCCATGAAGTTTTTGGTGCTGCAGGGATGTAAGTTTAATTCTGCTGGGTTTGTTGTTCCAAATAAATTTTAGCATTATTGAATGTACTTTGTTAAAGAAGGACATTGGAACAGATAAGGGAATAGTTCTAAAATAGTACAAGATTTTTAGGAGGATTCACATTTTTATGGAGGCAATTCTTCCTAACCACGATAACTCCATACCGTCCTATCTCTCCATCTCCTTTTGTAGGTCCAGCCTTGGTCTCTTAAGTTATGAATATGCATATTGGGTAAATGTTTGCATAAGTTAATTCCTAAATATTCCAGGTAATCCCTCCTCCAATCGAACGGATATGATAGTCTTAATTCATCCATATCAGATTTATGCAAGTGGAAAGGTAGGCCCTGGGTCTTGGATACATTTAATTTATAATAAGAATAGTATTGAGAGATTTCAGAGAGTCTTTTGGGTTTTTGAGTGCTAGAATGATGTCATCTGCAAATAACCCTATTTTATGAGTGGATCCTAATACCTGCGATTTCTGGGGTCATCCTAATCAGTTCGGCCAGGGGTTCCATTGCCAGGACAAAGAGAATTGGAGATAAGGGGCAGCCTTGACGCGTCACATTAGTTAGAGAAAACGTTCTGGATTGGAAACCTGAGGCCGATTCATGAGCTATGGGTGCACTGTATAGTGCCTTTATCGCAGTAATAAAAGATTGTGGAATGTCAAATCTGCTCAGTGTCTTCCATAGATATCCCCAATGTACCCTGTTGAACGCCTTCTCTGCATCTAATGAACGGAGCAGAAAAGGAGTTCTTGTTGAATTGATATGCTGAATTAAGTTAATGAACCGTCTCGTTCCATCAGGTGCTTGTCTACCTTTCACGAATCCCACCTGGTCATTATTAATCAATAAAGGTATTAGATTAGTTAATCGGTTCGCTAGTATCTTAGAATAAATTTGGTGTCGTTATTAATAAGGGATATGGGCCTAAAATTAGAGCATCTGTCGGGAGTTTTACCCGGTTTTGGCAATCTGTGCGGACAAAGACTCTTCTGGCATCTTTCCCCGGACTTATAGGAGTTTAATAATTTGGACATATGAGGAATTAAAGTTTCTGCAAAGGTCTTTTAGTATAAAATGGTGAATCCATCAGGACCAGGGGCCTTTCCAGATGGCATGAGCCTAATCGCCTTGGCTATCTCTGCTTCAGATATATCAGCTCTATTTTTTCCAAATTATCAGAAGACAGCCAAGGCAACAAAACCCTGTGTAAAAAATTATTAATAGTTGCCTCAGATGGCTGGGTGAGATTTACATCAGATTCCAAATTATAAAGTACACTATAATATTTAGCGAATTGGTCACTAATCTTGTTCAGGTGAAATATTTTTTGTCCCTGGTCATCTATTAAGTACGCAATTTTAGAATGGGCATTCACCTGCCAGAGTTTGGACACCAGGAGAGTTGAGGCCTTGTTACCCTTTAAATAAAACACTTTCTCACCATGAGAGTAGTTCGATCCAAATTTGTTTTGTGAATTTTTGATTTAATCTCCCCCATCATTGCTGACAAGGAGGAAAATGGGCCAAATTTATTTGTCTGATTTAGGTTGTACAGTTCTTTTTCCAAATTTCTTAAGTTGCCGTTATTTTTCTGCTTCAAGTGAGACACCCTAGAAGTGAAAAGGCCTCTCAACACAGCCTTGTGCGCATGCCATGTCACCTCCCAGGAACCTCATGCGAAACATTTCCCAAAAATAGTCATTCAGTATCCCTTCAGCTAGCAATCTATTTTCAGGATCATCTAATAAGTAATCACTCAGTTTCCAGTGCCTATTGGGGGAAAAAGAAACCATTTCGTCTATATGCAAAGTTATGGGAGCATGGTCAGACCAATTGATATCTAAAATATCAGATCTTGAGATGTGTGGTATGAGAGCACCCTGTATCAGAAACCTGTCCAGCCTGGAATACATGTTTTTGTATACTGAGTAAAAAGTAAAGTCTCTTTCATTCTCATGCATTAATCTCCATGGATCATACAGTCCACATTCAACCATATATTTCGAGCATTTCACAGCTAATCTATCACTATCTCTCCTATGGAGTTTATCCAAATTATCCCTTGCATTATCTAAGTCGCCATCGATAACAAAGTTCATATCTCCACACATCACCAAAGTCCCTTTCATGTTCTCATTCACCAAATCCATAATTTTCCTAAAGAAAGTAAGCTGACCCATGTTAGGAAAGTATACATTGACAATTGTATACATAACATTGTTAACCTTACCAATCCACACTATGTACCTCCCGTCATCATCCGTCATTATCTTTTCTGTAGAATTGGCCACATTCTTGCTAAAAAAAATGGAAGTACCTCTAGACTTAGTTTTGTAAGTGCACTGAAATTGAGAAGGGAATAACCGTGTCATAAATTTGTACTCTTTTCCTTCCTTAAGATGAGTCTCTTGAATACAGACAATATCTGATTTGTTGGATTTGACTTCTTTGAACAATAGTCGCCTCTTGTGAGCGGTGTTCAGGCCCCTCACATTAAATGACACGAGTTTAATGACCATGACTCAAATCAGAGTACACAGCCATTAAAAAGAGATTGTATAGAAATGTGGGAGCCCGAAGGCCCGCGTCCCAAGAGGAGAGTTATGAAATCCAACAATCGTAATAACAAATACATTTGTTTAGACAAGAGTGAGCATGCTAAAACATTTGGAGCATAACCTTCTTGAATTGATTACAGTGCATTAGTAAATGGATGGGATAAAAAGGAAAAATAAAAAATGGGGAATAATAAACTTGGATAAATTCCCCTATACAGGGAGAGAGAAAAACTATGTTTAGAAAAAGCCATGAGGGAGAATAAAAAAATAATCCTCCATTTCAGGGTATTAGTCCCCGGTTGGGAGGAGAGAAAACTGTCTGCAGCAAGGGGAAAACAATCAGAGCTTTAAAGAAAAATGAAAAATGAACAGTGGTATGCAGAGAAGATCAATAAAGAATGGAGTCCTTCTAGTTCCGTGACAAAACCCTTCACATCTCTAATGAAGTCCGATATATGCTCAGTATGTCTCAGGCCTATATCAGAAATCAGTAATATACATTCAAAAACATCACTGACCTATAGACATTTAACCAAGTATTGATGCACAATAAAGAGCATAAAGAATGTGGAACCAAAAAATGGGAGAGAGAGGGAAAAAAAAAAAGGGAAAGAGAAAAAACAATTCGTAAGTAATAAAATGGATGTAATAAAACAATGTGGAGAAAGTAATAAATCCAAACAGGCAATATGTATGTTGGAGCTTTTGTGCCTTCCAAAAATTAAAAGAAAGTTGCTTCAAGTGTCACCCGCCCTACTTTTCTTGTGGGTGTGTCTTGGAGTAGACGGTGAGGTTACGTGAGGTTGGTTTTGACGTCTGTTCATGGCATTAAGAAGCTCCATCCCTTCCTCAGGAGAAGTGATTGTGAAATTTCTGCCATCCATATGAAAGAGTAGTTTTACAGGGAATCCCCATCTGTAACAAATCTTTCTTTGCCTCATCTCTGTCGTGAAGGGTTGAACTTCTCTGCGGCGTCTCATAATGTAGGCTGAGAAATCTTGGAAAACTTTGATATATTTATAATCCGCAGGGAGACTTGATTTGCGAATAGTGCTCAGGATTTCCTGTTTTATATGAAAAAAGTGTAGTCTCACTATGGTGTCTTTTGGAGCTGTTGCAGGTGCTTTGCCAGATTTAGGGAGTCTGTGGAGACGATCCACTATTAGATCTAAATCAGTAGCTTTGGGTAAAATCATTTTAACCATTTTTTTGGAAGTAATGTATCAAGTCCGAGGTGTCCACATTATCAGGTATCCCCCTGATCCTCAAATTGTTACTCCTGCTCCTGTCTTCAGAATCTGCCATTTTTTCTGCTTGCAAGTTGACCTGTTTCTGAAGTTCCTTCACAGTGTTAACCAGATCTAAATGTGATTGTTCTTGCATCTGCATTCTGTATTCAACATCTTCTGTACGTTGATCAATGTTTTCTAAAACTCCGTACATTATGTCAAAATCTTTTCTAAAGTCATTCTTTAAGTCCACTCTCAAATTTTGTATAAGTTGACTAATCATACCAGCAGAAGCTGGTAAATCCTCTGCCATTTCAAGCGACATATTAGGATTGTAGGTCATGGTTTTGAATCCTGAAGAAGCCATCTTGGATGTGGCAGTTTCCATGTTAGAAGTGGCAGTGGCCATCTTGGTGGTGGCAGTGGTTACATGCACAGTGGTAGACATCTTGCGTGTGGTAAAATCATTAATAGAAGTCTCATTAGTGTTAGAGGCTTCATGTCTGATGTTTTGTTGCATAGAAGAATAATAAATGGAGCCTATTTCTTCCTCCAATACATCAGAGTTTATTAAATTGTCACCATCATCTACCAATTCTTTGTCTTTTAGGGAGATGGAGGGGAAGACCCCCCCGCCGCTGGTGTTCCCAGCCGTGAGGCCGAGGACCTCGACGGGGAACGAACCCCCCCCCCCATACCCTCCTCTGTATGCTGTCCGCTTTTGTATACCAACGACCGGGCTGCTTAAATTATAGTGCGCAAGCGACTGTCAGCTTCTGTCTGGATAACTGGGCGGGCAGGCGGGATAGTTTTCACCACTCCCACCAACGTGGATTTCTGTGGCGAAATAAGCCACAGGCCAGTTTTTTTGGCAGGTGAATGGGCCTGCAGGCCTTTACTCACTCCTGCAGCTCCAGCCTCTCACTTTTGCAGCACAGGCACGTTTTTTTCCTTTTTTTTTTTGTTTCTGCATTGTTGCCAGTTGTTCAGGTGTCTCTTTCTGTGTAAAATTATCTGTCATCCAGGCTTAATATTTTATTTATGAAACATTTATGTTTCCTTGCCTCTGGAGCTCCTCTGGAACGTGGCCATGTAAGATGGTTGCCAGACTCCGCCCCAAGCCTCATTATTTTCAAAGGGTGGAGCACAGGATTTTAGAGATGGATTTTTAAGAGACATGGGGACAGTGAAAAACTGGAGAGATTGAGATATAAACACTGTCAAGGCGTATAGGCAGGATACAAAACTTGGGAGGAGGGTGGTGTATTTTTTTTATCACTATGTTTGTCTATGAATACATTTAGGAATGCATTCATTAAACAGTGAATTATGATTGTTTGGCCAATTTTAGTTTAGAATGATGTAATTCCCATATTTTTGTTGCTCAGAAATATTTCACTGACTTTCACAATGGAGATGACAATTCAGAATAATCTTTAGATCATAAATTACTTTATAAGTGTCTGTGCTGATTGGGGTATATGAACATGGTGTGTATGGTTTCAATATTTGTATCTTCAGGGAACTTTCCTTGGAGGGTCAATTAATATCATAGTGTATATAAATGTTTTTTTTTTTTTTTGGGGGGGGTGGGGGGGGAGTTAAACCATAAACCCTATTCAAAGACAGTTCAGTAATTAATCCTATGATCTAACAAACCACATGTAGGCAGACAATATTAAATCAGGTTGTGGTCTTAATATTGTATAGAATAGCAACAATGTATCCATACTGTTAAGTGGAGTAGTCTGAGTCCATACTGTTAGGTGGAGTAGTAGAGTCCATGTTGTTAAGTGGAGTAGTATGAGTCCATGCTATTAAGTAGAGAAGTGTGAGCCTATGCTCATATGTTAAGTAGAATATGTCCATAAGGTTAGTAGCTTGGTTAGAATGTGTCCAAACTACTATCTGGTGTAATATATAGCCATACTATTAATTACATACTGTTTTAAGAGTAGTGATATGTGTCCATACTGTTTTCTGGAAGAATACATGAACATACTGTGATTTTGAGTGGTATGTTCTCATAATGTTATATGAACGTTAGTAGTTTGTCACGGCACGGCTGGTTACTTACCCGCTCCTGGGCGCCCATGGCGGCAGTCGCCACTCTCCCATGTCTGCAGCGGCTCCCTCTCTCCCTCTTTCCACCAAAGTCCACGGCGAGCGCGCCATTGCGGCAAAATGGCAGCCACGACGCGGACTTGGAGTTCTGGGCAAAGGGGGAAGGAGTTGTGGATCTGATAAGGGGAGGCAGGGCAGGACTGTGATGAAAGCCAAAATGGCGCTGAGTCCCTGACCTCCTTTTATGGACCCTGCTTGCTCTGCCTACTGGGAGGAGGTGGCCAGTCATGTGATTCTGCCTTCCTATTTAAACCCTGCCCGCCCCCTGTCAGTGCTTGGATATTTTCCTTGCTCCCTTATGTTTTCCTGATTGACTTCCTGGTTCCTGATTCCTGTACTTCTTATCTACTACCCTTGCCTGCTGCCTGACCCGACTCCGGATTGTCTGACTTCGCCTCCTTTTGCTTCCCTTCCTGGATACCTTGCCTGGCTTCTACCCTTTAAAGGGCCACCATAGACCCTTCAGAACTTGGTACCCACTTTCAGGTACCTGAGGGTCGTGATTGTAAGTGAGCGTTGTTCCGCTGCAATTGGGTTTCGTCACTACTGCAAAAACCCCAGGTGGGTGTGACATAGTTTGAGCTATTATCTGAAGTAGTATGTGTTCACCTGTTAAACATTTCAATGCCATTGAATAATGAATTTATATTACTTTTCTAAAAACTTTGTTTTTCCAAATTTTTTGGTAGGATAGGAAGAAATGGAAGGAGCAATAGCTTCTCTTATCACATTCAGAGTTATTCACTAAACAGAGTTATTCACTAAACAAGTCTAAACTGTACGGAGTTGAAATTGGAATAACCAAATTCAGACTTAAATTGATGATTGGTTAAAATTATCCAACGCAGCTATAGTCACAGATTTCAGCATATTTAAGTTTGAAATTTGTATTTCAATGCGGTATAATTGGTACTTTTCTGACTAAGAAAGTTCCCCAATACCTTGATTGCTTCCATCATTGGTAAGGGACCTTTTAAAAAAAAAAAAAAAAATACCTATAAAGATTAGTAATGTTTTTATGTAAGAAAATGTGATAATAATATAGAAGTGCAGTATAAAAAAGGAATAGAAGCATTGTGTATTATGGAAACGGCTTTCTAGTCTCTCTTGTTATTTTTCAGTTTTCAATGTTCTCTTTGACCAGGAATTTTTTGACCTGGAAGCTTACCAACACTGGAGTACAAAAATAATATACTGACATTTGAACTGAAAAAAAAAAATCCAATACTACATATCTTTCAAATACTTTTTGCATTGTATATCATTTTATGATTTGCTATATTGGAATTCAGAAGAAAGGCATTTTTTTCTCAGTATAAGCTATTTGGATGGAAAATACATATAAGAAAGGACCAAGCTATTGGTTTGGGAATGATTCTTTTCTGTTCCATATAATCTATTTGAACGGCCCTTTCCTACACAGATCAAACGGGGGCAGATCAGCTAAGCCGTCAAAAACAAGATTGACAATAACGTACAGAATAAATAAATAAACCCACTTTAAAACATATCATAAATAGGGTAATTAATAAAGTCAAATAAATAAAATATGTAAAAAATCCATACAGAGTAAACACTCACAGCACCTTCACACCAAATTCCAAAAAAGATTCTGGCTATCTGATCACACTTGGAAGTGTGGCAGTGAAAATCCAAATATACTGATGGACAGAGAGCTCAAACCCACAGTCTGAAGTTAGGATAGCTAAGGGATAGCTAAGGGCACTATTATAGAGACAGAAACTGAAACAAAGAGTTCACTGAAAGGATGGACCTAATGTCTATGAATTTCGTCTCGTAATTGGACTTTATCAAGACTAAGGTCTTTAAGCAATAAGCTTAGTATATATACCCTTCAGAGGGGCATTAATAAAAATAAAAACCTGGAAAAAACCCAAAAGGAAATGGCATGACAGGTATGAACCCATAATAAATCTGCCTGCGGCTTGAAGTTGGAGTGCCTGTGAGTTTTTTCCCCTAGGTATGAACCCAAAGTCAAATATATCATTTAAACATAGAACACAAAGAGAATAACCATAAATAAACTTTATTCCTACATACACACACAAAAAAAAGAAATTAGCCATATGTCAATTTAAAAGCTCAATATGAAGAATTACCTGTATATAGATAAAATCATACACTTAATAGATAAAAACCATATCAAATATTATAATGTGCGTTAGCATATAAATAATCTCCATTATAGTACATGATAAATTATAAGTAAAAAATGTGTAAGTAAAAAATGTTTCTATCATAGAACAAATATAAAAAAAAGTAAAATCAAGAAATACTCCTCTAATAATGATCTTACCAAACCAGAAGTTTGGGCCCTAAAAACTCTTAAGAACAACACTGATATTATCATTAAGGGGGCTGATAAAGGTGGATGAATCGTGATTTTAGATAGAGGTGACTATTTAAAGAGAGCAAACAGAATCTTGAAAGATAAGGATTATTATAGAGTGTTAACCTTTAATCCCATGGTACAGTGAGTTACATGCACTCGTTGAAATTATGTATTATAGATGGGCTTTCGAGAAAAAAGAAAGCGGTTACCTCCTCTGGAGTTCAGGGGATGTACCTATTTTTTACTACCTTCCCAAAATACATGAGAACTTAGAAAATCTCCACAGGACAGCCCATCATATCCCTGGTGGGTTCTTTAACAGCTCCACTTTGTAAGTCGGTTGATATCCATGTTCAAAAATTCATAGTGAATCTGCCTTGCTATATTAGAGATAAAGTGATGTTCTTTTGTTAAAGCAGGAGGTTGAGTGGCAAGAGAGCTACTGTTGGTTGACAATAGATGTAACAGCTTTTTATTCTAATATTGATCATTGTTTGGGCTTACAAGCCTTAAAACATTTTCTATTTTCAAATTGTTTCAAGAAGCACAATATGATAGCTGAACAAAAATGTGCTGCTTGGTTGAGTTGCCAGAAAGAAGCCTCTACTCCACCAATACCACAAAAAAGCCAGATTACAATATGCCTTGACACGTCTCACAGCTTCTAGCACACTGTAATTTGGAGTGACGAGACCAAAATAGAGCTTTATGGTCACAACCATAAGCGCTATGTTTGGAGAAGGGTCAAAAAGGCCTCTAGTGAAAAGAATTCCATCCCCACTGTGAAGCATGGTGGTGGCTACTGATGTTTTGGGGGAGGGGGAGCTCTAAAGGCACAGGGAATCTTGTAAAAATGAATGGCAAGATTAATGCATCATGTTAGAAAATACTGGAAGACAATTTGCATTCTTCTGCACAAAGGCTGTGCATGGGATGCTCTTGGACTTCCCAGCACGACAATGACCCTATGCACAAGGCCAAGTTGACCCTCCAGTGCTTACAGCAGAAAAAAGGTGAAGGTTCACAGTCTCCTGACCTTAATATCATGTAGCCACTCTGGGGAGATTTGAAACATGCAGCTCATGCAAGACAACCAAAGACTTTGCATGACCTGGCGGCATTTTGCCAAAACGAATGAGCAGCTATACCACCTGCAAGAGTTAGGGGCCTCATAGACAACTATTACAAAAGACTGCATGCTGTTATTGATGCTAAAGTAAGGGTATGCAGACGTTTGAACAGGGGTCATTTCGTTTTTTTCTTTGTTGCCATATTTTGTTTTATGATTGTACCATTCTATTGTAACCTACAGTTGAATATGAATGTCACAAGAAATAAAAGAAATTTGTTTTGCCTGCTCACTCATGTTTTCTTTAAAAATTGTACATATATTACCAATTCTCCAAGGTTATGCAAACTTTTTAGCACATCTTGTTTGGCTTGCAGGCTGTCTTCGGAGCATAAAACTCCAGTGTATAGTTTATCTTGACTTAAATGTTAGGTTAGCATAATACTGGTAAAAAACAAACAATCAAAAACACATCGAAGAAGTGGTGTATTCCAGCTGCAAATGACAAATTAGTGATAAATATATAATGTGAGAGGTCCATTCCAATGATCCCCTCTGATGCATGGGGAGACGGTAGATTTAAAAAAAACTAATCTTTGTAGAAACACTAAGATTAATCAGAGGAATTGGTGATTATCCCACCTGATATATGCTGCATATATATGAGGCATGTGAAAGAGAGACAATATCAACCAGCAAATTTAATTTAAAAATTATCCATACAAATCTCTCTAAATTTGGAAAGCAATGATAGTATATGAATGCTGTGTTGTAGCAGCTTTGGATGCCCGTGCAAAATACTTTTTTACAAAAGTCAGAGGGATTGCACCCAACTTGTACCATACTAAACTATAGTGATCATGGTACTAAAAGTGTCACTACTTAAAGGCTACACATCCAACAGGATGCTATGAATCTTCACAGAATATAATTAAAGGCTGACAATAGTGTTAGGAATATGAAGCTATATTCCTAACACTTTAGGAACTCTCTTCCTCACCTCCCTTGCACCCCTCCCCCACAGCGATGCAAATGGTAAAAAAATAATAATATTTTTTTCACTTACCTGTCTCAAGTGCAGATGTCCCTCGGTGCTAGGTTGAACTCTTCCGCTAATGTCATCTGATGTTGGGAACCTGTAGGCCTATAGGAGAGCATTGAATCAATGCTTTCCTATGGGGCTTTAGAAGAAGTTGGGCGTCCTCCTGCAAAGCTCATGAAACAACAGGACGTTCCTCTAATGGCTGTCTGGTAAACAACCACTAGAGGCAGTCTTAACACTGCAATGTAAACATTACAGTATCTCGAAAGCTGTAGTGTTTTACATTGCAGGGTTAAACTTATTTTATTTATTTATATTATTTATAAAATTATTTTACCAGGAAGGATACATTGAGATTTCTCTCGTTTTCAAGTATGTCCTGGATCCACAAAACATAAACATGAACATGGACACTGGACCTTGACCATTTCATTGAGATGACGTGGTCTGGCTGCCTATAGTGTCTAAAGTTTTGAGCATGGAAGTAACTAGTGTAAATGAAGACATAAGAAGGTAAATTAAACCATTGAAGCCACTACATTTATGGATGGCACTTTCATCCAAAAAGTATTACATTATTTTTTTTTGGAGCAACCGTTTAAAAAAAGCAAATAAAAATAAAACCAAGGAAAAACAATGAACAATAATAAGAACAGCCTGCTCTTGTTAATGTGAAAAAGTCCCCTTGAAAAAAATAAATCACAAGTCACGAATAGAGTGACATCCCGAGATATGAGTAAACCTTACTTCTGGCAAGGCATAATGATAGTTGGAGTTCCACAACAGCTGGAGGGCTACCAGTTGGCTCCCCCTGTCCTAAACTCTTCCAATTAAATTACAATTAACACATTCAATAAACCTTGCAGTAGCCTCTTTTACTGACAAGTGAAAGTACAGACCAGGAAGCCAGAATTATAAAACCATTTCTGCTAAAACACTTTATTCCCCAAACTCTGATAATAAATAGTTTTGTCATTTACTGGAAATGTGAGCACATCTGGAAGTGCTTTATTCACTGGCATATCCAGACCTACAGACGTTTTCTTCCCAATGCCTTCTCTATGGCAGAATCAGTCTGCACTCCCAATTCTGCGAGGCATACTGCTGAGTGCGCCGTGCCAAAGTACAATATTAAATGGACCGACGTGCCAGCTGATACGTTCAAACACAACAGGGATTGGGGGTTTGGAAAGACTTCAGAAATAAATTACAACAATTTAGACTTTATAAGAAAGAAAATAAAGATTTAGCTAGCTATATCTAGCTTTCCTTTTCATGGTCATTTTTCTCTGACAAGAAGATCTGTGATCCTGAAAAGTTGCCATATTGTTGGAGGTTGTGTCACATCCTTAAGAATTGATAGTTGTCACAAATGTTTAATTTATACGGAACTGTATTCAAATTAAGCTGCTGCTCATGGTACGATGAACACATAGACAATTTACTCAAACTGTGTCGAGCTACTTGTCCTTATGGCTTCATGTTCTATTTAGACACCAAATTCCACACCTTTCCAGTTTTTTTCTAGATAGACACACGGACACACGCTATATTTATATAATATTTAACTAGTCTTATATTGTGTTATCATCAGTATTATTACAGATATAGATATTGATAAGTAGATATTATGGATTGTAGAAGTAGAGATCCCTGATTTTGGACTTAAGCGCAATATTTAGAGCACTTTTATAAAAAGCACAATGTGAGCCATCCCATTAACTTACAGTTTAAAGGTAGAACCACACTAGTACACATACACACATACATAATAAACACAGCCACACAATCGTACACATACAAAGACACACTAGCACACATAGATACAAACTAACACACTGCCATAAACACATTTTAACATACATACAGATTATCACACAAATAAACACATAATCACAGGCGTTTACAGACACAGGCTTGACACTTCCAAACATATAAACCAGACAATAACATACATCATTAGACATATATTAATACACATTACTAGACAAATCTAAACACACATGAATAGACATATAATAAACAGTACTTTAGTGATGGTGAGGCAGAGGTTTCAGCAACATAGCAGCATTCAGTATATACACTATAACAGCACATCTATTATACTTTCTTCCCAACGTTTACTTATTGTAATGTCCCTATTCTCTAAAATTCACGAGATAATATGTAGGCAAACAGGACACGCAAAACAGCACATAGATGTGTGACCTTTAAACTCGTGTTCATATCCTCTAACAAGCCGAATGGAATTCAGCCCCATTTATTCAATATATCTCTCTACAGGGAGTGCAGAATTATTAGGCAAATTAGTATTTTGACCACATCATCCTCTTTGTGCATGTTGTCTTACTCCAAGCTGTATAGGCTCGAAAGCCTACTACCAATTAAGCATATTAGGTGATGTGCATCTCTGTAATGAGAAGGGGTGTGGTCTAATGACATCAACACCCTATATCAGGTGTGCATAATTATTAGGCAACTTCCTTTCCTTTGGCAAAATGGGTCAAAAGAAGGACTTGACAGGCTCATAAAAGTCAAAAATAGTGAGATATCTTGCAGAGGGATGCAGCCCTCTTAAAATTGCAAAGCTTCTGAAGCGTGATCATCGAACAATCAAGCGTTTCATTCAAAATAGTCAACAGGGTCGCAAGAAGCGTGTGGAAAAACCAAGGCGCAAAATAACTGCCTATGAACTGAGAAAAGTCAAGCGTGCAGCTGCCACGATGCCACTTGCCACCAGTTTGGCCATATTTCAGAAAAAAAAAAGGGGGTTAGGATCAGCGCTTGGTGCTATACAGGGCGGTAAGTGAAGCTGCAACCTATGGGTATGAGGTTCCCTCCAACGTCCTCAAGAAAGAAATGGCAAAAAACACAATGATAGGTCGCGCTATACAAAAAGTGAAAGGATAAATATAAATATAAATAAATACATAAATAATAGAAAAATTATATAAATATATATATATATACATTTACTCACATATAAAAAAGGCAAACAGAGAATAAAAGATAAAAATGTACATAAAAGTCCCGATATATGGTAAAATACTTGTAAGTTCCAATGTATGGTAAAATTCTTGTAAGTTCCAATAGAATAATGCAGGCTTGATGATGAAATCAATGGGAAGTTTAGATCTTCTATAGCTGGGGGAATCTTGACTCAATGTCGAACATATAAGTAGAAGAAAAAGAGAACTCCAATAGTGTAATTCTGTGATGGAATTGATAAAATAAGAAGTAAGGGAGGTATTTCACTCACCTATCCAAGAGCGTGTACTCTCTCTAGTGTAGTTGGCATTCAGTGGCGTTGACCCCCCACTGTCGGGATATAGGTGTGAATGATTCCTCGATATGAAAAGAGAGGTAGAAACCAAATATAGTGCTCACTGTATAATAACAAGTAAGTCAGAGAAGTAAAAGGCGTACTTACATTTATCTGAGCAGGGTATACTGCTCAGTTTAATGGCGTAGGTGGTACAATCCCCACTTAGGATTCTTTGAACGATGGTCTGCTCCAAAGTAACGTGTAACCAGGTTAAAAAATAAATAGATAAAAATGAAATAAAAGGTATATGGCAAATAAATAGTAAAAAGGCCAATATTCCTTTATTAATACAGTAAAAATATATAGCAATAGCCAAAACGCGTTTCGCCACACAGGGCTTTATCAATTGGCAATAATGGGTGTTAACCTGGTACATAGAAGTTTATATAAACTTAGGAGATACATGGTTATTTGAATTTTGGCGCCAAAATGACGTCATCATTACAATGAGAATATAATAAAAATATTAAGAAACATAAATATAATAAGAACATGGATATATGATTAAAAGTACAACTCAAAACTTTATAAATTTTTCAAAAACGAGTGTTTATGGTAGTACTTGAAGATAGAATAGATTGTCATGTGATCGCGAGCTGCCGCGATCACATGGTGTATCCCAATGCTTGTTGGGAAATATAGTTTTCTACTGAGCGTACAGGGAGACCGGAAAGAGGAAGAAGGGTGAGGAGCACGTGATCGCGATCACTCGCGGTCACGTGGTTGGGAATAGGGTTAATGAGGAATGGCGCGTGACCCTACGCGGTCACGTGGTGGAGAGGAGGCTTATGGGGAATGTAGTAGCAGGACGGAGGTCGGCTACAGAAGGCACGTCTCCGTCCTGTGCCGGCAAGTGTATGTATGAGGCACGTGATCGCCGACGCGATCACGTGTCTAGGCGCCGAACACCATGGGAAATGTAGTGCCTAACGGGGCACAACCCAGATTAGGGGAAAATAAAGAAAAAAACGTGGTATAAAAGCAGAGAATATGTATAAAGAGAGTCTAGATATCAGCAGGAAAAGTTGAAGTATGACTGCAGAAAAAGAAGAAGAGGAAATAAAAGACTAAAAGAGACTAATAAAATGTATAAACAATATAGGAGTAAAATGTATATAAAAGTGAATAAAAATAAATATAAAGGGGGAAAAAAGAAAAGAAGAGAAGAAAATAGAGATATAAAACAAAGAGATGTATGGATATGCAAAGCATACTATGTGGAAAAGAAATAAAATGGAAAGAATGGAAAATAAAAGATTTAAATGAATAGAAGATGTGTTAATACATAGAAGGAGGGTGAATAAAGGGCTAATTAAAAGAAAATACATAAATAGTCGGACATGTAAATCAAAAAGGAAAAGTAGAGATATTAAAATGACTGAAGTATTGAAAAGTATTTAATGGTGGAAGAAAATAATAAAAATAGTTATTATAAGAAGTTAAAAAGGTCGAATTCGGCGTTAAGTCCTTCTGGAGCAAGAGTTTTCAATTGGAAAACCCAGTACATTTCCCTTTTTCCTAAAATGTTTGTGATGTCTCCACCTCTCTAAGGAAGGGTAACTTGTTCTATCCCTGTTGCTTTTAAAAGAGTCGGGTCTTTATTGTGGCTGATAAAATGTTTGGAGACTGAGTGTTTATCATAGCCTCTCTTAATGTTACGGCAGTGTTCTGCCAGTCTCACTTTAAGGCATCTTTTGGTCATGCCCACGTATTGTAATCCACATGGGCATTCTAAAAGGTATATAACGCCTTTAGTGTTACATCCAATGAAATCTTTAATGGGGTAGGAGATTTTAGTTCTAGTGGAAGAGAAGTGAGTAGTTTTTGAGTTTTTAGTACCTTTTGTGGTTCTACACACGATACATTTATTACACTTAAAGAACCCTTTAGGTTTAGATAAAAAATGTTCATTGTGATGAACGTTTTTTTTAGTGTAATTTCTAGTTAAAATTGATCTAAAATTAGGGGCTCCTCTAAAAATAACATTGGGTTTGTCTGGAACTTGATCCTTTAAAAGGTGCCAGTGTTTGTTTATGATTTTTTTTTAAATTTTATTTTTATTATTAAAATCTAAAATAATAGGGAGTTGTGGAGGGTCTCCTTTTTTAGCTTTGTATTTTAAAAGCTCCTTTCTTTCCTTCTCTTTTACCACCTCTAACGCTTTGTTTAATTTACTTACTTCATAATTTTTTTCTAAAAACATATTTTTTAGTGAGGTAGACTGAGCATCAAAATCGGCAGTTGTTGAACAATTACGGTGGAGGCGGAGAAATTGGCTTTTTGGGATGCCATCCAACCAAGGTTTATAATGACAGCTTGTTTGGTCTATTATTGTATTGGTGCAGACCTCTTTAAAAAAAGTTTTAGTTCGAATGCTTCCATCTTGAATAAAAATATTTAAATCTAGAAAGTTGACTGACACATTACTAAAATCTGATGTTAAAACAATACCTCTATCGTTGGTGTTTAAGTGATCTAAAAACAATTTAAGAGACGTATCGGAACCTTGCCAAATAAAAAACAAATCATCGATGTAGCGAAAGTATGAGACCAGGTTTGCCCGCCAGCCGTGATCACCCCAGACGGCAGAAGACTCCCAGTCTGCCATGAAGAGGTTGGCATAGCTGGGGGCAAACCTGGTTCCCATAGCTGTACCCTTCTTTTGTATATAAAATGAATCAAAGAACCAGAAGTAGTTGTTGGTGAGTATGATGTTGATACCTTGTATAATAAAATCTATTTGAGAATTTGGTATTAAACCACTTTGTCTTAGAATCCTTTCAACTGCTTGGCAACCAATATTGTGGGGAATTATGGTGTACAATGATTGCACATCACAAGTTACTAACATGTAATCATGGCACCAATTAAAATCACTTAAAAAAGATAAAAGGGTAAGAGAGTCTTTCAAATATGACTTAGTTTCTTTGACAAAAGGTTGTAATAAAATATCAATATATTCGGAAAGATTAGATAAAACAGAATTGATACCAGATACTATGGGTCTTCCAGGGGGTTCTGTTGCATTTTTATGTATTTTGGGGAGAAAATAAATTACTGGAATTTTGGGATAAAGGATATTAAGGTAGTCAAATTCTTGTTTGGTTAAAATACCCTTATCCAGTCCTTTTTGTAGGAATTCATTTAAAGTCTCTTTAATGTTGGAGGTGGGGTCGGAGGATAATTTATTATATATCTCCGGGTCGTTAAGTTGACGATTGGCTTCTTTTATGTACATGGATTTGGATAAAATGACTAAGCCTCCACCTTTGTCGGCGGGTTTGATAACAATTTCATCGTCTTTTTGGAGTTCCTTTAGGGCTCTCCATTCCTTCTGAGTAAGGTTCTGTGAGTCATACTTCTTGTGTTTAATCTTTTCGAAGTCATTTAGGACCAATTTTTCAAAGACTTCTATGGGCCCTGATTTGAAATTAGAAGGATAAAATTTAGAGGGATTTTTTAAAACAGTATGTGTGGGGGGACATTCGGTAGAGGTATCTGAATTCTGAATTTGCGGGATTTAGCTTTTAAAATACAAAGCTAAAAAAGGAGACCCTCCACAACTCCC
Source organism: Pelobates cultripes (assembly GCA_933207985.1). NCBI lineage: Eukaryota > Metazoa > Chordata > Amphibia > Anura > Pelobatidae > Pelobates > Pelobates cultripes. The sequence goes on from OW240913.1 coordinate 92,313,793, forward strand.
TATTATTTTAGATTTTAATAATAAAAATAAAATTTAAAAAAAAATCATAAACAAACACTGGCACATTCTGAAACAGGACGACCTTTTAAAGGATCAAGTTCCAGACAAACCCAATGTTATTTTTAGAGGAGCCCCTAATTTTAGATCAATTTTAACTAGAAATTACACTAAAAAAAACGTTCATCACAATGAACATTTTTTATCTAAACCTAAAGGGTTCTTTAAGTGTAATAAATGTATCGTGTGTAGAACCACAAAAGGTACTACAAACTCAAAAACTACTCACTTCTCTTCCACTAGAACTAAAATCTCCTACCCCATTAAAGATTTCATTGGATGTAACACTAAAGGCGTTATATACCTTTTAGAATGCCCATGTGGATTACAATACGTGGGCATGACCAAAAGATGCCTTAAAGTGAGACTGGCAGAACACTGCCGTAACATTAAGAGAGGCTATGATAAACACTCAGTCTCCAAACATTTTATCAGCCACAATAAAGACCCGACTCTTTTAAAAGCAACAGGGATAGAACAAGTTACCCTTCCTTAGAGAGGTGGAGACATCACAAACATTTTAGGAAAAAGGGAAATGTACTGGGTTTTCCAATTGAAAACTCTTGCTCCAGAAGGACTTAACGCCGAATTCGACCTTTTTAACTTCTTATAATAACTATTTTTATTATTTTCTTCCACCATTAAATACTTTTCAATACTTCAGTCATTTTAATATCTCTACTTTTCCTTTTTGATTTACATGTCCGACTATTTATGTATTTCCTTTTAATTAGCCCTTTATTCACCCTCCTTCTATGTATTAACACATCTTCTATTCATTTAAATCTCTTATTTTCCATTCTTTCCATTTTATTTCTTTTCCACATAGTATGCTTTGCATATCCATACATCTCTTTGTTTTATATCTCTATTTTCTTCTCTTCTTCTCTTTTTCCCCCCTTTATATTTATTTTTATTCACTTTTATATACATTTTACTCCTATATTGTTTATACATTTTATTAGTCTCTTTTAGTCTTTTATTTCCTCTTCTTCTTTTTCTGCAGTCATACTTCAACTTTTCCTGCTGATATCTAGACTCTCTTTATACATATTCTCTGCTTTTATACCACGTTTTTTTGTTTTTTTCTTTATTTTCCCCTAATCTGGGTTGTGCCCCGTTAGGCACTACATTTCCCATGGTGTTCGGCGCCTAGACACGTGATCGCGTCGGCGATCACGTGCCTCATACATACACTTGCCGGCACAGGACGGAGACGTGCCTTCTGTAGCCGACCTCCGTCCTGCTACTACATTCCCCATAAGCCTCCTCTCCACCACGTGACCGCGTAGGGTCACGCGCCATTCCTCATTAACCCTATTCCCAACCACGTGACCGCGAGTGATCGCGATCACGTGCTCCTCACCCTTCTTCCTCTTTCCGGTCTCCCTGTACGCTCAGTAGAAAACTATATTTCCCAACAAGCATTGGGATACACCATGTGATCGCGGCAGCTCGCGATCACATGACAATCTATTCTATCTTCAAGTACTACCATAAACACTCGTTTTTGAAAAATTTATAAAGTTTTGAGTTGTACTTTTAATCATATATCCATGTTCTTATTATATTTATGTTTTTTAATATTTTTATTATATTCTCATTGTAATGATGAAGTCATTTTGGCGCCAAAATTCAAATAACCATGTATCTCCTAAGTTTATATAAACTTCTATGTACCAGGTTAACACCCATTATTGCCAATTGATAAAGCCCTGTGTGGCGAAACGCGTTTTGGCTATTGCTATATATTTTTACTGTATTAATAAAGGAATATTGGCCTTTTTACTATTTATTTGCCTTATACCTTTTATTTCATTTTTATCTATTTATTTTTTAACCTGGTTACACGTTACTTTGGAGCAGACCATCGTTCAAAGAATCCTAAGTGGGGATTGTACCACCTACGCCATTAAACTGAGCAGTATACCCTGCTCAGATAAATGTAAGTACGCCTTTTACTTCTCTGACTTACTTGTTATTATACAGTGAGCACTATATTTGGTTTCTACCTCTCTTTTCATATCGAGGAATCATTCACACCTATATCCCGACAGTGGGGGGTCAACGCCACTGAATACCAACTACACTAGAGTGAGTACACGCTCTTGGATAGGTGAGTGAAATACCTCCCTTACTCCTTATTTTATCAATTCCATCACAGAATTACACTATTGGAGTTCTCTTTTTCTTCTACTTATATGTTCGACATTGAGTCAAGATTCCCCCAGCTATAGAAGATCTAAACTTCCCATTGATTTCATCATCAAGCCTGCATTATTCTATTGGAACTTACAAGAATTTTACCATACATTGGAACTTACAAGTATTTTACCATATATCGGGACTTTTATGTACATTTTTATCTTTTATTCTCTGTTTGCCTTTTTTATATGTGAGTAAATGTATATATATTTATATAATTTTTCTATTATTTATGTATTTATTTATATTTATATTTATCCTTTCACTTTTTGTATAGCGCGACCTATCATTGTGTTTTTTGCCATTTCTTTCTTGAGGACGTTGGAGGGAACCTCATACCCATAGGTTGCAGCTTCACTTACCGCCCTGTATAGCACCAAGCGCTGATCCTAACCCCTTTTTTTTTTTAACTAGGTGGATTTGGTTGTGGAGCCTGTGTAGCGCCACCTGTTGGTTGTAAGGATCTAGCAACCGCTATATGCAATACTTCAATAGCAAGGCGTGCAGATTTGCATATTCAGGTAGATTTGCATATTGCTATTTCTGCAGGCAGGAGAGATGTTTTATGTTAGTTATTGTCTTTCCCACCCCTTTATAAATATGCAATTATGTTATTATAAGTTCCTGTATTTTGTCTAATGGGATTTGACTGTTTGTATTTTTATTGAGTTGTCACAGCAACGTTGATGTAATATTCATATGGGCTAGTCCTTAGAAAAATTAAGTTTTGTATGTCAGTTCCTTTTGGATTTTTACAAGTCCTGTGTGGATTAGTAGGGATCCTAGTGACAGAGTTTTGGGATCTGTTTGTTGGTTGCAGGATCCCTCTAACTCTGGGATAAATCAAAAGAGCTAGTCCTGAGAGCCGCAGTTGCCTTTGTAAAGATAATAACTATAATCACTGTAAGCAGAGCTGCTGTGGTATAGGCAGAGGGGATGATACTGGCCTGGAAGAAGGGCTGCAGCGGAATAGGCATAGGGGGTGATACCTGCCTGGAAGGAGAGCTGCTGTTTGGTCGGGTGCAAAAACTCCAGAAGGATCCCATTCAAGCTGCGGTGACTGAAACAGAAGCGTTCCAGGGTTCCTGCAAGTGGCTAGGAAGTGGACTTGGTGTAGGTACCCAGCCGGGGCACAGGGAGCTCCGTCTCAGGGGAGGAGATATATATCTGGGAATCCAAAAGAGTTAATAAGTTTGCCAAGAGAGACAGTATAAAGAAAGAAAAGAAGGGGACCAAGAACAGATTCTTGGGGGACCCTAACTGAGACAGGGTGAGAGGAGGAGGTGTCATTGCAAAAGGAGACACTGAACGAACAATGGGAGATATAGGAGGAGAACCACGAGAGGACAGTGTCACTGTGACCGAGGGATTGAAGAGTTTGGAGAAGGAGGATATGATCAATAGTGTCAAAGGTGACAAAGAGGTCAAGAAGAATTAGTATGAAGTAGTAGCCTTTGGATTTAGCTGTGATTAGGTCATTTATAACTATAATAAGAGCTGTCTCAGTAGAGTGGAGGGGACGAAAGCCAGATTGCAGAGGATCGAGGAGGGAGTTGGAATTTAGGAAGTGAGTCATCAGAGTAAAGACAATTCTTTCTAGAAGCTTTGATGAAAAAGGGAGCAGGGATATAAGATGATAGTTGGAAGGGGAAGACGGGTCTATGGATGGTTTTTTTAGGATGGGTAAGACAGTAGCATGCTTAAGGGGAGCAGGGACAACACCAGATTAAAGAGATCAGTTTAGGACGTGTTAAGGATGGTACTGGACAACAGGAGAGAGATCTGATAATGTGAGAGGGAAATGGACTGGTGGTGGGCGAGAAGAGAGGAGAAGCACAGCCACCTTCTGTTCTGTAGCTGGAGAGAAGGCCTGTAGGGTAAAAAAGGTACGGTCCAGGTGTGGTTGCGAGAGGGAGGATTAAGAGATCTTGAAGTCAATGCATTCTTACAAATGCATTTCATCCTAATCTTTCGCACCCTTCTCATGACAATAAAGAGGGATATTGGTATTCACCACTTTCTTCTATATTTCACAGCCTTGTTTTACACCGCTGCAGGAGATAATGATCTGTTTTCAGAGGCTGTTACCATCTCCTATGCTGCTTACGGATCCAAACAGAAACCTCATGATCTGTTGCAGTAGGGCTTCCTTAATCTCCTAGGATTGCTACTTTCAGGATACCCTGAGGCTAGAACAATTAAGTTTCATGGTCCTTCTTCTACGTAACTGTTCCTTAATGTTTGTAAACCTCACCTTTCAGTATCCACTATCTGCCTTGAACATTGAGCTAGATGGACTATGGAATTCAAGGGCAGTGACCTGTTCTGGTGTTAAAAAGATCTTAAATTTATTTTTTTATATTACAGGTGATACTCGAAAAATTAGAATATCGTGCAAAAGTTCATTTATTTCAGTAAAGCAACGTAAAAGGGGAAACTACTATATGAGATAGATGCATTACATGCAAAGCAAGATAGTTCAAGCCGTGATTTGTCATAAGTGCAATGATTATGGCTTACAGCTCATGAAAGCCCCAAATCCACAATCTCAGTAAATTAGAATATTACATGCAATCAATAAAACAAGGAGTGTACATAGAACAATATCAGACCTCTGAAAAGTATAAGCATGCATATGGACTCAGTACTTGGTTTGGGTCCCTTTTGCAGCAATTACTGCCTCAATGTGGCATGGCATGGAAGCTATCAGCCTGTGGCACTGCTGAGGTGTTATAGAAGACCAGGATGCTTCAATAGCAGCCTTCAGCTCTACTGCATTGTTCGGTCTCATGTCTCTCATCTTTCTCTTGGCAATGCCCCATAGATTCTCTATGGGGTTCAGGTCAGCAAGTTTACTGGCCAATCAAGCACAGTAATCCCATGGTCATTGAACCAGGCTTTGGTGCTTTTGACAGTGTGGGTAGGTGCCAAGTCCTGCTGGAAAATTAAGTCAGCATCCCCATAAAGCTCGTATGCGGAAGGATGCATGAAGTGCTCCAAAATCTCCTGGTAGACGGCTGCATTGACCCTGGACTTAATGAAGCACAGTGGACCAACACCAGCAGATGACATGGCTCCCCAAATTGACACAGACTGTGGAAACTTCACACTGGACAAGCATCTTGCAGTGTGTGCCTCTCCATTCTTCCTCCAGACTCTGGGTCCTTGGTTTCCAAATGAGATGCAAAAGTTACTCTCATCAGAAAAGAGGACTTTGGACCACTGAGCAACAGAGTCTGTTTTTCTTTAGCCCAGGTAAGATGTTTCTGACGTTGTTTGTTGTTCAGGAGCAGCTTGACAAGAGGAATACGACATCTGAAACCCATGTCCAGGATCCGTCTGTGTGTGGTGGCTCTTGATGCACTGACTCCAGCCTCAGTCCACTCCTTGTGAAAGTCCCCAACACTTTTGATTGGCCTTTTCCTGACAATCCTCTCCAGGCTGCGGTCATCCCTGCTGCTTGTGCACCTTTTTCTTCCACACAATTTTCTATTAATGTGCTATGATACAGCACTTTGGGAACATCCAACTTTCTTAAAAATTACCTTTTGAGGCTTTCCCTCCTTATGGAGGGTGTCAATGCTGGTTTTCTGCACAACTGTCAGGTCAGCAGTCTTCCCCATGATTGTGATTCCTACTGAACCAGACCATTTAAAGGCTCAGAAACCCTTTGCAGGTGTTATGGCTTACTTAGCTGATTAGAGTGTGACACTGTGAGCCTAGAATATTGCACCTTTTCATAATATTCTAATTTACTGAGATTGTGGATTTGGGGTTTTCATGAGCTGTAATCATCGCACGTATGATAAATCACGGCTTGAACTATCTTGCTTTGCATGTAATGCGTCTATCTCATATATTAGTTTCCCCTTTTACGTTGCATTACTGAAATAAATTAACTTTTGCACGATATTCTAATTTTTTGAGTGTCAGCTGTAGGTATCAGTTGGAATGTTTACTTAAACAGATTTCTCTTGTAATCAACAACCTGTTGACATGCTTATTAATTATATCCTTGATTCTCTGGTTTTCCCCCCAAAAAAGTAAAAAAAAAGCATCTAGGCATGTTTTAAAAAAAAAAAAAGACTTATTTTTTTTAACAAAATCTGATAAGGCAATTTTCTTGGGCAAATAATTCTACATCTTTATTGCTGTAAGCAAACACATCTTTGTTCCTGTTTCATTGAATAACCTCTTATCTGTTGTATATTCCTGCTAATGCATGGGATACTAGTGTCAGAACTTACCAAAACTCCGTTCCCTCGTGGTTACTTCCGCATTCGGAAGTAAACTCCTCCCACTTGAATGAGGCAAGACTCATCTGCCTTGTAGGGGAACCGCGCCAAATTCAAACTGCTGAGTGATTTTGTCTCAACCTCGAGAACGCCAAGCTGAGCTGTCATATTACTTCTCTCCTCACCTTGAATCTCTGCTCGGACCTAGACCACACTGCCATCTCCTTTCCAAGACCAGGACTGAAATCGGAATTCCGTTATCTATCTCAATTAATTTGAACCTTCGTTCATATTTCAGCTGGACGTCTCATAACACTGTGAGCAGACAAGATTGTCTTCCACTGAGACTGTTTACCTGGCAAACCATAAGTACCAACTATTTCCTACCTAATCCAGCTATTTGTTCTAACAAAAGATTCAACTACTTTATCTACCTTGTAAATACTTTGTTTTCTCTCTTGATATAATTGTTGCAAATCTTCAAGCAATTCAATTCATTTTTTCTTAATGCTGCATACTTAAAGGACCACAATGGCACCCAGACCACTTCAGCTCCGCTGTCTTGTGGAGAGATGTGCCTTTGTGTGTCCAAATGTGTCTAATAGCTTTAGCTGCACTTAGTTGATCGCGCTGAACGGGAGCTTTCCCGCAGCGCTCGTTGCCCCTGAAGGTTTGTCCGTGGGTGCGTGGATGTGGTGCGGCAGGTGGGCGACCGGCCCCAAAGAGGGGTCAGCAGTCTGGACCACAGTGTAGCTCGTCTGTGCTGTAAGAGGTGCTGGCAAGTGGGGACTTTGCACCAAACTGGTCTCCGCTTCGGAGGTGAGACAGGCTGCATGGTCACTTGCTGTGAGCGCCTGTGTTTTCATCAGGTGCATGTGGTTGCGGCAGCCTCGTACGGGATTCAACCCGGTACCAGAAAACTGAGCAGATCTCGGCAAAAGCAGCAAGTAACTTTGCTTCCCAGTGTGTAACAGGTGGCTCAATCTGAGTGTCGGCCATTTTGCTCATGCCACAAGGGACTGCCGCGGCCAAGCAGGCTGTCACAATCTTGGGAGGAAAGCTTGTTGGCGATATCACCCACCGGTCCAGAGGCCAGGTGAGTAGGCCTCAGTTTCTATGCTGGGCTACAGGCTAGAGAGTGTTCCTTTAGGCTTGCATAAGATGGCTTCCCAACAGAGCCTGTTTATCAGTAGCTTGGGTAGGTCTGATGGGTGCCACTTCGCTTAAAAGGTGTAAATGATTCAAGTTATGTGAGGAGCTCTCATGAAACACGGCCGTTGACCATTATGATTAGGCCCCGCCCTTTGCTTGTTTTTTTAACTACTGGTTATTGTAGCTCCACAATTTGAGCTGCTGAGGAAGCGTCAATTAGTAGGTGTGAAACGCATTGCCCCTTTTTAAATTTATTTTATTTTACTGTTCACTCCTTGTGTTTTTTCAAGTGTATGGACATTTAGCAGGTGTTTTTTTACACTTGTGTCTGCCATGTATGCGTCTCCTTGGAATAAATCATTAGCTATGGAAAATCCTAATTGCATTTTATTTAGATGCCTCAAGAGTGCAGTTTGAAATAACCTTTGTCCTTATTCACTCTCATTCATAAAACCATGTGTGACAAACTCCCCCTTTTAAGGGAGTTTGTCATGTGTTTTTGGAGGGGTCTGCTTGCCCGCCTCCTGTCATGTCACTATGGCCCCTGGGATGTATTGCCCTTTAAAAGCGTTATTTGGGCATATTGGATTTATTACACTGCTTATGCCCCTTTATCTACTATGGGAAAGGATTTGTACTTTTGAAATGGCACTTTGGATGCAGCCGAAGTAGTCGAAGTGGCCGCCATTCGACATAAGGACACGTGGCGGCGGCCATTTTAATTCAGTCGAACACGTTCAGCGATGTTTGGTCGTCGAGTTCATGGAACTCAAATTGGACACTCAACGGCACGAACACCGCTGAACTTTACCTTCTCTGAACTTCAACTCTTCGACTAGAGTCGAACACCGTTCGACAAGTCGAACGGCACTTTACCATTGACATTTGCACGAACGGTTGCCGTTCGTCTATTTGAACTGCATTTAACATGAGAAATAGACCAGCTGCACAGACAAATTCTCTGGAACTGTTTTGGGCATGAAATCATGCATGCGGTCGGTCAAAAGAGACTTCCACAAAACATTTGAACCCCTGCTCTGGGGATATGTTGTATTTTGGGGTACTTTTTAGGGTTTGTATAAATGTATGTTTTTTCTGCCTGTGGATAATTAAGTTATTCCATTAGCTAGCTTAATTATATCACAGGCAGAGAGGAGGGCTTGCTGACTGTATGTGGGAGTGTTTCGGTGTTAATTATTGTTTCTATTGGTTTTTGTAACTTTGTGTCCTGTGTTCCACAAAGTCCACGTGGGTGGTAACCTTGTGGGGAAAAAACCTGTATAAAAGCAGCAGCTTTATCATTAAACCTTCAGTTCTACTTCAACCTCAATTTAGAGTCCTGTCTCTTATTGGGGGAAACAGCTACAAGGGATTGCTATGCTCTTCATACTCCCTGGGATAATCACTAAGCTCTTTTAAGAGCTTGTTCCTGCTTCACTCTCTGGGGAAAGAGAGGTTCACCCACTGGAACCTGGAGCCTTGTCATAGGTCCAGGGTGGGTAGGAGACGGCGAGACCCCAACCAAGCTGCGGCGGTTCGTGGAGTCTGTGGTGGTTATGGCCTCTGGTGGAGTGCTTGGAGCCCTCAGGAAGCACTAGGAGCATCCTTCAACGGAGGTACCCATTCAGGGTGCCAGGGGATCCGTTACACCATGTGTAAAAGAGCTCTGGACCAGAGTATCTCTCCGTCACTATGTCTCCATCCTTCAGTTCAGCGATATCGGAATCAGCAAAGCTGTCATTATAGCCTTTATCCCTATACACTAGTCGAGACTTAGTGAGGGTAAAATGAGCATTGGTTTATTAACACAATGCACACATATTTATACTGTTGACAATATCCCTTCACCCTCCAGGGTGTGTGTTAGAATTGGGGTAGAAGCCAAAATCACTCAGACCCAGGAACACAACAAATGAGAGACTAGCCATTTACCGGTCTTTAGAGTGGCTGGGCTAACAGAGACAGAGTCAGAGTAATAGCCAAGGTTAACGATAGGAGAAAACAGGATAATGTAATACAAGCCAAGGTTTAAGGAGTACAGATATCAGGATAAATGATAAACATACAATAAACCCATTGCACACCAAGTATTGCACAAAAATAGAGTATTCACACAACATGTGATCTTAAAGCCATCAAAATAAAGTGCTTACATATAAATTGCAAAATCAAACACCACATTAACTTACAGATAATATGCATATGCTTTAACCCATACGTGAAATTTAATATCAGGTATACTGATCAAGGGCTGGAGACCAAAGAAAACCCCCAGCGTTTCGGCTAGGTGCCTTCCTCAAGAGCTTGAGCGCTTGCTATACATATTCTTTTTTGTGTTTTAAACGGTAAACAAATCAGATCCCAGAGAAATTGAATGTACAAGAACAAACTACTGGACCCGTCCTTAAGGGGTTAAGGGTACACTATAGGGTCAGGAAAACAAACATGTATTCCTGACACTACTGAGTTAAAACACTATTTAAGTCCCAAGACACCCCTCTAAATAGGGTAAAAACGTACCTTTATTCCAGTGTTGTGCGGGTTGCATTTCACCTTTACATAGTACTAACCATGCCTATTGATAGATGTTCTCGGGCGTGACATTCCTCCATTATTTCTAATGGTTGCCTAGTTTTTCTTTTTTTTGACAATCTTTATTTATTAATTTTTTCCTTTTTTCCATTTTTGTCGAGTAAAGGAGGGGTTTACAGAAGGGAAGAGAGGGAGGGAAGTCGAACAGTCGTTTGGGGTATACAAAAGCAGTAGTAAACCTTCACAATCACATAGCATTGCTTATTTTTGTGTTTACATATCACGAGTTAGTTGAGGACTGGAGGGTATGCATAGTGTCTATTGCTATTTACACCAGTCGGTATAGGTGTACGTCTTATGGCTCTCATAGTATCATACCCCTAATTTGGGTCTTCATGAAGCCCCAGGGCGTGATGTAAGCAAGGCGGGTGTGGAACCCTACCTGAGTCGGGTTTTCAACGGGCTGTGTATGTGGGTGGATCCGTCTGTAGCGGCACCTCCTCGCATAGCTCCGTTTTGGGTTTTTCGATGTGCCTAGTTTTTCTATTAACCCCTTCAATATGAAGAGGTTTGCAGAAAAAACACCCCCAGAATCCGATTATTTTGGTTGTCCTGGAAAGTAATGTTTAAATGTATTTTTTGTTTCAGTCTGCCTAGATAGTACATTATTTAATGGAAACAAAAATGAAAATGTTGTCCGGACAAAAAATTTATAATAATTACTTACTAAGTAATGAGGTTAGAGATAAGAAAAAAAGTTGTAACTAACTAGCATTTCTCAATATCTAACAGACTTTTCCCCTCATATAGGCTATAGCCCTCTCAGCTATACATTATCCAATATGCACTCAATATATATGTGTGTGTGTGCATATGAGTGTATATATATACATACACACACACACACACACACCAACAGAGTTGTGGTGGGGAAAAAAGTGTGAATGAAAACCCATTCCACATGAAGTAAATGGATAGTTAATCAATTGCTAAACACAAATGTATTAGCAATGTATTAACTATCCATTTACTTCAGGTGGAAGGGGTTTCATCCACACTTTTTTTCCCCACCACAATTCTGTTGGTATGTACTTTACAAGTAACGCCAAGCCTCCATTGCAACCAACCTCATGCTCATGAGTTGCATTAACAACGAAACAGCTGTCCATGAGTGGTTCACTGGCTTTGCTCCTCTCCCAGAGTTGTGTTTCAAAGCTGTTGTGTACAGCAGACACATACTCCAAGGAATCCATGTATAAAGTGGAATTATGAGGTAAAAATGTGGTTCTTTGTTGAGCTCATTTGCATCATCTACCCAGAATCCCTTGCAGTATTGAGAGCACTGTTAAAGTGAGATTTCTGTGGGAAAAGCAAGTCTTATGGCTTGACCGGTGTGTGTATTTGTGTTTAGAAATCTATTAACTATATATATATATTCCTATGTATATTGTATGGGGATGCACTGAAATTTCGGCCTAAAAATGGTCCTATCCCATTTCGACCAAAAAAGGATAGAATATGCGGAAAACTACACTCCCTTCCTCCCACGTGCGCAGAAATCCCAACTCTACCGGACATTCAGGGAGCTATCCCCGTTCGCCTTCATGGAGTGAAGCGCATTTACTTTCTGCCTCTCTAAAGATGGCAGCCGCGTGTGTGCATAGTAACGTCACTGCGCAGGGCGAGAGTCCGAGTCTTCCTTTTCAACATTGTCCTGTCTCCGGTCTTTCAGGCTTGCTCCTTGCCGGCTTCAAGTACAAGTCGCTCCCTCCCAAGAGCCTGCCGCAGCCTCCGCTTCCTCCTCGCCCTCCTGCAAACTGGACCCACTGCACAGCACCTGGCCATGTCTCTCATCACAGCCAGCCGTCTATGTGTGCCTGCATCATCGGAGCTGAGGTGAGCCGTGACCGGAATGGAGGACACTACAATCCCACATTTACAAACACACTTGTGAGTGTATATCTGTGTGTATTTGTATCCATGACTGTGCCTGCAATGCATATTTGTGTCCGTATATCTCTGTGTCTGGAAGCACATGTATCTCTGTGTCTATGAGTGTATGTGTGGAGGGAGCTGCTTGCAGGGTGTTGTGTGTATGGGGCCTGCTTTAATGCATCTCTATGAGGAGATGCTGATTGGCCAGAGTGTCGTTTTGACATGCATGTGCAATAGCCAAGGAGGTGGAGCATGTTTGGACCAGCTGCAGCACTGGAAGAAAAGTGAATAAAACCTACCTTTTACTTTCCTGACTGGGGGGCCGAGTAACAAAACATCGCTGTAACATGTTTGTATTTCTATCACTACAGTGCTCTTTTAATAAGTAACCATATCCTTATAAAAAAACAAATGGATTTGAAAATGTTAGTGGCAATTCGTTCAGAATAGTTTTCGTTATTTTCGTGTGGTGCCGAATTTTAAATCTTCTGAATTCAGCAGTTAGATTTGTACAATATGGAATGTACATGACTAATGTACTTGAGTAATGCCACATGCTAATATTACTTTTTTCCTATTGGATATTGGCTGCTTACAGACTACTATATTTCACCACTAGACGGGGAGTTACTGGCTGCGCGGGAGGGCTTGCAGCCTTAGGCCTGGGGCGCAAAACCAGTCAAGTGGCCCATTGTACCACCAAATCAGTTCACCATCCATGCCCACCTTTTCCTGGTTTTAGAACGGATATTGATGTTATGCTAATCAGTAGCTCTTTGCCATACCCGCTCCTTCACGGCTCTGACTTTCAATGTTGTCAGAGCGCAGGCTGAGAATCTCTGAGCCTGTGCTCTGACTCACTAACTGAGCGCCGGAACCATGAGGGAGAGGATATAATCTGACTGCACCTACTGCTGGTGCGCACCAGTGGACCACCAGCGAATCGTTTAAATTGAATATGCTGGTGTCCCCAATTTGTGAGCTGTGTTGGCCGCCGGGCGCCTCTGTTGTCATGGCACCCTGCGTGACCGCACAGCTTGCACACCCCAACGGCTGGCCCTGCTGACACATACTGATGTTACTACTTAGAAATCCCTCAATATTAAAGGACCACTATAGTGCCAGGAAAACATACTCGTTTTCCTGGCACTATAGTGCCCTGAGGGTGCCCCCACCCTCAGGGACCCCCTCCCGCCCGGCTCTGGAAGGGGGAAAAAAAAAAAAACTTACCTTTTTCCAGCGCTGGGCGGAGAGCTCTCCTCCTCCGTTCCGCCACGTCGGCTGAATGCGCACGCGCGGCAAGAGCTGCGCACGCATTCAGCCGGTCGCATAGAAAAGCATTATCAATGCTTTCCTATGGACGCTTGCGTGCTCTTACTGTGAAAATCACAGTGAGAAGCACGCAAGCGCCTCTAGCGGCTGTCAATGAGACAGCCGCTAGAGGGAATGGGGGAAGGCTTAACCCATTCATAAACATAGCAGTTTCTCTGAAACTGCTATGTTTATTAAAAAATGGGTTAACCCTAGCTGGACCTGGCACGCAGACCACTTCATTAAGCTGAAGTGGTCTGGGTGCCTAGAGTGGTCCTTTAATACAGACATCAGAGTAAACACCAATAAACTGTGGAAACAGAGCTGATCTCCCCAAATTTAATAAGATCTGCTTACTGGATTTGTTGTAAGATTAAATCATGCCTCCTCCTCTCTCTCCCATGCGCTGCACTGTAGGCTGGGAGGAAGTGAAGAGTAATCACATTCTCCCAGCACAGCGGCACCTGTGGCTGCATGGGGAACAGCTGTTTAATGTAATGCTTGCAGGACGGCCAGCTGCAGCAGAACCTCTTTGTTCCCGTCGCTGCAAAGGGCTCCAGGCACTGCTTGCTGTGAGTGTGAGCCACTGTAAATTAGGGGCAGAGGGCACTTGCACTGCGGTAAAGACAGGTCTGGGCAGGAGGAGAGTGCAGTGCAATGTGTGTTTCTGTGTATGTGTGCAAAGGATGCATTGTTTTTGTGTGTAATGGATGCATTGTGTGTTTCTCTGTGTGTAAGGGAAGCATGTTGTGTTTCTGTGTGTGTAGGGATGCATTGTGTGTTTGTGTATGTATAGGGATGCATTGTGTGTGTGTGCGCGTAGTGTGAAAGAGCTCCCTGTCCTGCCCCCTGTCCTATAGAGCTCTCCCCTGCCCCTTAGTGGTCTCTCCCCCCCCCCTTCCCTAGCAGTCACTTCTCACACCCACCCACCCTCCCTGTGCTCTTCTCATCCCCCCCCCCAAACCTCCGGTATTCTTTTCAGCCCCCTCCCTCCCTGTGTTCTTCTCACTCCCCCCCATGTGTTCTCCTCACCTCCCCCCATGTGTTCTACTCACTCCCTCCACCCTCCCTGTGTTCTTCTCACTCCCCCACCCTCCCTGTGTTCTCCTCATCTCCCCTTCTCTCCCCTCCTCCCTGTGTCCTTCTTACTCTTCCCCCTCCTCTCTGTGTTCTTCTTACTCCCCCTGTTCTTCTTAACCCCGTTCTTCTTAATCCCCCGTTCTTCTTAATTCCCCCAATCCCCCTGTTCTTCTTAATCTCCCCACCCCGTTCTTCTTAATCCCCCCACCTCTCCCCCTTCTTCTAATCCCCCCTTCTTCTTAATCCCTCCCCCCTTGTTCTTCTCAAACACCCACCCTCCCCTTCTTCTCTAACCTCCTCCCCCTTCCTTAATTCCTCCCTTCTTAATTCCCTTCCTCCCCTGCTCTCTTTCTACCTCCTTTCTCCCGCGGCCGGCCGGGTGATAGGAAGGTGCACACTAGGTGCACTTCCTGCCAGTCTGGCCGGTTACAGGAAACAGAAACTCCTGTTCCGCGCGGAGTTTCTGTTTCCTGTAACCGGCTGGACTGACAGGAAGTGCACCTAGTGTGCACCTTCCTATCACTCCGGCCGGGCACCGCGGACCGGAGAGCAGCTCGTCCACGCTACAGGAGAGGGGAGAAGATGTGCTACAGCTGCCTTAGGCTCTTAACAGAGCGCTCAGGCGGCTGCAGCATTAGGACAGGCCCTGCAGCGGCCGGTCTTAAAGGGATTTGGGGCGGCCTGGGGGGCAATTGCCTCCCTGCCCCCAGGCCCAGCCCGCCCCTGCTAACCACTACTTAGAGATTTGTTTCTAGCCCTTTTACTACAACTCTCAACATTTAATATCAGCCTGTAGCTTAGTGGGAATAAGTTAAAAGTAAGCAGCATATTTACTTGCTACCAGTAGCAACAGGCACTTTAGCAAGTACAGGCTGGTCGGTGAAATGTAGCAACATTAGGAATGAGCCCCCAGTTTCTATTGCCTTAAAAATATAATTTATGACAATTGTCCTTTAAAGGGTCACTTGGCGCATATGCATTTATATTTTATACTATAACATTTTAAAAATCAGTCAGGTGGCGGGGGGGTAGAGTCTAGCCACTGAAGCGGTCGGTCGCATTGCCTCAGAGCTCCGGGCTACAACAGCGAATTTCACTCAATAACGACGGTACATACTGACCCAATTACACTTCAGGGGGACACACAGACTCACTTTTATTTACAATATTGGACTGAGCTATCAAACAAAGTTTACTTAAGTATTTATATTAAAAGGTTACTTTAAATACTATAACAACACCCAGATTCCTATGACGCAAGAATTGTAGATTATGCTAACGTAGTGTACCTATAATCTTAATTTTAATAATGACAGGAGGCGAATATTTTGCATAACTTTCTTTACTTTATGCCTCCAGCAGCACAAGTCAATCAATAAACTTTAAACCAATCAGTAACAGGCATCACATCCATATATAAAGCCCTGACACATGACTTCCTCTTTCTTTGATGCGAAAAACAGTCTATTATAACGTCAGGGAATTCAAATAACAGCTTTATCTTGTCGAATCCATCTATGATTACGCTGAAAAGAACAGAAATACGTGAAAGGTGATGGAAACCAACTGTTGTCCACATTAAATCCAGTACTATATGTGTCTATATTTACATTAAGTTAATATA